>CM062615.1:10869304-11334927 GCA_025617555.3 Puccinia polysora | reverse complement strand
ATTCATCAGTTCACTCCACTCTACATCTCTGAATTTTATCAATCAGCCTTTAATCATCATCATCATCCTACCCCATAAACAACCTTGTCTTCCTGAACCCTTCTCAAGATGATTTTATTTCCCTCATTTAATCCACCAAGCCATCTACTAACTTGATCAACTCAATCCAAAAATCTGCTGACTTATAGTCATCTTGACAAGAATCTCAAACTTTCCCCAGTCAACAACAACAACAACAACAACAACAACAACAACAACAACAACAACAACAAAAACAACAACAACAACAACAACAACAACAACAAAAACAACAGCAGCAGCAGCAGCAGCAGCAGCAGCAACAACAACAACAACAACAACAACAACAACAACAACAACAACAACAACAACAACAAAAACAAAAACAACAACAACAACAACAACAATTCCCAACTCAACACTTTCATCTCTTCACTACCAACTCATTCACCACCCTTCATCCTAACATACCCCATAAAATATGGATTTCATCCTTTTACTTGATTGCTCTATCCCTCCTTCCATCCACCTAGATCCTCACTGGTTCTCAATTGCAACCCACATTATCCTCATTCCTAGCATCTAACCTCTCTTGATGGTCATTTCTAGTCTAAGTGGTCCTTTGATCCAATCCCTAACATGCTGATTCATTTAAAAAACCCTCACCATTGATAATCCCTTGCCCTAGGGGTGACTTCATTCATGTTGTCAATTATTCTCTAGGGAACCCTGCAACCCATCAAATTTTTGCCATTCCTGATACTGTCCAAATCATGTCATTGCTACCTTGAATCTTCCGCAGGAACCTTTTATATTATATATAAAATTCCCATTTCCTTGTGTTTATTTATTCCCTGATCTAGGGTTTTTGATTTGGTGACTCCAATTAAGTAAATTTTTCAAGGTTAACCTCTGATTTTTACTTCTCCTGGTTCACATGCTTTTGGGAGGATAATTATAGTTGTAGTAATTTTCATGAGGATCACAACAGCAGAAACCATCCTTCTAGTTGTTCTGAGTCAATCCATGGCCAGGCAAAGTTGATGAACTGGTAAGATGAGTCTCCCTTGGCTGTTGCCCCATCAACCAATCTGACCAGGAGGCCTTCAACTATGGCTTGTCACCAGAAAAGTGGGAGTTAACAACTAACCAAACTTGCTGAATACACCGCACATGATTTTTTTTGTAAAAGGATCTTTGGTTATACAGATCCTGATCAACCAAAAGGCAAACCATGCCTATTTTTTTCATTTTTCATATTTATGTTTTGATTTTTTCTTTTTTTTGAAAAATTTTCACCATTGTAAGTATGTATGTACATACATTAAAATTGAGATTCTCAGCTAGTAAAATGTTACTATTTTTTTTAGAAACCTCTTCAGTTTATTTTGTGAGACAAACAATGATTGGAACAAGCTTGGAAGGATGGGTTTATAAAAAATCAGGGGATAAGTCCAACCACTATCCCATTTCCGCCTTGTGCATGCACATAAAAGAACCCTGCACTTCCAATGAGGACCCTCTACTTCTCAATGACTCTCAAATTGGTGATTTGATTTAATGCATGTATGTACAAAATTGTGATTGGGTATACTGCCAGCAATGTGGGAGCATTCAATCTATTCCCAAGTCAAAGTAAATATCAGGTCTGTACCCCAAGGCATACCCAACCCTAAAATAGATTCCAAGATCCAACCCACAGGTATACCCAAAGGTTGGTTACTTATTTTGGAAGGCCCAACCCAATACCCAAGAAATCAGGTAAATACCCGGGGCCCAATATTGAGTACCCTTTACATTAACCAACATGCACCCTTATACCCTCCATAGCTTTGAATCAACTCCAATATCCACCCTTACCTCCCCAAAATCAACTCAGATATCATCCCATTCATTTTGATTTGATTCTGCCTCACCCTACACCCCCACCAAAAACCCTAAGTCTAATTTGAATCAGGATTGGCATTCTCAGGAATGTTTTTATCATCCTCATTCAGCCAATCTTGACTCAATCAACACAATTACCTTTCACTGAACTATATTCCTGTTTTATCTCTTTCTGCTCCTTTTGTATGGCAGATATATTTATTTTCCAGGTTGCCATGCGTATTGCAATAAATATCCTTGTGGTCATTTTGAATAATATCATTTGTGTGTAAGTTTCAATCATATTGTTGGATTTAGTCTGGTAAAATCCACTTTATTTTCCGTCAGCTTATCTCATCAGGCTCTCCCTCTCAAATTTGACAACCAGGGAGCCTCAAATACCCCCCCACCCCCATTGATTACAAACACCATTCTCAATCCCTCCCATCTCTACATTCACACTATGTGTAGCCTCAAAAAGCACCCTATCACCATTGATATGGAATCCAACTCTGACAAGACAATGAATCAATCTCAACCTCCTTCTGGCCCCAAAAACCACAAGGGAGCCCACCTCATTTCAACCAACAATGTCAAAACCTCAACAAGCCACAAAACCACAACTGCAATTAACCCTTCTTCAAATGCTGGTAAAAGCTGGGTATGGTCCTACTTAATCAAAAAAGGAAGCAACAACACAGTTATTTGTATTTTCCCTCTTCCAAGTGGACATGCCTGTGTTAAAATCCTCCTTTGAGGTAAATAAAAAAGCACCAAATCAATGGGAGAGCATCACATGCAAATTTGAAAAATTCCCAATCCTCATAAAATCTTGGAAAAAAAAAGCATGATTGACAGCTTCATTCAAGGGGAAAGCATTGAAAAGATACTAAGTCTTACTTTTTCATTTGAACCATCATCTTTAACTTGCCTTTTTTTATTTTAGATGGAACTCAACCCAAAATCATTTAAAAAAAATGATATCTTATTTCATTGCCAATGACAACCTCCCATTTTTTGATTGTGGAGTGCTCTTCTTTCATCAAACTCTTGATTCTCAAAAATTCACTTGTCCCTTCAATTCTCCCAAAGCAAAAATCCATATAAAATGAGGTCCACACTCTTTATACTGCCCACCTTGTGCATATCAAGCTTTTTTTGTTGAGGTTAAACCTGCTAACATGATGTATCACCACAGTATGCTAGCTGTGCAGTTGAACCAAGACCAGTAATACCCAACAACCCTGGCAGCCACAGTTTCTTTATCCTATTTGGTAAAGGCAGAACTCTAGCACATGTCTCAGTCTTTCTGAGGTTTTGGGTTCAACTCCCACCAGACAAATCTTCATTTTCACAGTCTTGAAATTTTTTGATCAAATACTGGCGGTTGTCTGACCATTGATGCATGGAAGTCCCCAAAATGTATGGCTTTCTTGGGTATAACAGCCCAAATTATTTACTCCAAATGGAAAATTATTGATATTTCCATTGGAATGTCCACAATATCTGTTAAGGTTTGATGTTTTTAATTTCATTTTTTTTAGAAATTGATCCAACAATCATATTTTCTAGGATCACATACCGGAGCAAACCTTGGAAATGTCTTTTGTGGTTCCCTTGGAAAGTTTTTTTTGGTCAACAAAGTCTCAGTAATTATGGACAAAAACACATCAAAAAAACTCACCATGGCAAAGCAAATTGGGGAGCTCACCAATCATCAATTTGACCATGAGATGGATCTCTTGGACTGTATGGCCCATACCATCAAACTTGCAGCGAAGGAAGGCCTCAATACATTTGGGTTGGGATATGATTTGGAATAAAACAGCAACATTACATTAGATCCCAATCCACTCTTGATTTCCAATCTTGTCAGCCAGCCCAATGGTGAAAATTTGAATCTTGGTAATTTCCTGCAACACATCCATGGACTTTCCACTTGGGTTTGGTCATCACCTCCACATTGCAGGAAGTTTCAAACCTTTTGGAAACTCTGCAAACAATTCAACTTTGCCACCAACTCAGCATGTATGCTAATTCTTGATTTCAAGAAACACTTGAATTCAACTTACCTTATGATGAAACATGATCACAATCTGAAGAATACATGCAATATTTTTTGAAAGCAATCTGATACCAAAAATTTTAAGATCACCTCTGTTGAATGGGGGAAAGCTGAACAAATGATCAACTTCCTGGAACAACTGCATGATGCAACCAAAATACTCTGCTTGGTCACATACCCTACCCTGAGCTATGCCCTCTCCATCTTCATTGCTCTGGTAGGTGATATTTGTGAAGTTAACACACACTATGATTCTGAGCAGCTTATCCCGGTTGCAAATGATATGATTTCCAAGCTGAAAAAGTACTTGTGCCATTTGTTGGCTGAGGTGGCTCCAACCTGTGCCATGATATTGGACCCCTGGATCAAACTCTATTGTTTCACTGATCAGTACAAATCAATACTTGAGCATCTCAATGTAAATATCAGTCCACCAACAGTCCTAACAATTTTTAGGACCAAAGCCCTCAAGTTTCAATCAACCCAGCCTTGTTCTGATTCAACTGGAGGTTCAAATATAAGTCAAAAGGGTAAGTCTCAAAGTAGATTGGGAAGAAAAATATCCCAATCTAATTGTGGAAAAGGTGATATTGAGTCCAAAATCCACCAATATACATCTGAGATTGAAGAACCTAAAGAAACAAAAATCCTTCTTTATTGGAGCTTGCAAGTGTCAATCTACCCCACTCTATCCAGGATGTCTAAGCACTACCTAGGGATTCCTGCCACAAGTGCCCCTTCTGAACGCGTCTTTTCCTAATCTAAATCCATTGTTGGGACTCAACATGCCTCCCTTGAAACAGAATCAATTTAATATTTTTTGTGCTTCAAAGATTGGTATCACAGATTTGGAAATTTGGTGTTGTGATTTTTCTTTTCTCATAATTCTAGTTTTTGTCTAACAAACACATAATCAAATTTAATACTCAAATAACTACATACAATCATTGTTCTTTCCAAGCTATTTTTTATACTTCTATTTTTTTTTAACACGTGATCAATTGTAATACACAAAAAATCTAATTTAAATACTACAGAAATGCCTACATTAATATAAAAATATCTATATCCTTTGATCTGTCCTGGAGTTTGAGAAATGGGTAAGCGCTTATGCTTATAATTACTAAATTCTACAAAGTATTTACATTCAGGTGAGCTTAACCTTCCCTTTTTATATACATAGGATGAGAAACATGTGTTGGTGTGGAGTTGTGGTATGGATTATGTAATGAATTTATGTATGTATAGTGCATATTCATGTAGCTCCCTTTATTTTATAATCCATATTCACTAAATTCCCCCCCACAGCAACGCATTGTTTCCATTGCGTCCAAGGTATCCAAAGTTTGCCAGTCCTGTGTACAGGTTGGGAGGAAAAGAACAGTTGTAGGGTTCTCACAGAGTGGCGGGGTGAAATTTTCAACAGATGCCAGACAGCAGTGCACACAACAGAAGAACTTACGTCTATGGGATCCAATCAGGCTTCTCAAGGAAATTCCTGGTTAATTATTCATTCTTGACTTGCACAAGTGCTTTAGTCAGGATGTCTTCTAACTGGAGTTTTCCCTTGATCTACTCAAGTTTTAGATTGCCATGGTGCAGATTTTTTTTGATGAAGTGGAATTTGTGATCAATATGTTTTGTTTGCTTAATGCTTGATTTGTTCCCTGCTATCTTTACTGCAGCTTGGTTGTTGGAGAGGAATACGGGAGTTAGGCCTGAAAAAATTGTTGTGATCAGATGGTGGGGGTATAGCATGTTAATTTTTGTCCATGTTTATTCCCTGCTACTAGGCTTGCGGGTGCTTTGTTGGTGAAGATACTTCAATTGAAGGCACCAGTTCCTCTACTCTTTTCTCACTTTTACCCTCTTTTCTCATATTTACTCAGATCCTTGGTTCCATCACTGATCTCCTCTTCCACTTCCTTCCGCTTAATCACTCTTCTTCTCATTTCCATCACTTTCCTCTTCTCATGAACCTCAAATAATCTCTTGCCTTGTCTGCATTCCCGGTGAGATATTCTTGTCTTGATCTTTCTTTCTTGTATCTCCTTCTCATCTTGTTGACCTTTTTCCATTCAGCCTTCTCTCCTCACTCCGCCTCATATTCCACCAACTACTGCTTCTTGTCTCTGTTCCTCAAACTCCAGCACCTGTCACCCTCAGCCTCATCTCACTATGGCGGATGTTTGTGTCTCTCCACTACTCTAGTTGCTTCTAGACTCAATGTTGATCTTGTTTTGCCCTCTCAGTTTCCAGTTTTATGTTCAATCAATTTATCAATTTAACATGGTTAAAAGCCAAAAGGCTCCCTCACAATTCAACCCCTAACTCCGGAAAATCAAACTGTAAAACTGGAAAATGGTGGCCAGCTTAATCTCAGAATGATTCAGGCAGGCAATGCTGAATTCTGCTCTCAACACCATCCCCAGACTCAGCAACAATAACTACAATGTATGGAAAGACAAAATGAATTCCATCCTGGATGTTTGTGGATGCTCTGGGCCCATCAAAAATGACTGTTCAACTCTGTACAACAAAGTTAACAATGAAATCAAATTTCTCATTATCTCTAGGCTGGAGGCGTCTACACATGACAACATTGTCACTCCTCAAAACATGGATTCAGCAAAACTCCTATGGAAGGCCATCATCAAAAATATGCATCTTTGCAAGAATTGAATAGAGCTTGAGTCTTCAACAACTTCTTATAACTGTTATTTGTGCCTGACAAGATAGAAGATTTCATAACCAAGGCAAAAGTGAGCCTTGAGAAATTTTCCAAGGTTGGAATCATACTCCCAAAAAACATCCTGGCATACCATCTGCTGTTCAAATTTCTGGAATCCATGAAAGATTTTAAACATCAAATTATGCACACAGACAAGGAGCTTACGGTGGAGTACGTCCTCAACCACCTGACTCAGCTAAAAAATGAATCTTGCATGTGAAATTCTCAGGATAATCAAAAGTTGAGGAGGGAGGTTGCTCTTACCAACATCAGACCTACTGGGCCAAGTCATGCCGAGAAACATGGAGAACAAAGGAGATGCACTGAGGGATACCACAATTGTAAACAGGAAAAGAACCATTCTTCCAATAACTGCTGGCATTTGCATCCTGAAGTTGCACCCAATTTGTGGAAAGAGGACCAAGCTAAATTTAAATTTTGTAAAATTCAAGCAAAAACAAACCCTGTAGCTCACTACCTTGCTCTTCTTACAATGTGGATCAATCACGGTAATCCCAATTCAAAGTTTATATTAGATAGTGGTGCATCTATACACATGATTAATGACAGTTGATACTTCAAGGAGATGTTTCCCTGCAAAGACCAAATCATAAAAACCTGAAAGAAGGGAGCAAAACTTGATATATAAGGCAGAGGCACAGCATTACTCATCTGGGGAAACTTTACACTTGAACTATCTAATGTTTTATATGTACCCAGTCCAAATATCAATTTTCTGAGTGCAGGTGCTCTCAATCAAGCAAGTTACACTCTGCAAGCAAGCAGAAATCAATTCAAGGTCTAAAAGGATTGGCTCAAGGTGTTTGGAGGGACTATTGTGAACAATTTGTATTCTTTAGAATCCCCCCTTTTCAATTGCACTCAACTTCTCTCTCAATCTGAAAACCTGGCTTTTACTCTAGAAGAGGAACTTATGGAGATCCATTGCAACTACAGGCACGCATCTATTTCAAGAATTGAAGGTGTCATGAAGCATATTCTTCCTGAGGTGAAGAGAAAGTTTGAGTGTATCTACTGCGTCAAGGGCAAAATCACCAAATCTTTTTTTAAGGAAACCTCCACCAAGGCAGCAAAGGTTTTCAAACGGATTCACTTGGAACTTATGGGACCTCTCAAGCCACAATCCAAGGGAGCAAATTGCTTCATCCTGACTCTGGTAGATAGCGCAACTGGATACATTGGTGTGTTTCCTCTTACCTAAAAGGATGAAACTCCTGAAATCATCATTGATCTGATAGAAAAAGAGCACTGATGTTGTGGATATTATCCATCAGAAGTTTTTTTGGATGGCGGATCCAAATTTTTGAATTGTAAACTGCAAGCTTTCTACAACAAAAATCACATCTTCCAGGTGGTTTCCAAACCCTATCACCCAGAACATAATGGAAGAGCGGCGCAAGCAAATAGGACCATCATTGAATCAGCAAGAAATATTCTGAAGGACGGACAAATCTTGTCTTACCTGTGGCATGAGGTGATCAAATCAAGCTCCTTCATGCTAAACCAGATTTACAGAGACAAAAACTCCAACACACCTTGTTTCCAAGTGCATGGACACTCCTTGCTGACATCTTACCTGAAACCTATAGGATGTCCGTGTAATTACCTACTCTCACAATGGGATAAGGGAAAAAATTTAAGTAAAAAGGAGAGGAAGGGATCTTAGTAGGCCTCAATCCTCTCTTCCATTTTTATTGAATCTTGAATAAAGCTCATTCTTTCATCTCCACTAAGCACGTGAAGTTCTTAAAAATTCCTAACCCCCAAAATTCAATTCTGTTGATTGCAACCAATGACTTGGAAAAAGGCGCTTGTAATGTGGAATGACAAACCTTGAAGGATGAACATCCGGATATCTCTCTACTCAGGTGCAATCCAGCCTTCACAGAATTTAGATCCTTGCTGGCCAATGAATTGGACTTGGAGTCCAATTGTTGTTCCTTGCAAGACCTTGAGTCATCAGAAGCGGATAGCCCTAGTTCTCACATCAATACACCTCCTGTTGCTCATCTGCCCACCTTGAAACCTCAGCGCTCAGATCCTCTGCCTCCTACTCAACCTTCTAGAAACCTTGGAGACTGCTCCTCAATCAAACCTCCTGAGTGTTACAGATTCTTTCACTACCACAAGCCCAAGAGTTACAAAAACACTGTGACATGTGAAGAGAGTAACAGGTGTATTGGAGCCATTGACACAGAACTCTTGTCTATCAATTCATTCAATTTCTGGGAGGATTATGAAGGACCCAAACCCTCAAACCCTCTCCAAACCACCTTGATCTATAGACTGAAAGAAAACTGCCATGGTGATCCGGTCAAGTAAAAGGCTTGTCTCTGCGTGCAAGGCTGCATTCAAATTGAGGGACTGGATTATTTCAAAACCTTTGCCCCTACGGGGAAACCATTGACTCTCCAGCTGCTGATAGTGTATCTGTTGAATTCCTCACAAAAAGTTTGCCAGTTTGACAGAAAAAGTGTGTTCTTACACTTGGCAATAGACAAGGAAGTCATTATCTGAACTCCAAAAGGCTCTAAGAAACCCTCAAAGTTTCTCAAATTAAATAAATACTTGTATTGATTGAATCAATTGCCCAAAAACTGGTACCAGACTTTAACGGTGTTGTTCAAGGAAATTGTTTTCTACAAATAAGCTTGCAATCCCTGTCTTTACTTGTCAAACAACGGTAAATCTAGACTGTTCTTCTACTTCAATGACTTTATATTGGTAGTTGATGGTCAAGATTTTTAAAATAAATTCCTGCGCAAATTCAAGGGATCCACATCTCAGGATCCAAATACTATTCTTGGGATGAAATTAGAAGTCAAAAATGATCAAATTCTCCTAAGTCAACCAAACCACATTCTACATGGACTTGATGAATTGGGTCTGACCAATTGCAAAGGGTCATCTGCTCCTCTCACTTGCAACCTTCAACTCACGCCTGCCTCCAAGAAAGAACACAAAAAGTTCAAGGCTCTCAACATCAAATATTAGTTGGTGATAGGGTTGCTTAATCATATAGCTTGCTACACCAGACCCAACTTCAGCTTTGCGGTGTTGAGCCTAGCTTGCTTCAATACCAAGACCGGCATCACTCACTGAAACAAACTAAAGAAAACCTGGAAGTACCTGAAGTCAACTCAACACTACCAACTCAAACCAAAATACCTTCCTCAATAAAATGCCCTGGAATTGTTCTTGGATGCTTCTTGGGAAGACAATCACAATACTCAAAAGTCTCAAACTGGATACCTGTGTGTTGCCTTTGGAAGCCTTGTTTACTGGAACAACTGAAAGCAAAAGAATATCACTTGGTCTTCCATGGATGCTGAATTGAATGCATTGGTTGAGTTCTATCATGAAGCAACATGAATCAAGGCCTTAATGAATGAAATCTTCTTGTCATAACCAGATACCATTCCCCTCAATATTGACAATAGTGGTTTAGACAATAAGATCCAAAAATTTGGCTCAAACTCAAAAACAAGGCATCTGGACTTGAAGACTAAGGGATTGAGGGAGGAACTCAATGCTAATAAAATTGAAATTAAATTGATAAAATCAACACAAATTCAGGCCGACTCATTAACCAAATATTCCTCAACTCAGAGTCTGTCATTGCTGTTTCCCTTTCTTCAACCCAATGCTTCTTAACCTTTATTCTCATAATATCTCATCAGGCATGGTGGGTTGTTAAGTTTTTTCCATGTTTATTCCCTGCTACTAGGCTTGCGGGTGCTCTGTTGGTGAAGATACTTCAATTGAAGGCACCATTTCCTCTACTATTTTCTCACTTGTACCCTCCTTTCTCATATTTACTCAGATCCTTGGTTCCATCACTGATCTCCTCTTCTGCTTCCTTCTGCTTAATCACTCTTCTCCTCATTCATTGCTCTTCTTCTCATTTCCATCACTCACCTCTTCTCATGAACCTCAAATAATCTCTTGCCTTGTCTGTGTGCCTGGTGAGATATTCTTTTCTTGATCTTTCTTTCTCATATCTCCTTCTCATCTTGTTGACCTTTTTACATTCAGCCTTCTCTCCTCACTCCGCCTCATATTCCTCCAACTACTGCTGCTTTTCTCTGTTCCTCAAACTCCAGAGCCTGTCACCCTCAGCCTCATCTCACTATGCCAGATGTTTGTGTCTCTCCACTACTCTTGTTGTTTCTAGACTCAATGTTGATCTTTTTTTGTCCTCTCAGTTTCCAGTTTTATGTTCAATCAATTTATCAATTTAACATAGCGCCTCCATTAAAGGCTATCAAAAGCTCAATATATGCCTGACATGTTGAATGTGCCACACAGGATTGCCCGCAAGCTCTCCAACTGATGGGGACGCCCCACAGATTCAGGAAGTGACCATGCAATGACCTGGACCCTTTGCCACCCCAGCTGGCATCCGCATAAAACCTAAGTGGCTTTTCATTGTCCGTGGGCTCATTACATAGGCTGAGGGTGCAGGCCCCCCTGATGTAATGGATCAGCCAAGTGAGTGCGTCAAAATGTTCTTCCCCTGGGTTCATGGAAAAATGCAGCAGGTAGTTGAAACCAAAAGCTATGTTGGGCCGGGTGCCCTGTGCAAGGTAGAGTAGAATTCTGATGCAATGGGGGTATACTTTTTTTGGTGCATCAGAGACATTGGATTCCAGATTGGTGTCCATCAAGGGGGTTTTCTCTGTGAGGAGGGAGTTGTCAGTTTCAATGATTTTGTCAACCAGTGCAGGTTTGGAGAGAAGAAATCCAGAAGCAGTGGGATTCACACAGATGCCTACAATGGAGGACAGGCAGTCATTCCACTTGAGCATGATCAAATTTGTGAGTTTCAGCCTCAGGGTTGAGAGGAGGTCCTCATTTTCAGCTGTGTGTATTCTGTTGTTGACATGGATCCACAGAAAAGCCTTCCCATTTGGCAAGTTGTAGATGTAGGTGATCTGATCCTCATTGTTGGACACAAAGCCAATCAATTCAAGCTTTTGCTGCAGGTGCAGACACCAGCAGCAGTATGCTTGCTTTGTGCCATATAAGGACTTCTTAAGGAGGAGCACTTTTTCCAGAAGACATTCATGCCCAATTGGAGGATGCAGTTAGAGTTCTTCATCAATGGAACTATGCAGGAAGTTGGTCTTGAAATCAAAAGATGCCAGAGATCATGAGTACTTTCTAGAGATGGCCAATGCCATCCAAAGCAATGAGAAGGCTGGTGTTGGGGAGAAGGTGTCTTCAAAGCGAACTCCTTGCTGTTGGCTAAATCCTTGTGCAAAAAAACCATGCCTCCCTTTGGAAGAAGGATACATCTTGCTGCCGCTTTGTTTTCATGACGTAGCACAATCCCAGGATTTTGGATTTGTCATCTGGTGGGTTTCACACTTCAAAGACATCCATTTCCAGGAGGGAATGATTATACTTGGCAATTGCACCCTTCCACTGGGTGGCATTTTCTGACTTTAGAGCTTGTGGGATGGAAGGGCTGTCCAGATTGGTGCCTATAAAAGATTGGATTTTGGAAAAAAAAACATCTTGCTCATTGAGGTTGTTTCCAAGTTCAAAATCCCCCCATTGTTTGCATTTAATTGGGTAGGCGCTGGGTGAGGGTTCTGAGGGGCAGACATTGACTTTTACTGAGACACTAGTGAGAAATTTCCCAGTCTTGTCATCCAGGATGAGCCATCCTTTGGAGTCAGGGCTGACACCAAGGTGCCTTCCCTTCCTTGAGTATGGGTTGAGCTGCTCCAAGTGCATGTGGTTTTAGGGGTAAGCAACACATCCAAAAGGACCAAGAATTTCCAGAGATGGTTGTTGAAGCAGGGAAATTCCAATAGGGTTTTCTGTCTGGTCCCGGTGCACCAGGTGATTTAGGATTTAGGCCATGTTCCTGAACGTGTAAGGCCAGTATGATTTGGCAATTCCAGACAAGTGGATTATTTTTTTGGCCATCTCAGATAGTGTATGATTTGCTCTCTTGATGGCCCTGTTCTGATGATGTTCATAGGGGACTGTTTTCTCATTCAGGATGCCAAGGCCATTCAGGTGCAAAGACAGAATTTTTTTTGTTGGACAAATTCCAGCACATTGTTGGTGTTCAAGCGTCTCACAGTGAATGGAGAAATGTTATTGAATTGATTTATCCATTTGATTATCTTGAAGGGAGCCTCTGGCTTAGTCTTGATGGGAAGGCCAGAGATCATTCCAGATTCAACATCCAAAACATTGAGTATGAAGCGGCTGCCATTGTGGCTAGGTTCAAAAGGGCCAATAAAATCCGCAGATACAACATTGCAAGGTGAGTGGCATATGTCTTGGGAGGCTAGCGGTAGCAGTTGGTTCTGGGCCTTTATCAAAGAGCAGGAGGTGCAAAATCCCATGCTCTCATTTGGAGGGAGCCGGATGTGGTCAGCTGCCAAATATATCACAGTGTTTTTGAGCATTTGTGTAGACAAGTGACCAAGTAGATCATGGATATAGCAAGGGTAGGAGGTGATAGATTGAAAAAATGGTTTGATAAGGGCTAAAAAACAGCATTCTTGTTGTTCAAAAGTTTTAAAGATGGTGCCATCCTGTACAAGAGTGTACTGAGACCCATCATAGAAAATGTTGCCATCATTATGTTTGAATTTCCCACTAGAGATGATTGTGCCATCAACATGGGGGCAATAGAGCATGTTGGAGATTTTCAGGGGACCATATATTGTGAGGAGTAACACATTGCCAATTTTTGTCATGGGAAATCAATCTGTAGAAGCAATGGTCAGTCTCAGATCTGTGTCTCTCAGGCTAGTAAATAAAATAATGTTTTTGGTAGGCTATCTATGGCTCCAGAATCAATCAGGGCCGCCTCCACAGGGGTTGATGCCTTGCCAATGGAGGATATGGTTCCAGTCATTTTTTTGGCCACAAAAATTGGGTGAACCACATGTGATTGTCAGATGGCAGTACTGGGATTCATTAGCCTAGGTTCTGCAATTGGTTGTAGGCCCAATTTTTGTTGGGGGCAATTGGCCGGCCAATTCCCCCATTTGTAGCACCTCTGGCAGGGGTTGCGGGAGTTTGGGTTGCTCAAGTCCCAGTTTCCAGGTTTTTCCATGCAGGAATCATGCAATGGATCAAGGGAGGGAGACACCAAGAGATGTTTTCTATTGGTTTGTTGATTCTGCCCACATCCATGGTTGGCAAGGTGTGGTGGAGGTTGGTGTTGGGTACAATAGCTGAGGAGCAAGCTGGATGGGATATCCATTGTGGAGGAGGCATGTTGCAAGAGAAGTTCTGGAACATATTGGGAAGGAACCGTGAATGCCTTGCTGATTGCAATACAACTATCCAACACATTGGTGATTTCATGCTGGCAGTAGGTGATGTTCTGATGTAGTCCAAAAGACAGGATTTTGTCAAAAGAGAAGCCACCTATATGTTGTTCAATCTCCTGTAGGCTCAATTTCATATTGTTGTATGCTCTGTTTGGGTTGGACTTGGTGTTTGGATTGCTAAAAATTTTTGACCATTGTGCAACCAGGTATGACCAGGAGACCATGCCAAAGCAATCAAAGAGAACTCCAAAATCTTTGTGTCCGGTTCTGGATGACACAAAAGGTGAGAGCAATGGGTCAATACTATACTCCACAAGTGTTCCGGTAATACAATCCCGTTTGGGGTGGTTGTCAGGGGTGGTTGAGCTGAATTATTTGCTTTCATTGAAGAGCTGCTTGAGGCATAGGTTCAGTGCCTGCAACCACTCAAGGAATTTTTCCCCATCCCCTTTCAGGTTGGGGTGCAGGCCCTTTCCTACTTGTTTGTATTGGAGCTTTTTTTGGGCTACCAAGTCAAGAGTTGGAGTGGCCTTTTGCTTCTGGAGGGTGCTCAGGATGGTGGTGAGGTCCAACAGAGGCACAGAGGGTTCTTGTTTCTTTGATGAACTGGCAGCTGTGGCTGGTGAGGCTTTGTTGTTATGAGACTTGATACGGAATGTCTTGCTGGATCTAGTTGTACCTGCCAGGATGGGATTTTGAAGGTGGGGTGCTTGACTGATGGGTTTCTGATTGAGGGTCAGTACAGGCATGCCTTGCAAGTATGGATTCTGTTTAGAGGGAGGTAGGAGGGATTTTTGCGCTGGTAAGCATGAACAGGCTCATAAAATGTAGGGATGGGTAAGCATTTATGTTTATAATTACTAAATTACCCCAAGGATTTACACTTAATCTTCCCTTTTTATATATATAGGATGAGAAACACATGTTGGTGTGGAGTTGGGGTATGTATTATGTTTATGTAATGAATGTATGTATTTATAGTGCATATTCATGTAGCTCCCTTTAGTTTATAATCCATATTTACTACAGGACTCCTGCACTATTGCATGTGTGGCTATAAAAATACCCAATACCCGGTTTCAAGAATGTGCATGAGCAACTCCAACCTGAAAACTTCCCAACCCATACCCAATTGCTAGAGGCAAGAACAATGCTTGGCCCAACCAGGTCAAGTATTGGTTATGGCCCAAACCCAGTCAATTGGGGTCCAGCCCTACTCTTCACAGATCTATTTACATCTTTTGGCTTGATCAGATTTGGTTTTCATCATAATTTGGCCAGTTCAATCAGACAGACATCAGGGTGTTCATGGGTTGGGCAAACCCATGGAATACCCAGACCCGGTGGGTATCTATCCAGGTCTGGGTAGAGTGGTTTCAGAAAAAGCTTTTCTCATCCCAACCCCCCTCAAGCTGCAGCGGGTGCGGGTATGGGTTTGGTTGGTTCTCTTAGATAGTGGGTTGACCCATGGGTACCCTATTTTCTTTTTCTGGGGTTGTTTGATTTCTGTAAGTTCAACCCGGGATGGCTTGCATGCTGCGGGGGGACTGCTGTCAAACATTGTAGTCACTTTTATGTAGTCACTCTCAAGCAACCATATTGCAACAAAAGTGTGGAGACTCCTTTGGGATTGGGTAAAGCGTGGCAAATAGCTTGCTGGCAGTCACTTGAGGGGGAATTTAGTATTACAACTACAAATAAGATAGAGCAATAATAAGGGTGGTTTTGAATTGCCTTCCCCTCTGAGTACTATAGTAGTCTCACAACAATAAAAGAAAAGAGATTTGGTGGCTGATTTTCAGATAGAGTTGCTACTATAGTAGTCTCTATCAGACCTAGGATCAATGTATTCAAGCTTGATAAGGAAGAAATGGTGGAACAGATGGGTGACCTGGTGGATAGAAGCTGAGTAAGGGAAGAATCCTTTCTCTAGTCTTATCCTTTATATATTCTTTATTTTGTTTTATTGGTTACTGATAAATACTCCCTTGATTTTACAGGTGATGTTTGATAAAGTTGAAATGGTTGAGCCTATACTTGACAACTGATGATGATGGTTGATGATGATTGATGATGATGATTATGGATAGGTGATGATGATGATGGCTGATGATGATGACTGATGATGATGATGGTAGGTGATGATGATGATGGATGATGATGATGACTGATGATGATGATGATAGGTGATGATGATGATGGATGATGATGATGACTGATGATGATGATGGTAGGTGATGATGATGACTGATGATGATGACTGATGATGATGGTAGGTGATGATGTTGACTGATGATGGTGACTGATGATGATGATGGTAGGTGATGATGATGGATGGTGATGATGGATGGTGATGATGGATGAAGTTCAGGTTATGGGTACATGGTGGTGATGTTCAAAGGTATGGGTTATTGAGTGAATAATGGTGGTGGTGGATGGTCAAAAGTATGGGTTATTGGGCTGGGTCATGGTCAAAAGTATGTGTTGATGATGGTGGATGGCCAAGGGTAATGGTGGTGGTTGATGGTTGATGGTGATGATTGATGTTGATGATGATGGTGATGGTGATGTTTGTTGGTATGGGATATGGGATTGGTGATGGTTACAGTATGGGTTATGGGATAATGGTTGAGGATGGTAAAAGTATGGGTTAAGGGTGCCTAGGAGGCATGGTGATCCCTGGAGGGGAGGATGGGGGGAACTGATGATTGGGACCTGGATGGGGGAGAGAGGCCCTCTATTTATAGAAAATCCTGCCCTCAGGGCTGCCCCTGAGGGTCTCCCTGGTACATTGAATACAGTTCATGAGGCATTTTTGCTGGTCAGAGGAGGAGGCTGTGCAGGATCTACATGCATGTACACCCTTGCATGCATTGCTGTGCTGCATTGATACAGGTGCCCCCTGCATAAATTACTTCTGTATAGTGGTGGTTGGTCATTTGTTTGGTCCTTCATGCATTGACTTGCATATATTTCTTCTGTATACAGCCTTTTGTTTGGTGCTGCATGCAGGATCTTGCATATATTAGTTATGTATACTGCTGCAGGTTTGTTTGGTGCTGCATGCAGGGTATTGCATATATTAATTATGTATGGTTGTGCTGTATGTGGTATGTACTTGGAGGCATCCAGGGTATGTCCATGACTTTCACTGGTCTGTGACACCTGGTAGGGGTATGGGTAGGCCAGGGTTGACTTGGGCTGTATCTTCTAAACCATGAGAGATAGAGGGGTACTTTGGCTGAGTGACTAGGGGTTATTTTTGGTCTAGAATCCATTTTTGAGGTCTGTTTGATGATTGGAGCCATCCTTATACTAGAAAAGTGAGTCTGATGGCTATAGGTTAGGTTTTGGAGCACCACAACGGTGAGCTGTCCTAATTGGGACAACTCTGTAGTCGCGCGACTACAAACTCTTTCCTCCAATCTCCTCTCAATCTCTTGCCATTGCAACCAATCCCTTCTTCAAAAAACAAACCATCCCAGACCGATGGCCAAAGGACGCCCTCAAGAACTTGATTGACCATCTCCATTTCTTGTTAGAACCTCAAGACCATCGTAATTTGATCAAACGATTGAGGAGAAAACCATGTGGCCCCATGACCCGCTGGCGGTCCGCCAAGACCCGCCTCAAGCGGCCCATCACGGGCTTGGATGTAGCATTGAGGATAGCTGACCCGACCCACCAAGACCCGCCTGCTGGTGGGTCGGGCATGGTCACTCCTCTTTTTCGCCGACCCGGCCCATGAACACCCTGAGACATACATACTTATCGACTTACATCCCCACGCCACGACGTACGGATTCGGAGTGATGTAGCACGTAAATATTCTTGTATGTATTTATGTAGCTTGGTTGTTTTTTTTTTTTTTTTTTTTTCTCTCTCTCTCTCTCTCTCTCTCTCTCTCTTCAACAAAACAAGCAGCTGATCATGATGACATCATAGCTACCTACTGGCGAGCGATCTCCAGATGAGGAGCGATCCAGCTCGATAGGACACTCACTAGGGAATTCTAGGCTGATGATCAGATCGATCCCCATCTCGGCCAAGGTGACCTGGGCCGCACGCAGATCAGATTCAGGAACCATCTAAGTCATATGAAGAAGACCACTGTGGATGATCCTGACGAGGTGAATAAATTTCACGGCGTCGTACGGTGATCGAACTGACGGCCAGCCCATCCACACATCGAGCCGGACTCCTATGAATTATGAAGATCGCTCGCCAATGGGATGTTGTTGTTGATCTTATAAGCCCAGCCGGGGGGCTCATGATCATCATCTACGCACGCACGTATGATATGTTTATGTATCTATCATGTAGGCTACGTCATGCGGTCCTTGATTCCCCCAAGGCGATTCGAGGACTTTGAAATTCGTTTCTCGGAAACAAATACAGGAGGCTGACTGGATGAATGCAGTATGTATGCACAGTAGAGATACCCAGATGCATAGGTATAGAGATACATTTGTACGAGGGTAAGCATGGTAGTGTTGTTGACTCGGATCACGCCTTGGAGTGGGACTCGTGGTTCTCTCCACCCGGCCGTCGCCCGGGCCATCGGCCATCCGGTGGAGGCAGAGGCTCGGATCTGGGTGACCGGCTGCTAAATCAGTGATCGTGTCTCTTGACTGGAGCTAGCCTGGTGTCGAAGATGTTATCTATATTGAGTCGTATCGTGGTGGAGTGCTCGTGGTAAGGTAAGTGATGTATGTGTATGGCTATGGATTGAAGCTGATTGGGTGCCAGAGTAGTCATTAGATTAGTACCCCCTTCCTCAGCTCGAGTTGCCGGGCGGGGAGGCGAAGGAGCTCGAGCCAGATTGGATCATGGGTGGAATGGGTGGTGGTCAACAGCAGAGCAGACTGCCCCGACTGGTCATCAGGAATTCACTCGAAAGGAAGATCTTACACACCCACTGCCCAGGGTGATGGGCTCATCGACACTTCTGCTTCATCGAGCGAGTGTTGAATATCGAGACTCTTGACTCCTTATCCAGTCTAGGGATCTCTCTTTCCATCAACCCAATCCAATCGAGCAGTTTCGAGTTGCTCGATCTCTCTCTTTCCTCTTACACTTGTGGACATACATAATAATACTTACCTGCCCTAGTGCTACCAGCAGATCTGGATCCGATCGGGTCGAGGGGGTCCGGTCAGATCATTCCAACTTACAAGTCACACTCCACCTTCCATTTCCCATTTCCCATTTCCCGTTTCCCATTTCCCACTCCGCATTCCGATCGTTTCTTCTCCCTTGGCTGGCTGGATTGTGGATTCCATGGATGATCCTTTCGATCAGTCTCGATGCTTTGCAGTCCTACTGTCACGTTTCATACTGGGATCGATTCTTTAAACACCCATCTCAAAATTACATAATAAAACCTCGGATCAGAAGTGGGTTTAAACTGTAGCCATATACTTATAATCCGAATGTGCGTGTGTATGTGCACCAATACACTGTGCCCATACCTTCCACACCACCTTCATGACTCTCTCTCTCTCTCTCTCTCTCTCTCTCTCTCTCTCTCCCCGTAACCAACTAAATAACTGATTTCAGCCCCAGACTACTTTTTTCTCCCAGTGGTCCAACCCGCATTCTGCTTCTTCTGCTTCCTGTCCCTGTCTGCGCTCAAGTAGCAATCACCCAGTGAACTTCCATCCCCACCTCCGTCCCTCCTCCTCTCCCTCCCGAGAAGTGTCTTCCATCATCATCGATCGGATTAAAACCCCCACCGGGCCTCCACCATTGTGCTTCGGTACGTTTGGTTCCTAACCCTCAGCCTCGGCCCCAAGATGGAAGCTCAACTCACTCTCTCTTATCCTTTCCAATCTCCTCAGAAATCCCTCACGAATCCCCATCTCAATCGAAATGTCGGACCTCCCACCTTACGCCATCGTATCCAACTCCCTACCCATCTTGTCGGAGCATGAGATCGACCTCAACCGACAATCGATCGTAAGAGTCAACTCATCATCATCCTCGGATACTACTGATCACTCGCCAATCTCCGCTCTCTCGTCTTAAGGAGGTCCCAGGTACTCGAAAACCTGGTCAAACTGGCCATTACAGGAACGCTGCATTCCCCAACTTCACCACCGTCGAAACGCCTGAACGTCAATTCCCTCGTACCGAGTGTGAGTCATCTCGATCATGGTCCCGAGTCGAAGAACGAGTTGACTGACGGGGATTTTTTTTTTTTTTTTTTTTTATCCTTTGGGATTCTCGTCTTCCACCGATCCTTCTCCAACCATCATCACTCGAAATACTAAAATCGATCTCAAACCCGGTTCGGATGCTGTCGATCGTTCGAATACGTACCCGGTACGACTCTGGTCATCATCATCCACAGATGAAATATTTAACTTTGGCCTCGGAAGATCGTACCATAAACCATGCTTTGGTCATCGACCCATCAATCCTATCACTGGAGAATTAGAAAAATTTTTCGTCTGGCAATCTTACAAGGAGATCGATCGTAGAAGGACTGAGTTCGGTAGTGGTCTATTGAAGCTTCAAGCCGATGGTCTCCTCGGTCAAATCGATCGTACCGGTTGGAGCGTGGGTATTTGGACTCACAATCGACCTGGTCCGTCATGGCTTTCTTCTTTCTTCTCTTCGCTCTCCACCAGTCGCTTATCGTTCTCGTCCTGGACTTCTTGGCCCCACGATCGCCTCATCTCCCCATCAAGAGTGGCAAATTGTTTATCATGGTTGCGCAGCTTACTCACTCGTCGTCGTGTCCCTCTATGAGACACTGGGGCCCTCTGTTGTCGAGTATTGCATTAACCATTCGAACACTCGGGTCATAGTCTCATCAGCCTCTCATATTCCCGATCTCCTCAGAATCGCCGAGTCTATTCCGACCGTCAAAGTTATCATCTCTGCCGATCGCTGGCAAGACCTCCAGCCGGTTGAACCTCAGACCGTCTCAGCTGGAGATCAACGTCGTGTACTAAAGAGTTGGGGTGAACAGCTTGGGATCCGAATCTTTGATATCGAAGAGAGTAAGTCGTGAATGTGTTTCCTCTCCTCCGGTCCGAAGCCCTCTCTACTGAATCCTACCTTTCTCACTCTTTCATCTGGTCTCCTTCTCTGATCTTGCGATCAAAATCTGCCCCACACCCCTAGTCGAAGCTTTAGGTCGAGAGCATCCATCCGCTCACATTCCACCCCGCCCTTCGGATATGATCTCAATCTGTTACACATCGGGGACCACTGGGATGCCCAAGGGTGCCCTGTTACATCATAGCGCCCTCGCTACGGCCTGCGTTAGCAACTTACACAGTCAAACCTGGGTCACCGATGACGAGATGATGCTCTCTTACCTTCCCTTGAGTCACATCTACGAACGTTTCTTTGAGGCTTACGCTATCGGTCGGTAACTTGCTCTCCACTTTTTCCCCGCTCAACGACTGATTTACCATCATCGTGATTGCAGCCTTGGGTTTTCCGATCGGATACTCCTGCGGTGACAACTTGAGATTGCTGGAAGATGTTCAATTATTGAAGCCTACCATATTCCTCGGGTATAGATTGGATTCGTACTCCTTAAAACCGTACTCTTCGAGTATCTGATCAACAAATCTTTTCTCACTCGCCTAGTGTTCCCCGTGTGCTTAACCGAATTTATCAAGCCGTCATGGCTCAACTAGAAGCTCCAGGCTTCAAGGGCAAGCTGGCAAGGCGGGCGCTACAGGCAAAGTTGGAGAACTTGAAGACGACCGGATCCAACACTCACTTCTTATGGGACAGGCTGGTATTCAATAAAGTCAAACAAGCCCTCGGAGGAAGAGTGAAGGCAATCGGTTCAGGATCCGCACCGATCGCACCTGAAGTGATCTCATTCATCAGGGTGGCTTTTATCTGTCAGGTGGCCGAGGGTTATGGTTCCGTGAGTTTGAAATGGTCTTCCTGCAACACTTGTCCTCTCTCTGTCTCCCTTGATTCTTTTATTTGGTCCATGGTTGTCTCCATTGAACCCTGATTTCGAATCGGTAGACCGAAAACAGCGGTACCTGCACCAAGTGCTATCTTTTCGACCCCGATCCCAACGGGACGACTGGTCCTCCCCAAGTTGGTATGGAAATTAAGTTGGTCGACGTACCCGACATGAAGGTATGCGAATGTCATCTTAAAGACCCTCTCAAGTCTATAGTCTGGTTGGGATATCGGTTGCTCATCGCTGAGGATCACTTTCAATTTGATCATGGGATCATTAGTATTTCTCTACGGATAAGCCTTATCCAAGAGGTGAAATATGCGTTCGAGGTGGATGTTGTATTACCGGATACGTCAGTTGATCACCTTTAGTCGTGCCCATCAATCGCTGCCCCCAACTCCGAATAACAGTCGCCTAAACCATTTCGACGTTTATTTGGTGATTCTTATCAGTACAACGACGAATCAAAGACCAAAGAGTTAATAGACTCAGAAGGATGGCAGCATTCGGGCGACATTGGATTAATCGATGACAAAGGCAGAATCAAAATCATCGATCGAATCAAGAATTTACTAAAGCTCGCTCAGGGAGAATATGTCGCGCTTGAAAAAGTTGAAGGAACTTATTCTGTCAATCCGTTAATTAGTCAGATTTATGTTCACGGTGATTCTCTCAAGTCCTACTTGGTCGCCGTCGTCGTACCTGATCCCGTTGCATTTTCAGGTGTGTTAATTCTTTCCATCTTTTTTTTTATCGTCATGCCAAGTCTCAGTTTAGTTTATATTTCGACCACTTTTTCTTGAAAAAAAAACACAGATTTTGCCAACAAAGTTTCGGGTCGGGCGGTCACACCAGAAGAAGCGTGTTTATTACCCGAGGTTCGAGGTGCAATATTGCGTGAATTAGACCAGACTGCTACTTCTGCCAAGTTATTAGGGTTTGAAAGGATCAAAAACGTTCATTTGACTACTGAAGCTTTTTCAGCTGAGAACGATCTGCTCACTCCTACCTTCAAGCTGAAAAGGTTTGCCCTCCAATGCCCTGGAGAATTCTCAACTCTTTCCCACACACTCGTGCTCAAAATCTCGGTCATTGACAAGCCGAGATTAACTGATTGCTAATTCAAGTCTGTTTTTTCCATGATTTTTGTTTTTTCTAGACCGGTGGCGAAGGCCAAATTTCAAGCAGTCTGTCAAAAGCTATACGACGAACAAGATGCCAGAGGTGGTGAAAGTAAAATGAAACTTTGATTTTTTAGAACCTTACATCGACGCTTCAAAACTTGAATGGCTCAACAAAAAACTTGCTGACTGAACTTGAGAGATTACAATCACTTGGCAACTAAACAGTGTATAAAACGTATTTCTTGCCACGCTTCTATCGGGCAGTCGGCTCTTATTTGATGGTTATGCTATTATGTCATCCTTGCCCTGGCTCGCTTATATTACTTTCACCACATCGTTGTAATTTAAAAAAAAAAATAAAACACCAAAGCTACGCGATCCAAGCCTCCTTGTTTTTGCAAAAAAAAAAAAAAAAAAAAAAAAACTAGACAGACATTTTGAAATTCGCATGTCCTCCCTTTTTTTCTTAGTTCTGATATATTTGTAATATTGAAGAGAAAAAAAACTCAGCGCAATCACTCGTTATAGGTTCAGTTCCAGCATTGATACTGTTGATTTTCCTCCTAGGTTGTTGGGATATATTCATGCGGTTCACGTCGGCTATAATCAGAAATCCAAGATGCTCTATGAATTACTACTCCCTTTCGATCAAGGTTGTTGCTTAGCCAAGCAGCCGCTAGATCTTGATAGGAGGAGAGACCCGTGGGCACGTTTGAGCAAAGGGGTTCCTTGAAGGTCAATCAACTCTCCCGTATACACCATTTTCTCTCTCTCTGGTACATATGTACATACATGACAAAAACATATGGTCAGTTCAGCCACCTTCATCATCATCCTACATCTCAAGACTATTATTGATGAGAACCGGACGGGAAGTTTGACTGTTACATAAGTCTTTTTCCTCGAGCTCTGCTTGGTCAAGGCATTCGGGAGATACGTATGTACAGTGGCTAGACAAAAGTCATGGGACTGTTTGTCAAAGCGACCACACCCGGGTACTTTAAACAATGTAGATGAAGCCCTGGGTGTTGCAATCTTGCTGTTGACCATCCCATCTTCAGGCTCCCACTCCATCCGACCCATTGCCACATTGCCACCGACTCGGTTTTTCAATTTCGATGGCTGAACGCTCGATCGATTCAAAAAAAAAAAACAAACATGGTAAGTCATCCTTTTGAAATCTTATTCTTCATCTTTGATTCTGATTCACGATTTTGTTTTTTAATATTCAGTCCACTTTGGGTGATTGGTTGTTTCAGAAGATGAAGATGGTCAAACCATGGGTGGAGGGTAGAATTGCAATGGTCCGAATCCAGTTTAGAGCGATTTCAAATCAGACTAACTCAAAATTAACCTCAGACCAATATAGACTCAAGCAGCTCGAGGCACCTCAAAGCTGAACAAGAAGTACAAGACTTGAACAAGATGACCATCAGATGCCCACAGAGCTCGAATAAGAATTTATACTATCAGTTTCAAGAAAACTGTCCTGTTTTTTTTCGTAATTCTTGTCAAAATTTTCAAAGTTTCTGTCCTCTGTTTTAGTTTATTTGTCCTATCGTTTCAAGTTGTTGTCCTATATTAAAGTTTTATGTCCTACTTTTTACTATTTATGTCCTGCAATGCAATGCAATGCAAAAAAAAACATGTCCTTGCCATAAAAAAAAAAAAGCTGTTCGGTCTTAGAATGTTTTTGTCCCAAATTTTCAGGTTTTCTGTCCGCCTGTTAATTTGGGCAGACAAGAGTTTTTTTTTTTTTTTTTTTTTTTTTTTTGTTGGGGAAATTGAGTATAGAAAACTTGATAAAAATTTGTTTTATTCTCATTTCAACCAACATGTGATTTTCTCTTGCCTAAATTAAGTACAGGAAATCTTTTTACTTGAGTAATTTACATGATCAAGTAAAGCAAACCAAAAAAAAAAAAAAAAAAAAAATTCAAAGAAATAAACTTGAAAACTTGAAGGTTGATATCAGAGGTCAATGTTGGAGGTTGATGTCAGAGGTGAGAGGTGTGGTGTGAATGGGATGATGTTGGAGCCTGGAGTTCAATGTCAGAGGTGAGGGGTGTGGTGTGAAGGCCCATGCAGTCTCCTGTCTGGTTTTGGAAAAACCCAGACAGGAAAACCAATACAGGTGACCTGTCACTTGAAAAACAGAGCTAAAGATTTTGCCTGTATGTGTCTGGTTTTTGCCCCAGGCTGTCTGGCCATTTCAATATTTTGGCTGGCCAGACAGACATGTGCAACACAAAAAAACTCCAGACAGTTTTCTTTAAACTGATAGTAAGTGGTTTCCATGACTTCCAACCTAACTATCTCAACATTATCATCACCATCTCACCAAGACAATCAAAAAATCAACA
This sequence comes from Puccinia polysora, assembly GCA_025617555.3. NCBI lineage: Eukaryota > Fungi > Basidiomycota > Pucciniomycetes > Pucciniales > Pucciniaceae > Puccinia > Puccinia polysora. The sequence continues at coordinate 11,309,493 of CM062615.1, read as the reverse complement.
TTGATCAAAATTGGGTTTAATTATTTTTAGAACCTCTCAATATTAATTTTTCTTCTATGAAAATCATTCCTTTTGATCCTCACTCACACCCTCCTAAAGATGAAAAAATATAAATGGTACAGAATTTTTCAATTTTTCAATTTTTTTTTCCCTGCAGCATATCTTTTGAATGTTTTGTGCTTTTTAAGATTTTGTTTAAAACATTATAATTTGATATTTTTATAAATTTTGATTGTTGTATAATTAAATTACAGATGCTGAAAGATCTAATCCCATGAGTAAATTTAAGTACATGCCTTTTTTTTTTTGGACAATAGATTTAGCTTGGAACACAGGCCTGAAAATAAACTGACTGTTTTAGGTCAGTTGGTCCCATCATTTTTGACTATCCACTGTACATGCATACATGATCCAATCTAACCTTTTTTTTTCTTTTCTTTTCTACTTTTTGGTGGGGGGGGGGATCCAAACCTCATTTATGGGGGTGTTTTATCCTGGAGGGGGGATGGATGATGACCATCAAAAGAAAAAGATGTGAGTTGATTTGATCAGGTTCTCAGACCAGCTTGCCCTCTTTTCACATCCTTGGTCTCAATCAATCAAACCATGATGAGGAAGAGAATGTTCTCTTCAGAGTAACACTCAAGGAGTCTGGGGCCCAAAGTAGTTTGTCTTGAGCTCATTGATTTGAATCAAGTGGAAATTCTTGTGAGGAAAAGAGAGAGGTGGAAGGAGCTTGTGACAAGGAGCATTGTGAGTGGGATCAGGAGGCCAACAATAATAATTTAGGGTAAACTTGTGATATTAAACAATAAATTGGATTGATTCAATCAACTTATTCTTCCCACTCTCCTTCTCCTTCTTTTTCTTTTATTTTTTTAAAAGAAAATCTACATCTTAAGAGTTGTTTGGTCAGTTAAGTTAGTCAGTCAGTCAGTCATTGGAGGGGAAGACTTGTTCAATTGACCTAATTTCTTGAATACTTGATTCTGGTTGGTGGCAACAAGATGTAGAAAATGGAACTATCATCCCCCCTCCCTGGCGCACCATTTTCAGGTTTCAACAGTGGTGCACCATTTTTTTTTTTTCAAGTGAAAAATTTCTCCCCCACAAGTTGGAAGACAGAAAGAAAGAAATTCCAGCCTTGTCTGTGATGTCCAATTGGGCACAGACAATTAGGTAGGATGAATCATCATGGGAAAGTTAAGAAAGGAGAGACTTTTACCACCCAAATTAAAGTACTTGATTTCATAGTTTGATGATTCTGTAAAAAAAAAAAAACAAAAAAAAATCATGTTCATGAAGAAAACATCAAAAGGAAATTGAAATGAGGTAAGCAATGATTTTGATGAAGAAAGCAAGAAAAAAAATTAAAATCAATAAAAAATAGCTTTCAGGAGCCCAAACTTGCATAGGGTCCCTGTTATAATCCTCATCTGGATCATCATCAACAATTATTGAAACAGAGTTCAGCTGGTTGTCCTTCTCCCACTGTTTGAAATCAAACACTTTTTCAATGAAGGCATTCTTTCTTGAAATGATGGGAAGACTTGGGATTTCATTTATTAAGATCCCATCTCCAAAGTCTCCACATCATCTGGGGTGATGAATGCATCATATGCTTGCATGTTCTCATATTCAGAAGTTTGATGGTTTGAATTGCTTCCCTGGGATTGTTGAGAATTCAAAGCTGGATCACCTTGGAGTAAGTGTAATTTCACCTGGCTCAATATTTTTTTAAATTTGAAGTCTTCATTTGGTTTCTTTCTTTTCTTTTTTTGATAGAATTAATTATTGAAGAAAGATACTCAACACCAGCTTCATGAGGGAAAATCTGAAAGACTTGTATTGCTATCTTTTTCAAAGCACTTAATTTATGGAAGATAGGAGCAGACATCCAATAATTCAATTGAAAAGATGGTAGGCCAGAATCTTCAAGACAGAAATTGAAAGGGAAGTGGGAATTTGAATAATTATTGATTGATTTTTGAAGTGATAATCCCTCAAATCTATTACAATCCCAATTTTTGGCAAGTTAAAGTATCATTTTACCAATTTAAGCTAGTGAGTGTTTTGGAGATACTGCCATCAAAAAATTTGATGGATGAAGAAAGACAGCAATTATTTAGATATTATCTTGAAAATCAAAAGAGGACTTGTAGAGTACATTTAGTGAATTTCTCCTGAAGTCCTCAAATCATAAGGATACTTCAAAAGCTTTTATGAATTTTTAAGTATTAAGAAGCTCTTTCCAAACATCTTCCAAGTTTGTGTCACGTCCTTCTAAATGACCTATTGCAGTCACTACTGGATTGAGAATTCAAACCATAACAGCATTTTCAGTAAATTTATCATGATTTCCAATGATTTTCAAGACACTCTTACTTCTGGATGGAGCATCCACCACAGGGTTCTCCATCATTTCCATGAAAAAATTGAATTCACCTTCATTCTCTTGAACCTGCAAGCATACTTTGGCCATTGAGTACCAAGGTGTTTCACAGAGGGTTTGAAGACCATGACTGATACTATTTTCAACCCACCATTATGAGAGATGCTCACACCAGAGTCCAGAATTAGTCAAGTAGTTGACTAGAGTCTTGTTCCCTTTTATGAATTCTTGCATGATAGGATAATTTAAGAATTTTTGGCTATCAAATTAAAAACAATTTTGAGAATGTTTGGATGCTCAGCATTTAAATTGTCTTGAAACTTGAACATAACTTAGGGAGAATCTGTGACAAAATTAGAAATTTCCATTTTTCCAAAGAAGAAGAAATTTGAATTTAAGGAAGCAAGAATCAGGGGAAAAGTTTAAGAATAAGTCTTCAAAACAAATTAATTAATTTTTTTTCTTCAATTGATAAATTAATATCTTGTTTATATCAATAAAAATTAAAAGGTCAGTGTTAAATTTGCATACCAACACAACCCATTCATGACTCAAAATGGGTTGTGTGGCGGGGTTCCCAACTCATCTGAGTCATGAACAGCCATTTGCAACCTGCAGAGTCTTGAATGGCCATTAACAACTTGACATGGATTGTGAGTGGCCGTTTGAAACCCATCTGAGTTGTGAACAGCTGTTTGCAGCCCATTAAAAACTTTTCACAGACCATTCACAACCATTCACAACCCGTTCACAACTCCAGGGTTGTGATTTTTGTGAGCAAAAAAAAAAAGTAAAAGAATTAAAAGAATTAAGATGAATAAAAATAAATGAAAAACTTAACAAAAAACAAAAAAAAAAAAACAAAAAAAAACCACCAAAAAAAGTTTTTTAAAAAAAAATAAAAAAATTGAAAAAAAAAAAAAAATTGAAAAAATTGAAAAAAAAAAAATAAAAAACATTAAAAATTAAAAACAAATTAAAAAAAAGTGAAAATCTCACAACTCCAGTTCCATTAATGCACATTCATTTCCCTTTGAATAAATAAAAATAAACAATCAAAAAATCTACAAAATCAAACAATTGTGCCTGAAAAATTGCAAAAATCAAAATGGGTAAATAAAAATTAAAAGAAACAATGTACATAAAATACAACCCTGAAGCAATATAATATTTGAATAAAATACAATAAAAACACCTCAATGAACTATCCACAAGTCAAATACACCAAAAAAAAAACAAGTTAAACTTGTGTTAAGCCAATACCATCATGAGAAGTAGAAAGACTTCTTATGATGGGATCAGCCCAACAAAAGTTGAACTTATTTTGTTGGGCTAGTGCTAAACTAAATCAGCCCCACCCAAAAAAGGGCTAGTCCATTGAGGTGGACTTAATACAAGTTGGCCTCAATGGACTAGCCTTAAAGTAAAAATGCCAAACAAAAAAAAGTTCAACTTGTGTTAAGCTTATCCCATCATAAGAAGTCTTAAACCACCTCAATGGAATAGCCCTGAAATCAAAATTATCAAAAAAAAAAAACAATTTAAACTTGTGTTAAGCTGATCCCATCATAAGAAGAAAAAATAATCCTTATGATGGGATCAGCCCAACACAAGTTAAACTGAATTACCAATAAAATCTCATTAAAAAAACTCAAAACCATGATTTTAACACATAAAAATCAACATAATGATGTTCAAAATATGATAACCCTTTATATCAATAGAATTAAAATATCAGCATCAGAAATAAATCCTAGACTAAACCCAAATGAAGAAATAAAAACCTCAAATGATGAAACTATATGATGATTATAAATTGGAATACAAATCCAGTTTATATTTGAGATTATTAACCCAACCAGATGCTTTCTTTGAAGTAAAAGAAGATGTCTTTGATACAATGGGATGGATTGGAACCATATCTCCCTCAAGTATTAAATGAAACCAGTGGTTATTGTTGACAAAGCAAATGAACATGGTATTTGAGGGTTCTTTTAAACCCATTTCAATAGGAGTAAAAGTAAAACATGAAGCCAAGGAGATGAAAAAAGTTGGCCTTCCATGAGTGACTTCTATGATTTGGCCCATATCCAACTTTGCAAGCCATTTTGAAGAGAAAATATTTTCATTGATGTCTTTAACATCAAGTTTCTTTTAAATCTTTTCAACCTCATTGATACCACCAAGTATGTTAGCATAGAATGCCTTATGTTTCCTCAATTTTTCAATCATTTCCCTTTTCACTTGAAACCATCCACTTTCATTGTACCCAAGTGATTTGGAAATGACTCTAAATCCACAATTCCCATTGCCAACAGGATCCCAAAGCTCACCCAAGAACTTTTGTAAGTTCTCATGTATTTGATTGAGGTATTTAATTTTTTTTTTTTGATGATCAAAACCTAATTAGAAAACATTCAAATCACATTAATGAAAGCAAGACGCACCAAATATGAGCTTATGGTTTAATTCTCCACTTCTTCTTCCTCAGAAGAGTATTCTGATGAGAAATGCTGGGGGGCTAATTCAATTTCAGTCTCTTCCTTTGAGCTATGAGATTCAGATTCTAAACCTAAGGAATTTTAATATAATCATCATTTCTCATTGGTTCATTAAACCATAAAAATGAAAACTCCTCAAAATAAAAGAATTACTATTTTTGGTCTTCCTGGTCCCCTTCCAACCCTTTTTTACCTCTTAAGTTCCCTATCCACATGCTCAAATCTTGAAAGCTCACAATGGGTGTCTTTCAATTTGGTTCCACTGCAGCTGGAACGTAAGACCTTTGGCTCAAGCCTTGTCTTGGAAACCAAAGTGATTGCATTCTTCACCAGTTTTTTTAAAATCTGCACTTTAAATTATTCAGGTTGTCCCATAAGAATTGAACTGAGCTTTTGAAAAAAATTGAGATGAGTCAAGCACAGGATCCATTTCAAGCTTTCAAAAATCAAAATAAGCACTCATTAGTAAACTCATTGACCATTAGTAAACCAAATAGTAATTGAAAGCCCTCATCAAAAAGAAATTCAAACAATCCAACAATCCAACTTACTAGACTAGAAGGGTTATAGTCTAACCTCCACTGAGGATGAAAATCCTCAGGCACAATGGATCATCTTGATGCTAGTATTTCACCTAAGATGTGGAAACAGGACAAGCCCATTGTCTTGGAATATGACTTTGAGCACACCTTGCCATCATGATTGCACTTTACCTTCTTGAACTGTTCCCCAATGAGTTTGATTGCCTAAATTGACAATTTTTAACCCAAAGGTAAAAGTTCTTTTGGAATAAAATTTCCTAACTTCATTTCATAGTTTTTAAGCAAAAAATTCACTGATTTGATTTAGATATCAATGGTTCCTTCCAGGTATTTTCACACATCAAAAATGTTCCCCAAAGATCCCACAAGTGATTTTTTGAAAGTAGCATGGGCCGCTCCTACCCAAGACTTTCTTTTATCTCCAAAGTCAAGGTTAACACAATTCCACGCCATTAAAAACTTCTCTTTGATAGGGAAGATCTTTTTTCCCATATAATTGAGCACATCCTCATTGTCTTTCAAGATCAACTGTATCACAGTTTCAAATTAAGCAATCCCAGCAGAGATGAACAGAAGAAGCAATAAATTGGCCTACTCTGAGTTATGCATCATTGAATTCTGCCTCCCCCTTGGTTTTAGAGGCCGCATAATTTTCCCAATGTTTCCTTCCAGGTTTTTCCAAACATCCAAAGTTTTCCCCAAAGATCCCTCAAGTAATTGTTATAAAATAGCATGGGCCACTTCTAACCAAGACATTGTTTTATTTCCAAATTCCAGCTTGACAAAATTCCATGCCATCACAAACATATCTTTGATAGGGAAAATATTCTTTTACATATACTTGAGTACATCCTTGCAGTCTTTCAAGAAGCACTGTATAAAAGTTTCAACATAAGCAATCCTAGAAGAGATGAACAGAAGGAGCAATAAATTGGCCCACTCTGAGTTCTGCTCCCCCTTAGTTTTAAAGGCCCCATAATTTGCCCACAGAGACATGAAACTTTGCTATACTTCATTTCCATTACTGAAGCAAAATTTTCAATTTGCTTTAATATTTTTAGACAATGGCCAAGAGCACAACACTCTGGATGAATCAGGGAAACCATGTTTAATTGCACAAATGAGAGATTTTCCAGTGTTGGTCACAAAGACTTTTGGAAGCCTCCCTGGATTACAAGCAAACTCCTTTAGTTCATTCAATTCCCAACTGTAGAACTAAAATTTTACTTTTTCATAAAAAAAAGCCTTTGGAAAAGTTTTCCTGTTGGCTGCCATTCCTACAACATACAATAGAGGGATGTTGTACCTATTTTTTTATAAGTACAATCCAACAAAGCAATATGATGAAATTTTTTGCAAAGTTTTATAGACTGAGGATGATCAAAGAACAGGGTTTCTAAGTGACCCTCTCCACCCAGTTTTGACCTGGAAACCCACTGCATTTCTCGGAGAATTTTAAATATCACATCCATAACACCTTTCCCCTTGAGTTCAGCTTCCCTAAATTTTTGCTTAGTGTTAAAGATTGTTCTATCCTCAATGTATTCTCCACAATCAATCTTTCTAAATTTAATTTCAATTTGAACTGTATTGAGCCCATCTTTCATCCCTTCCTTAAGTTGGTCCAAGGATAAACCAGAGATTCTCCTCAGTTGAGGATGCACTGAGGGTTCTGAAGATGGTTGATGATTGTGTTGGTCATTTATAATGGAGAGGCGCCACATGGGATCTGCCACTTTGAAACTTGCATGTACCATGAATTGACAGCCAAACTTCCTTGTGTTATTTTTCCTTTGCCTTTTGGTGAGCAATGGCCCTTCATATATGCCATATTGGTCACAGGCTAGGTCAAGGTATTTATCTATTTTTGACTTGAATGTCATGAATGTGTAGCCATGCATGGCTGCCCATTTTTGAAAATAGTTCTTGGCTTCTTTCATACTAGGAAAGGATCTCACAGGAGGAGGGCCAAGGGGTTCTGGAACCTCATAGTTAAATATTTACATAGTTACAGCCACCATTTTTACATTAGTATTTATCAAGCCAAATCATTCTAAGTCAAATGGCATATGAAATGTGACCCACCAGCTTGAGTCAATTCCAGTTTTGAAACATCTTGTTTTTCAATTGTAACCCTAGATGAGGATGCAATTGGGGATTCCAATGTTTTATTTCCCAAATTTCAGCTTGCTACTATTTACAGAGCAACCTGTCAAATTAACAAAAATAAAAAATAAAAATAAATAAATAAAGTATTAAGAATTAGTGGGAAATCCATAAATATTATTGCAGAAATAGATTCCCCACCCAAAATAAGGTAGGTTCACTCACTGACCCCACCCTTGAAATATAACTCCTTCATATTTTAATGAATTAAATAAGAATTGACCAAAAGGCCAAGGCACCAATATGGCACCTTTTGGCCAATTTAATATTTCACATATGTTGTCATGTATAGGTTTCACACCTAAAATTCACTCAGAATTGAGGTGTTGTGTATATTTCAGGGGTTAAACATGGAAATGTGTTATGTCACAATTCCCGCGCGCAGTCCCACGTCCCTACACAACCCCTACGTAGCTGTAGCATCACATTCCCGCTTAAAGAAGTCCTGCGCGCAGCATATTTTGCCACGCACGCAGGGGATCCTACCCCGCAGGCATCTGAGTGGACTGATCCCCTTGTCAGGATCAGTTGTGACAAATCTGACAGCAGGTACTGCTCACAGGAGCTACAACCTAGTAGGGTTTACCTAGCATATGTAATAATGTGAAATATGCATTTTAAATGGTATAAAAAGCTTAAAACTCAAATAAAAATATGATATAATTAATTTTAAAGTATTTGAAAAAATAAATCAAATATTGAAGGTCACCACAAAACAAAGAGATCCCAATCTTTGAAGACAACAAAACACTACAAGGAGTGGCCGTAAAAATTATTAAAATTTACCTACGTGCTCAGAAAATGATGGAAAATCAATGAGTATCCACATCTGTCTACTTCAAACCAATTTTAATAGTAAAAATGAAGGATAAGTGAAGAATGATCAGAATTACACCATTAAAACATTAACAGATCCTATGGCTAAAATAGTACAGATATCCAGCAGATCTAAGGACAGCTGATTGACAGAACCAAGTGGACGTGCTAAAATTCACCTGACTGGCTTACCAGTCTCAGGACATGAGCAGAACCCTCTCTATGTGCCCTGAGAAGCTCATCATAAACCCAAAAGATATTCATACAGACCTCTTTGGATCCATTATTTCCCATCAGTTTTACCAGGAATTTATTATTATAAATCAGGCGCCATGTCATTGTTAATCAAATGCTTATGAAGAGATAAGCAAGTGATTTATTACTTAGTCTGAAGTATTATTATTATTTCCCAAAACCAATCAACCTGATTAATGAAAGTTTAGTCTTTCAATCAACCCCATTTGCCCTGAAACCCTTTACCTGAATCTTTTCAGGCTTTTCTGTGGATTATTGACTCAGAGTGAGTGTTTAACTTCCTTCCTTGGCCATTTTTCTGTTTTTGCCGGCCATACCTGTCAGCTTGCTACTATGTACAGAGAAACCTGTCATAGAAACACAAAACTATAAAAAATAAGAATATCTAAATTAACAAAAGAAGGGGTGAGAAATCCATAAATATTATTAAAGAAATTGATTACTCACCCAAAATTAGGTAGGGTCACTCACTGACCCCACCCTTGAAATCCAAGTCCTTACATTTTTAAAATAATTAAAAAGAAAAGTACTAAAAATTACAACACCAGTATGGCACCTTTTTGCCATTTTAACATTTCACATGTGTTGTCACGTATAGGTTTTACACCTAAAATTCATTCAGAATTGAGGTGTTGTGTATATTTTAGGAGTTACAGGCGGAAATGTGTTATGCCACAATTCCCGCGCGCAGCCCTGCATCATTACATACCCCTACGTACTCATAGTAGCAGTTTCCCGCGTACTAGAGACCCGCGCACAGCTAATTCTGCCAGGCACGCAGCGGATCCCACCCCGCGCACATCTGAACTAACTGATCGCCGTGCCTGGATCCGTTGTGACTAATCTGACAACCAGGTACTGCTCAAAAGAGCTACAACCTAATTAGGGTTGCCTGGCATATGTAACAAGTTGACATATGCATTAGTAATAATCTAAAAAGATCAAAAATTAATTAAAATTAATAAAAATTAAGTTTAGAACATTTTTTTAATTATAAATTAAAGATCAAGGATTACCACGTAAATAATTGACTCTGATCTTTGAAGATCACAAAACACTACAAGGAGTGTTCATAAAAATTATTAAAAATTATCTACGTGATCAACAGATGATGGAAAATTAGTAAACGTTCACATCTGTTCACTTTAAAGCAATACTAATTGTACAAATGAAGGATGAGTGCAGAATGATCAAATTTATGCCATAATAGATTGACAGATCCTGTGGCTAAAATAGTACAAAAATCCAGCAGATCTAAGATCAGCTGATTTTCAGCACCAAGTGGACGTGCTAATCTTGCTATGACTGGCTTGCCAGCCTCGGCCAATTAGCAGAACTCTCTCTATGCGCCCTGAGAAGCTCAAAATCACCACAAAAAGGTATTTATACAGACCTCTTTGGATCCATTATTCCATCATCAGTTTACCAGGAATTATTATTATCAATCAGACACCGTGTCATTGTTAGTCAAATGCTTATGAAGAATCTAAGAAAGTGATTTATGACCAATTCTGTAGTATTATTATTTATTTCTTAAAACCAATCAAACCTGGAAGTTTAGTCAAGCAATCCACCCCATCTGCTCTGAAACCCTTCCTATTATTGCAGGATTTTCGTGATAAAGTGCTCAGAGTGAGTGTTTCCCTTCCTGTCTAGGCCAGTGTGCTGTTATGCCCAGCCATTAGTGGAATAAGCCCTTTCTAAGGCACCCATCTTCATTCCAAGGTTCTTAAACTTACTAAGGAGGCCCCTTGAAGAGAGGTTGCTTTGTCTGTAAAGACCCCCAGTAGTATAATACTGTGGCCCCTCTTTTATATAAATATTGAAAACCTTTTATTAACAAACCAATTAAAACTTGCGAATGCTCTTATTATATTATTTATTTGAGCCTCTAAGTGTTTATTTTTGGAATAATAATAATTATTATTATTCCAGTATTTTTATCACTCTCTGTAGCTAAAGGACTGCAAGGTTCCTGGTATCAGAGAGCTGACAATACCAGTGGATAAGTCCTTATAAGGCACCCTTTATTCATTCAAAGGTTCTTAAACTGCCTAAGGAGGCCCCTTGAAGAGAGGTTGTCTGTCTGTAAAGATCCCCAGTAGTATAATACTGTGGCCCCTCTTTTTATAAGAAATTGAAAACCCTTCTAACAAACCAATTAAACCTTGCACCAGCTCTTAAAATATTTATTATGGGTAATTTTAAATTTACGGCTCCAGCCGTGAGGGAGCCGTGTAGGGCCCCACACAACCTGTGGGAGTTGTGTAGGGCCCCTCAACGTGTGAGGGCCCATACACTACTCCATATAACTTATAACTTATTATTTATTAATTATTATTGTTTATTATAAAAGAAATAAAAGAAATAAAAAATAAAAAATAAATAAAAATAAAAATAAAATAAAATAGATAAAATAAATGAAATAAATAAATTAAATAAATGAAATAAAAGAAATAAAAAGTTGTTTAGAATGCCACACAACTCAAATGGGATGTGTAGCATGACACACTGCCCATTTGAGCCGTGTAGCTTGCCACAAGGCTCAAATGGGCCGTTTAGCTTCCCACACGGCTCAAATAAGCCGTGTAGGGTGCCACAAGACTCAAAGAACCGTGTACAGAGATGTGTACACGGCTCAATGAGCCGTGAATTTAACATTTACCATTTATTATTTGAGATCTATAAGTGTTTATTTTTGGAATATCATTATTCCAGCATTTTTATCACTCTCTGCAGCTAAAGGACTGCAAGGTTCCTGGTATCAGAGAGCTGACACCAAATGCCTACTCAAATCAATAGATTCTTCCAAAGCTTTGTTAACAAAACTTCAAATTAAGTCCTTTAACAAAGCCATGTTGAAAACAGGGGGGCTTGGGCTTGCCATTGTTCTCATAATGCAAAAAGAATCCCAAGTCAATTTATTATTCAATCCAACTGTTTCAAAAACTCTAAAGTCTGCTCAATTTTGGGTTTAGAAAAATAAAATTATTTGACAAGCAAGTGATGTGTACAGTTTGTGAAAAGTCTTTGTGTTGCCAATAGGCAGAATGTGATCCAAGTTCTTTTTGTGGTCCAAAAATAGTCCCACAATGTATGCCACATCCCCAAATGTGTTTTGAAGGCCCTCAAATGTGGTTCAGTGGCGCCTAGGTACCCCTAATTTCCCCCTGAAATGGCCCATTTGGGGCTATTATGCCCAAAATGGGCCAAAAGTTGCAGGGAAGATATGTGCAACCCCATTCACAATTCACACATCCCCTGGGGGGTTGCAAACTAACTTTTTGAAGCCCAGATTGTTCGCAAACTGCCTGTTTGCAACCCAAATTGGTTTCAAACAATTAGTTTGCAACCCCCCTGGGGCTGCACAAGTTGTAAACAACTTTGCTTGTGGCTTGTTGAGTTTTGAACCTGCGTTCACAACTCATATGGATTGCAAATGGCATTTCATTCCCATTTGCAACCTGGGGCCATGAATTTAAAAGAAAAAATGAAAATAAAAAGTCATTGGTGATTCCAAATGAAAATAAAAAGTTATGGGTGATTTTTAAATCAGTCAACTGGAGTGGGGACTAGATCATGGGATTTCAATACCAGAAAAAAGGAAAACTGGGGTTCATCTACATTTTTTTGAATTTTCTAGGTGACATGGCTTTGCCAAAAAGTCCCATGACTTTTGCAAAACCACTTGAAATCTTCCTGAAATAACCTATATGTTTGATTTGTCAGGTCTCTATACCTATCTTCTCTTCAATTCCAGAGCCCTTGGAAAGTACCCAGTCAGGATTTGTTTTGTTGTTATTTTATTTTATTTTATTCTAGGGATTTAGGTTTTTCACACCCCCAAACCTGAAAGAACGTGGTTTGGACATCCCCACAATGTCCTGCAACATCTCCCACCCACATGGTAAACCTGGAAAAAACTTGGTTTTTGGGGGTCTTCAAAAAAAAGGAAAAATACTGGGGAATAGGGGGGCAGCTCAAACCCCTGTAGAAAAAATTTGAAGAATTTTGGCCATTTTTAAGGCATTCAAAATTTCCCTCAAAAAACTGGAAAAAAAAAACACTCCACCTCTCAAATATTTTCACATTTTTTTTTGATCACTTTGGAAAATCTAAGGAGAAAGAAAGTGTCCAAATATGGCAGGCCGTTCAATTATAATTTTTTCAGAATTTTAGTACTTCACTTTCCCCCCAGAAAATGGGATTTACATAAAAAATGAGACATTATTTTCAATTATTTTTTTGTTATTTTTCCACAAGATTTTCCTAATGTTCAGTTTGCAGTATTTTAGTGGGCATTTTGAAGGGCCCAAAAAAATCATGTGGGGTTTTTTTGTAGCTTATTGTCTCCCAAAGGATTCATAATTGAAAACACAAAAGTGTTTTTTTGATCTAAATCAATGAGTAAAAAACAAATTATTAAAAACTGAGTGAGAAAAAAACAGACAAATGATTCAATCAAGATTAATTTGTACTGATTTATTATTTTTACTACAAGGAAAAAAAATCTTCAAACAAAGGTCCAAGTTATTATGAATCAAATCTTCCCATTTGTGTGATTCCTTGATAGCAAAAGCCTTCCAAAGGGGATATAATTGGGGAGCTGGCCACAGTTCAGAATTATAGTGAAAAGAAACTATGTGCTGAATATCTTCCAAAATAATTAAACATATGGGAGATGCTTTAGAATTGGCGGTTGGAGGTGAATTGATTGGCAAATAAGTTTATGGCATCAACTTAGATAAATGTACCACTGGCCTTTTGTATGTATCTGCAAGAAGGAAACCATGGAAAGGTAATTTAATCAAGTAATTTTGAGGGGCAGGTCCAGAAGTGTGGTTGAGATGTTTTCTTGCTTTGTCAAAATTTTGATCCCAGACTTGATCCATGAAGTTTTCATCCTTGAAGATAGAGTTGGATTCCATTTCCTTGATCATTTCCTGATGTATTGAGCTTCAATCTTCAGATTTATTGCCCAAATGAACTTCTACTGATCTAAAACCACAGTTCCCATCACCCATCACATCTTGAACATGTGAAATTTGGGTATGGCTTTCTTTTGGAAAGTTAAATTTTTGTATTGAGACTAAGGAAAAAAAGATCAGTATTATTTAAGATGAAATGGAAAAAAAAAATAATACTGACTTTATCAACAGCCACCACTTCAAAATTAACAGAAGATGAATAAGAAAATGTTGTGACCTTCATCCCCAAAAAAAAAAGGGGTTAATAAGTAAACCATAAAGCAAGATTAATTCAGAAATTTATTCAAATTTTCTATTTCAGAGGCTGTGGCTGTGGGAGTAAAGATTGGATTCCCTGGAGGCCTATAAGCATCTTCATCTTCATCTTGTTTCTTTCTTCTCTTGATCCTCTTCAAAGTGCCAGGACTCAAACTCTGTGAAACAACCCTCTTATTGATGATGGTTCCTGACCTTTGAGTGACAAATGAAAATATGAAAATCAATGGAAACTAGAAAAAAAATCCTGATCCCCCCCAACCAAAAATAAAATTACTAACTGTCTTTATTATATCCAATTCTTCAAGATCTTTGAGTTCTTCTCCACCCAATTCCTCTTCTGTTATAAACTCATCCTGTTCACAATGCAATTTTAACCTAATTACAAACAAAAAAAAACACCTCTTCCTCTGATTCTGGTTTATTTTTTCCCTTGCCCTTTTCATGGTCTTCCTTTCCTTTCCTTTTCCTCAGAGTCTGAAATTAGAGAAAACCAATTTCCAACCATATGCTGGTAAAATCAATCCAACAGATAGGGATAAAAAAACTGCAAAAATAAAAAACTTACCATTGGATTAAGCACTTGTTGCTTCCTTGGTCTTCCTCTTCTCTTAGGTACTTCAACATATTCAAATCCAGATGGATCCCCCTTAGATGAAAGCTGAGAAAATATTTTGCTTTTATTGTGGTCTCCTTTTTTTCTTTCACAAATTTTCCTTTCTTCCTTTGATAGGTTTTCTTGAATGGGAGTCAGTTGATACTTCCCTTTTAACAGTTTCATCATTTCTCCAAGGTAAAAATGTTGTTCTCCTGGGTGCAATTTCAGGAATTCTTCAAAGAGTTCATTCTCCCCTGTATGTTGGTTGATTGGGAAGGTGATTCATGAGATGATTGAGAAGTTTGGCATGAACCCTTCTCAGAAAGCTATGGATAATTTCAAAATAAAAGAAAACACTTCAGAAATCTATGTTAGAATTATTTTTTTCTCCAAGAAAAGAAAACATACTGCAATAGGAGGGTTGAAATGCCACTGGGGATGAAAATCATCAAGCAAAAATTGTTGCTTCTTGCAATTTGCCTTATTCACTTGGTTTACAAAACAAATCCCCATGAAAGAAGAGTAATCACAATCAGGACAGGTGGTTGATTTTTCTTCTGAAATGTGAAAGGAATGCACAATCTTGAGAGCATAGTGGCTTATTTTTCCTGACAGGTGTTCAAGACAATATGGGAGACCAATCAAGTTATTGAATTCTTGCTGAGAATTTTCAATGGCAGTTTCATGGATTTAAATTGAAACTGAATGATATATTTTGTGAACTACATCAGAGAAGGAACCAGAAGAAGTTTTGGAAAATAATTTGATATAAGCGTGAAGCCCTTCTATTCTAGATGTGCTTGTATTTCAAAAATGCAGCTGCTTGTTTGCAGAATATGAAAAAAAAAATATTTTTAGAGCATGCCAGTTGTAAATAAAGTAGTCAGAAGTAGGGGGATTCCAGACTACAGTCAGTTTGGTAAAATTATCTTGATAAGAATTTTCAGATTTGGGTTTGACCAGCATATTCCAATGTTTTCTGAATATCATCCATTCTTCTTCAGATTTAAAGTGTTTTCTACAATGTGTTTGAATGTTTTTTAAGATATGCCATACACAGAGTGAATAATGAGAGTTGGGAAATAAAGTTTTAATGGACTAAATCAGGGCTGGCTCTTTGTCAGTTGCAATGACTATGGGTTCTTCATGTTCTAATAATTTATGAAGTTGTTGGAGAGCCCATTTATAGTCTTCCTTTCTTTCTGGCAAGAGGACAAAGAAACCAACAGATAATGTTCTAGCACAATTTTTTACCCCAACAATGTGAAGAAGATGCATGGAACATTTGTTTGTTTTATAGGTACAGTCCATCATTAATACTGGTGGAAAAAGTTTGATTAATTTGACAGAATCTGGGTGAGAAATGAATAAAGAACTAATATTTCAATTTTGATTATTGATTTCATATGTGAAAAAGATTTTCTTAATCCCATTATTAAAACTTCTATGGGTGATTTTCCTTGAAGTTTTTCTTTTGTGATTTTTGATCTTTTTTCATAGATTGTACTAAGGGCTGTGTGAACAGGAGAATTGCAGGACTGCATTAAAGAATTAAGAATTTTCAGGGGAGGAACCCCAGATTTGGTTAAAAAATTTACCATATCCTCTTGATCAACCTGAATAATTCTTTCAACTGGATGGGTGGATGGATCAGTTGATGGTGGATGATTGTGATCAGGGCATTGGATTTTTATTTCCCCAAGAGCAGACTTTTTGTAAAAGCTCCCAGAGAATTTGAAGGGAAAGTTTGTTTTTCTAGTTGATGAAAGTCTTTTGCTATCCAAATTGGTTTTATATTCCCCAGATTTGTCTCATTGGTAATTATATCTTTGCTCTTTAGTATTGAAGACTTTGGTGGAAATGGCATATCCATGGGATTTAGCCCACTCTTGAACAGCATCCACAAGGTCCCTCTTTGAATGATATGATAATTCAGGTGGAGGAGCCAAAGGGGTGGAATCATGGTGGTAATATAAATCAATTGAAGCAGTATAAGGAGAAGCAGCAGAGGCAGATAGTGGAGCAGAAGAAGAAGAATCAGAGGAAGATAGTAAAAGTGGGTTGATGTGTTGGTCATACATTTTTTGTTTGGGATTTGGATTTTGAGATTTTTTTTTTTATGAAGACTTGATTTTTATTTTTTATTTTTGATTGAATTTTTGGATTCAGGGGGGTCTATTTAGTTCTGGTGGAGTTTGGAATTTGATTGTTTGAATTTTTTTGAGTAGTGATGTATGATTGGTTAATTGGTTTTGAGTTGTGATGATTGTTGATGGTGGTGATGATGGTGTGGTGTGGAGTGGATTCTGAATTTTGACAGGTGATGTTTTGGTTGAGGAGAGGATTAGAACTCCCCCAGAGGTGAGGAGGAGGCAGGAAATGATTCAAAATCATATTGAATATCAGATTATTCATATAGAACAGCCCAAAAATGCGGACCTACCCCAAGAAGGGGTTTAAACATGGTATTTTGAGGTCAGACATTTGAGGGACAAAGAAAGGTCCAAAAATATGAAAAAAAAACTTTTTTTCATTTGGAGTGCATTTTGAAACTTTAAACTCACTTTGTCCATAAAAAGAATTAAAATAGTATCAGAAATTGCTTCAAAACGCACCCCAAAACTGACACTTCCCATTATTGTTGTAGATGCATTGATTTTTTTGGGGGTGAATAATTGATCCTCAAAATCACCAAATTTTTTTTTTGGAGCCTTTAAAATTTACACTAAAATACTGAAACCTGAAAATTTGGAGAATCTCATGGAAAAATAACAAAAAAAAAATTGAAAATAATTGAAAATAATGTCTCATTTTTTATGTAAATCCCATTTTCTGGCGGGAAAGTGAAGTACTAAAATTCTGAGAAAATTATAATTGAATGGCCTGCCATATTTGAAAACTTTCTGTTTCTTCAGATTTTTCAAAATGATCATGAAAAAAAAATTAAAAATGTGAAAACATTTGTGATGTCAAGCATTTTTTTTTCAGTTTTTTGGGGGCAATTTTGAAGGCCTTAAAAATGGCAAAAATTCCTATGATTTATTCTACAAGGGTTTGAGATGCCTCCCTATCCCCCCATTTTTTTATTTTTTTTGAGAACCCCCAAAAACTGTGGTTTTTCCAGGTTTACCGCATGGGTGGGGGAGGTTGCAGGACATTTTTGGGATGTCCAAATCATGCATTTTCCAGGTTTGGGGGCGTGAAAAACTTAACACCCTTTATTTTCTTTTATTTTATTTTTTGTACCAAGAAATAATAAGAGGTGTGGTGATATATCTAAATCTTCATTGGCATGTACCTTTCTGATCACCTTCAATTTAAACAAAGTTTCCATATGTTCTTTCAGTGCTTCTCTGCTTCTGGGGCTTTCTGGGAAAGTATTTTTCCTGAGAGCTGGAGGTTAAGGTCAGTATATTTTCAAATTTATTTAAAATTCATGTCCAATAATGGACCCAAAGGCTCATAAACTGTTGAAAAAGCTTCTTTCTGCTTAAATCATAACTTAAATAGATCATTTTTCTCCCCTTCTTTCAAGGAAGAACTTATCTTTGAGTCTTGTATGAGTTCTTTGTCAAAACTTTCTCTGGAAATGTTTTTCATTTAATCTTCACTGAACTCAATCAAATAAAAACTCTCACTTTCTCCAATGGTAAAGGATGAAGAATGTTTGCTATGAAACATGTTGAAAAAATATTTCTTCATATAATCATTACCAATGATGAATCAATAAATTGGTTTTATCAATCACTAAAAACTTAATTACTAGAACTAGCTCCTTGAAAAATAACCTGGCCTTGACAACTCCTAGGGGTATCAGAGAACCAGAGAAAATGTGAAGGCCCACTGTTGGTAATTCAAGCAGGTGATCTTTCCATTCTGGATAGAATTTTTCTAAATATGTTTTCCTTACTATGGAATTTCAAGCACCATAATCCAAGAGGACTCTACACAATTTACTGTATAATAAAATAATTACACAATAATTTAATTTATTTACAGAATTTATGCATCCTACAACCAAACCATCTTCCTCTCCTCCACTGTGATCAGTATCAGACTCATAGGCGGTTTTGACCTTTCCACCTTATCCTGCTTCAATATTATTTACTGATGTAAATTTATGGGGAAAAGTCCTGGAAATTTTCCATGTCTTTCCACATTTATAACAAGAAAGATCATTTATTTGAGGGTTTGTTTTCAAGGGAACTTTAAATTTTCTGGCTTTCTCTATAGAACCTTCTCCGAGTGCATATTGCTTCTTCTTTCCCAAGGATGTATCTTCTATAATTTATTCCGGTATATTGATCAATTTTGAGGAGTTCTATTATTTTTCATACTTTTCTTTAATTCAAATGAGACTTCCCCATCCATCAAGGTTATTGATTTGAATTTAATACTATCCTGGTCAAAGTAAGGGTAAAATTCTCTAAGTCTCTTCTTCTTTCTTGTTACCCATGTTTCTGGTGACGTGACACCTGCTATGAAATTATCATTGTTGAATGCAGTCAAGTTTTCCTTCTTCCAATTTGAGGTACCAAACTTCAAATTTATTTTTTTTGAAAAAATTTGCAGTCTTGAACTCCCACAGAGCTCCTCCTATCTCTATACCAATCTGATGCTATACCATTAAACAGAATACACAATATAGTAGTAATTAAAGTTTCAGGTAGCCCTGTTTTGTCCCTCAGGTTTTCAATCTATGAAATAAATTAAGAATGATCATATTCACCTTCTCTAGAAAAATCAGGCCATTCATTGATCTTATGTAATCCTTGTAATATCTGATTAAAAACTTCATGCTTACTAGACTCCCAACTCAAATCATTTTGTTCTTCAAAAATTTTGTCTTTTTTCCACACTTCTTCTTGCAATTTAGGTTTCATTTGGTGGCTTTCTTTAAAATAGGAAAAAGAGTTTATCTTGGCAGACAGTAGTTCTTTATGGTCCTGTTTTATCCTTCTGTTTATTTTAGAAAATTGATTGCATATTTTTCCAAATGTTTTATTTGATTCATCTTGTTTTTTTCACCAACTGTTCTTTTATAGAAATTATATTTCTTTCAAATGTATTCTCTCAAAATTCTAATGAGTTATTCAGTTTTAAAACAACATTGGTTGATGAATTGACATCCTCCTTAATTGATTTGGATTTCTTCATTTTTTATTTCAAAAATCCTCAACATGTGTTATCTTGTTATCTAATTCACTCAATTAATTTGCTTGGATTTTCCTGAGATCTAGTTCAATTGTTTTTCTTTTCAATTCTTCTATTTCTTTCACAGAACTGTCCAAAATAGATTTCAGAGTGAGACTATCAGAAACAATACAACTATATTTTTATCTATGAGATTGTGTTCTTGTTCTCTCTCCTCAAAGCCTGCTACACAATATTGGTTTTTATGAAAAATCAATTTCTTAATATGGAATTTCTCATGGAACACAGTATCAAAAAAATTATTTAGAAAAATCTCTGATTCTAAAGAAAATTTGAATCCTTCTTTTCCCTTTTGACCCTTTCCTCTTCCAAGAATTGAAATCATCCTTGGAGAGGTCTGGCTAACCTCATCATCTCTACATAGATTGGGTTCTTGTTCTCTCCCCTCCTCCTCATTCTTATCCCCTGACTGAGGGGAGGGGAAGTCTTCCTGTTCTGCAAAAACTCCTGGGAGCCAGAAGCTACTGGTTTTGCTGTTGCTTCCTCTGCCAACTTTCTCTTTGCCCTTGGTTTTTTAAATTTTGGTTTCTTTATCTGGGTTGGATTCTAGTTTTCTGTTTATCTCATAAGCCTCTCTCTCCCCAATATCTTGATGAGGGCTCTGTGCATTGCCAGAGCTTGAATCAAGAACGTGGACTGATTCTGGATACATTTGGCTTCTATTGTTTCCAGGTAATTGATCTTGTTCTGGCTGCCCCCAGAGTTATGTCTCCTTGTTTTCTGCTCAAATTCTCATTGGGGCACAAGCTCTTCCCCCTTTATCCTACTGTTCATGATTTCAAAAATAATAATAATAATAATAATAATAATAATAATAATAATAATAATAATAAAATTAAATTTTATTCAATATATATGCATTTTTTAATTTATTTTTATTTTTTTAAAAAAATTAGTGTAGGTTTTTCATGCCCCAAAACCTGAAAATCACGCAGTTTTGAAATCCCCACAACATCCCCCACCTTCCCCAACGCATCCGGTAAACATGGAAAAAACGTGGTTTTTGGGGGTTGTCAAAAAAAAAATACTAGGGGATAGGAGGGCATCTCAAACCCCTGTAGAATAAATCTGAAAAATTTTGGCCATTTTTAAGGCCTTCAAAATTGCCCTCAAAAAACTGAAAAAAAAATGAAACGCTCCACATCTCAAATCTTTTCACATTTTTAATGGTTTTTCTTTGATTATTTTGAGAAATATGAAGAGGAAAAAGTTTCCAAATATGGCAGGAAATTCAATTGTAACTTTTCCAGAATTTTAGTACTTCACTTTCCCCCCAGAAAATGGGATTTACATAAAAAATGAGACATCATTTTCAATTCTTTTTTTTGTTATTTTTCCATGAGATTTTCCAAATTTTCAGTTTGCAGTATTTTAGTGAGAATTGAAAAGGGCCCAAAAAGATTATTTGGGGATTAGTTGAAGCTTATTGCTTCCCAAATAATTCATAATTGAAAATACAAAAGTGGTGTTTTTTGCTCTAAATCAATGAGTAAAAAAATATATATGAAAAAATGAGAAAAGAACAGAAAAATGATTAAATAAAGATCAATTTTTAATTATTTATTATTTTTACTACCAGGAAACAAAATATTCAAATCAAGTTCCAAGTTATTATGAATCAAATCTTCCCATTTTTGTGATTCCTTGCTAGCAAAAGCCTTCCAAAGGGGATTTAATTGGGGAGCTGGCCACAGTTCAGAATTATAGTGGAAAGAAACTATGTGCTGAACATATTCCAAAATAATTAAAAATATGGGAGATGCTTGAGAATTGGCAGTTGGAGGTGAATTGGTTGGAAAATGATTTGATGGCATCAACTTAAATAAAAGTACCACTGGCCTTTTGTATGTATCTGCAAGCAGGAAACCATGGCAAGGGAATTTAATCCGGTAATTTTCAGGAGCAGGTCCAGAAGTGTGATTGAGATGTTTTCTTGATTTGTCAAAATTTTCATCCCAGACTTGATCCATGAAGTTTTCATCCTTGAATGTGGATTTTGATTCCATTTCCTTGATCATTTCCTGACGTATTGAGCTCCAATATTCAGATTTACTGCACAAATTAACTGCTACTGATCTAAACACACAGTTCCCATCACCCATCACATCTCAAACATGTGAAATCTGTGGAATGGCTGTCTCAGGGAAAATGAAATTTTTGTATGGATAATAAGGAAAAAGAATAAGCATTATTTAAGATGAAATGTAAAAAACAATTCATACTTACTTTATCAATATCCACCACTTCAAAATTATCATAAGATGAAAAAGAGAATTTTGTGACCTTAAATGCCATCCAAAAAAACAAGGAAAGGTTAATAAATCAGCCATAAAGCAATATCAATTCAGAAATTCATTCACCTTTTGTATTTCAGAGGCTGTGGCTGTGGGAGCAAAGATTGGATTCCCTGGAGGCCTATAAGCACCTTCATCACTGTGTTCTTGTTGTTTTCTTCTCTTTATCTTCTTCAAATTCCCAGGACTCAAATTCTGTGAAACAAACCTCTTATTGATGATGGTTACTGACCTCTGAGTGACAAATGAAAATATGAAAATCAATGGAAACCAGAAAAACAATCCTGATCCCCCCCCAACCAAAAAGAAAATTACTAACTTTATTTATTATATCCAATTATTCAAGATCTTTGAGTTCTTCTCAACTCAATTCCTCTTCTGTTATAAACCCATCCTGTTCAAAATGAAATTTTAGCCTAATAAAAAAAATAAAAAAAAATCACCTCTCCTCTCATCCCTGTTTCTTTTTTCCCTTGGCCTTTTCATGGTCTTCATTTCCTTTCCTTTTCCTCAGAGTCTGAAATTTGAGAAAACCAATTTCCAACCATATGCTGTTAAGATCAATTCAACAGATAGGGATAAAAAATAAAAAAAATAAGAAACTTACCATTGAATTCACCACTTGGTTCTTCCTTGGTCTTCCTTTTCTCCTATTTACTTCAACATATTCAAACCCAGATGGATCCCTCTTAGATGAAAGCTGAGAAAATCTTTTGCTTTTATTGGTTTCTCCTTTTGGTCTTCCACAAATTTTCCTTTCTTCCTTTGATAGGGGTTCTTGAATGGGAGTCAGTTTATACTTCCCTTTTAACAGTTCCATCATTTCTCCAAGGTAAAAATGTGGTTCTCCTGGGCACAATTTAAGGAATTTTTCATCAAAGAGTTCATTCTGAAACTGGTGTATGTTTTCTGATTAGGAAGGTTATTTGTGAGATGATGGAGAAGGTTGTCATCACCCCTTCTCGGAAAGCTATGAATAATTCCAAAATAAAATAAAATAAACTTCAGAAATCAATGTTAGAATATTTTTTTTCTCCAAGAAAAGAAAACATACTGCATTAGGAGGTTTTACATGCCACTGGGGATGAAAATCATCAATCAAAAATTTTTTCTTCCTGAGATTGGCCTTCTTAACTTGGTGTAAACAAGGAATCCCCATGAAGGAATAATAATCACAATCAGAACAGGTGGTTGATTTTTCTTCTGAAATGTGAAAGGAATGCACAATCTTGAGAGCATAGTGGCTGATTTTTCCTGACAGGTGTTCAACACAATATGGGAGACCAATCAAGTTCTTGAATTATTTCTGAGAATTTTCAATGGCAGTTTCATGGAGTTGAATTAAAAATGAATGATATGTTTGTTGAACTACATCATAAAAGCAACCAGAAGAATTTTTGATAAATTGTTTGACATAAGAGTGAAGCCCTTCTATTGTAGATGTGCTGGTATTTCAAAAATGCAGCTGCTTGTTTGCAGAATATGAAACAAATTTTCTTTTTGAAGGAAGCCAGTTTTCAATAAGGTTGTCAGGATCAGGGGGATTCCAGACCACATTCAGTTTGGTAAAATTATCTTGATAAGAATTTTCAAATTTGGATTTTACTAGCATTTTCCAGTGTTTTCTGAATATCATCCATTCTTCTTCAGATTTAAAGTGTTTTCTACAATGTGTTTGAATGTTTTTGAAGATATGCCAGAAACAGATTAAATGATGAGATTTGGGAAATACAGTTTCAATGGAATGAATGAGGGCTTGCTCTTTGTTGGTCACAATGACTTTGTGTTTTTCATGTTTTAATAATTTATGAAGTTGATGGAGAGCCCATTTATAGTCTTCCTTTCTTTCTTGCAAGAGTAAACAGAAACCAACAGAGAATGCTCTAGCACAATTGTTGACACCAACAATGTGAAGAAGAGGCATGTAATTTTTTTTTTTTTTTTTTTTTAGGTACAGTCCATCATTTATACTGATGGAAAGAGTTTGATTAATTTGACAGAATCTGTGTGAGAAATGAATAAAGAACTAATATTAAAATTTTGATTATTGATTTCATATTTGAAAAAGATTTTCTTAATCCCATTATGAAAGCTTCTATGGTTGATTTTCCTTGAAGTTTTTCTTTTGTGATTTTTGATCTTTTTTCATAGATTGTACTAAGGGTTGTGTGAACAGGAGAATTGCAGGACTGCATTAAGGAATTAAGAATTTTCAGGGGAGGAACCCCAGATTTGGTTAAAAAATTAACCATATCCTCTTGATCACCCTCAATAATTCTATCAACTGGATGGGTGGATGGGTCATTTGATGGTGGATGATTGTGATCAGGGCATTGGATTTTTATTTCCCCAAGACCAGACTTCTTGTAAAAGCTTCTAGAAAATTTGAAGGGAAAGTTTGTTTTTCTAGTTGATGAAAGTATTTTTCTATCCAGATTGGGTTTATATTCCCCAGATTTGTCACATTGGTAATTATATCTTTGCTCCTTATTATTGGAGACTTTGGTCAAAATGGGATATCCATGGGATTTAGCCCACTCTTGAACAGCATCCACAAGTTTCCCCTTTGAATGATATGATAATTAAGGTGGAGGAGACAAAGGGGTTTAATCATGGGGGTGATATAAGTTGTTTGAAGCATTAGAAGGAGAAGAAGCAGAGTCAGATAGTAGATCAGAAGAAGAAGAAGCAGAGGCAGATAGTAAAAGTGGGTTGATGTGTTGTTCAGACATTTTTTGTTGGGTATTTTGATTTTGAGATGGTTTCTTTTTTTTTTTTATGAATACTTGATTTTTTTTTATTTTAAATTGAGATTTTAGATTCAGGGGGTTTTATTTTGTGGTGTATGAGTTTTTAATTTGATTGTTTGAGTTTTTTTGATTAGTGATGTGTGATTGGTTGATTGGTGTTGAGTTGTGATTATTGGTGATGGTGGTGATTATTGGTGTGGTGTGGAGTGGATTCTGGATTTTGAAAGGTTCTGTTGTGGTAGAGGAAAGGATTTGATTGCCCCAAAAGGTGACAAGGAGGCAGGAAATCATTCAAAATCATATTGAATATCAGGTTATTCATATAGAAGAGCCCAAAGATGTGGAACTACCCCCGAAAGGGGTTTAAACATGGTAGTTTGGGGTCAGACATTTGAGGGTCAAAGCAAGGTCCAAAAAATATGAAAAAATAATAAATATTTGTGTTTCATTTGAAGTTTATTTTGAAACTGTAAACTCAGTCTGTACATAAAAAGAATCAAGATAGTATCAGAAATTGCTACAAAACTCACCCCAAAACAGACACTTCCCATTATTGTTGTAGATGCATCAATTTTTTTGGGGTGAATAATTGACCCTAAAAATCCCCAAAATTATTTTTTTGGGCCCTTCAAAATTCCCACTAAAATACTGCAAACTGAAAACTTGGAAAATCTCATGGAAAAATAACAAAAAAAAAAAAAGAAGAAGAAGAATTGAAAATAATGTCTCATTTTTTTATGTAAATCCCATTTTCTGGTGGGAAAGTGAAGTACTAAAATTCTGGAAACTTTTTAATTGGATGGCATTCCATATTGGAAAACCTTTTGTTTCCTCAGATTTCTCAAAATAATCAAATAAAAAAAAAATATTAAAAATGTGAAAAGATTTGAGACATGCAGTGTTTTTTTTTTCAGTTTTTTGAGGGCAATTTTGAAGGCTTTAAAAATGGCCAAAATTCTTCAGATTCATTCTAAAAGAGGTTGAGATGCACTCCCATCCCCTAGTTTTTTTTTTTTTTTTTTTTTTTTTTTTGGACAACCCCCAAAAACCACGTTTTTTTCAGGTTTACTGTGTGTGTTGGGGATGTTGGGGGATGTGGTGGGGATTTTGAAAATGTGTGATTTCCAGGTTTGGGAGCATGAAAAACCCAACACTCAAAAAAAAAATTGATTCAAAAATTTGACAAAAAAAAAAAAAAAAAAACTGCAGAAAAATAATAACTCACTCTGCATAAAAATCTCTGTTGCAGGTGAGTTTTCCCTTTCTGTTGTTTTGAAATTGCAGATGTCAGTCCCACCAACCTTTCTTTCTAGGAAGACCCAGTTACACATACATCCATACACTGTGCCATTGTGATCAAATACTTATAAGAGATAATTAAGTGATTTATGGCTTTATTCTGATAATATTTCCCCATCCCAAACCACTATTGAATGAATTGATGTTTTCAAAATTCATCTAACCCTAGAACATACTCAAGACCAACCAGTATAGATTATTTCAGGTACTTAGAAAGGACCTAAACCAGTAAGTTATCTATCTACTCTCTGCTGTGGTGGTTTTTATTCAAGTCTCTGCCACTCCATCAAGTATTTCTATGCATTATCTTTGGGTAATGATACCTTTAATATTATTATTAAAGGTTTTGAAGTAACCAGTTATGAATTTTAAAAGGTTAATCTCATGAAGGAGAGGTGTTAAAGATAAACAGTATACTACTGTGACCCCTCTTTTTTATTTATTGATTAATAATAACCACCCATAACCAAACCATTCCTCCTTGAATTTGCTTTATCCATATAAATACAGATCATTGCTGTATTATTCTCTACGCCCTCTGGTAGCTATAAGGTAGCAAGGAACTTGGAATCCAGCAGGCTGAAAAGATCACCACCATCCACCTTCAAATGATTGTTCAACTCATTCAATTCACAGAACAACTCAAGGTAAGAAACAGGAGACTTTCAAGAATTTAACCAAAGCTGGAGTTAACCCCTTAAAAATTTTGAATCCTCTTGTAAAAACCTCCTCATCTCCTATTTTTAACAATCTCCATACTATTTAAGATAAAAGGTACAAAATTCAAAATATATCTCTTGATGGAAAATCTCCTGTTGAATACCTCATACTGGAACTCTTTAATTCTCCTTTCTTCTAAAAAATTAACAATATGGATGGACAGATCAATTAATTTATCTATTTGACACCCTGATTCTATTGAAATTATTTCCATTGAAAACATTTTCCCTTCCTGTTTTCAATCCTCTTTGTCTCTGAGCATATTTTCAAAAAAATCTTCAAACCGGTTTCAGGAAGCACTCACTTCAAATTTGAAGATCAATTAAAGCTTTTCCAGAACCAATCAAATCACAGTGGCTCCATTCCAAACCTGAATCAATCTATCATCAAACCTTGAACCAACTTTCTCTGGTCTGGAATCCCCCTACTTCAGACTACCACCTCAAGAACTGGCTTCAAAACAAAAGCAAAAAAAAAAAAAAAATATTGCCTCCTATTTGGCCCACCAACACTTTCACTTTGGAAATACAAGTATCTCAAGACTAGAGTTCCTTCCACCATTCTTAAATTAAACTTCTCATTAATTAATCTATTGGCACTTTCTCTAATCTAGTTCAGAAAATTTACCATCCCATCACCATCCAAATCCATGAGAGATTTATTGAAGAATCTCAGCAAGACTCGAACAATCTCATTGGTTTGCCTCACATCTCTCTGGAAAAATCAACCTTAATCCTGATCAACCTCATTCTCAAACCTTTACTTATGATTAATTACCTTAACCTACTGTCATGTATTCTCTATCCTTTTAATACTTGGAATCTTAAAGCAATGGACACAACTAATGCAAATTTAGATGATTTAGATGAAGAATAAATGGTGAATGATAAAACAATAATCATAATGAATGAATGAAAGTCATAGAAAAAAAAAACAAGTGTGTAGATAGGGGGTAATTGATACTCATAATCCCTCTCACTGATACATGCTCTGGCTATGAGCTACAAGATAGAATCAAAAGCAGGTGATCTTCACACTTTCTTTTGACCAAAAAGCTTTAGAAAAGTTTTTAATTTTCACCTTCTTGGCAACAACAATATATTACTGGGAAGAGGACCATGAAACTGAAAGGATCCACTGTATTGATTTGTTCTAGACCTACTTACTCCAACCTCCATAGTTTGATCAGAGCTTTAACTTCCTTGAGGTTTTTCCATCTTGTTACTCTAAACTGAAACTTTTGGGGTTTCATGTGTTGCTCTTATCTTTGTTCTGGGTGTTAATTGATTACCCTATACAATCATCAATTTCACCGCTTTTGGTATTTGTGGCTTGAACTCAAGTTACCGGTGATCCTTTCAAACGGCTGAGATAATTCTGTTTCAGTCCGTAATTCAAAATTGATCATAACTTCTTTATCATCTAACAGTTTTTTGATTCATACTCTTTTCCTAGAATGGTTCAAATTAATATTTTATTTTTTTTTGGTGATAAAATCAAGTGAACCCAAAGAATCTTTAAGCTTGTATTCACCTCAACCGGGTTTTACATTCTCAGCATCTTAAAGCAATCGATGCAATTATCATGATCAGGCACTTAAATCATTCTAGAATATCCCTCATGGCAGTAGCTATGTACAACTTTTCCCCTTCAACAAGTCGGCCATACAAGTTGATCAAGTCTGGTGGACTTGTTTCCTGGGTATTGTGACTTTTCTTGCTTGACAAACAGCCTGGTTTTGGTGGAAATTGAAGTCATGATTTCAAGATCATCATGATGGTTGAACAAGTTCCAAAGGCTGGTGGTTAACAGGATGGGCCATCAGGTCTGCCACTGTTCTAGGCAATACTCCTCAACAACAACAGATCAAACAATGTCTCACCCCAACTCAACTCAATCTCTTGCCTCGAATTGGTTTCAAAAATGGAAGCTGAGTAGTCAGATTCAAGATGAAATCAACCATCTTTCTTCTGAGCTCTGGAAGAAAAAAAAAAAAAAAGAACTTTGGTCACATAACTTGCTTCAAAGGCCAATTGGAGAGGCTTCAAGATCATTGATCCAAGCAACCTGATCCTGTGCCCAAGCCATAGTTGTGATTCCAGCCTATCACTCATGAGGTGAACCATCTCATCAAGGAGAGTGTTCTAAAGAAGGGTGCAACTTACAAGAAAGTTTCTCAAACCGTTCATGTTCCTGAATGCACCCTACAAAACATCATCAATCCAGAATATCAAAGAGATCCAGATATTCAACATTCACAAGGGGCCCAGACCAAAGTAACGGTTGATGTTCTCAGTGAATTACTCTTATGCATCAAACAATGATTGGGAATCACTTTTAAGGAAACATCTGCCTAGCTTGAAACTGAGCCTGGATGATTCTTCTCACCTCAAGCCATCCAAAGAGCTCTAAAAGATGTCAATTTCACTTTCAAGATTTCCCATCAGATTCCAATTAAAAAAAAAAATGGAATGAACTTTCAACCTTACAAAGAAGACATGATGACATCCTCCATCTTCAAACTGATGTGAACAGATGAGTTGCTTTTAAAAAATCAAACTGGGTTTGATCTTCATAAACCAATTTCTCATGGATATTCATCTGTTGTCAAGACTTTTGAAGATCACTACTAGTCAATTGATTTTTAAACAATTTTTTTTATATATATATAAAAGATCTAAACTGAAGTTTGATCAGTTTCTTGTTGATGCCCAAACAGGTGAAGTCAGAGTATTTGAAGTCTAGTTCCCAGGCTTGGTCAGATTGGCTTGATTTCTGCAAGTTCCAAGGCATGATTCATCTACCATGAACTCTTCAAGATTGATGGGAAAAAAAAAAAAAAGAATGCAAGGAGGTGTGAATGGAAGTGACTCTTATGGATCATTTTTGGTCAGAAGATGAAAAACCAAACCTACCAAGATCATCTTCTGGTTCAGAACCTTGATTGTGCACTGATTCATTCATGAGGTAGAAGAGCTCAAAAGTATCTCAAGAGGCTACTGATGATCTCAACCTTGAAATCCTTTCACCCTATTCACCATTTCTACATCCCATCCAGCTCGGTCTTGACACCCTCATAGATGTTTTTTGATGGAATTCCTTGACTTCAAGATTCTCTACCCTTCAATCTCTTCAAACATGTTATCAAGTTTAAAATTAATGAAGAATATAACTCAAAATCATCTCATCATCATCAATTGTTTTACAGAGTTTGTTCAGAGATTCAACTCATCACCAGTCCAATCTTTAAAGCATCCCAACTGATCTTTCTTCTGAACTCCTGGCCTTCCTGTTTTTTTTTTTTTTCTTTCTTTCTTTCTTTACTGGTTCTCAGTTTTTTTTTCTTTCTTTCTTTCTTTCTTTCTTTTTTTTTTTTACCAGGTTTTCCCAAGAAAGTCACCTCTTTTTTTTTTTTTATTGGTTGTTTGTTGCTGTTTGATTAAAGGGTGGTGATAAATTCACAGCTCCAACTGTGTGATAGTTGTTTAGGGCCCTACAGGGCCCATTTGAGCCATGGGGGCCCATAGACAACTACAAAGGGCCGTTCCAAACATGTGGAACCCCCAGGGGGAGGGGGGGGGGATTGTATAGGAGTGGTTTACCCCCGTACATGGCTCAAATAAGTCTTTTATTTTTCAAAACGTTCAGTTTTTTGGTGTTTGATGAACTTAGTTACTAACTCATGATGAATTGTTAGTCAAACTAGGCAGGATCAGGATCTGAATTTCATAGTTCAGAGGAAGAGACTGAAAGTGAATTGGGATCACTTAATTTGGGATTGAAACCCTCTTCAGAGAAAGGTGATGTAGATCAAAGCTCAACCAGAATCTCATCTTTGGTGAGTATTGATTTAATTGAAGTGATGAAAGAGATGAATACTAAGTTAGTTTTGATGATAGGAACCAAACCTGAAATCCCTGAATCAAATACCCAAGAAATTTCATAAGTTCATGGGTGAGGTTTGGGATCTGATTGGAGATGGGACTTGTGAATTTAGATTCATTGCTAAATCTCTTGGTTATGAAGAACATGGTTAGTTTAAAGTGAGAAAGGAAATGATTGAAACATTGGAGAAATATAAAGTATACTACTTTAAGATGCTTGGTGGTGCAAAGGATTTCAAAAAAAGATTAAAGAAATTCTTGATGTTGAAGACATTAATCAAAAGATTCCCACCTCAAGATGGTAGTCTAAACTAGATATGGGACAAATATTAGCAGAGACAGATACACCAGACTAATATGTTTTGTTTCATTGGAGTCATACTGTTCTTATACTCCAATGAAAAATTGGTGTTACAGATCGATCAGACCCTATTTATATTTTGATTGTAAACAATAACCACTGGGTTCAATTGGTACTTGAGGGAGAAATGATTCCAATCTGACCCATCATAGCAAAACCCAACCTTTCCTTGATTTCTTAAAAAAAAAGAAAAAAGAAGAAAGAAAGAAAGCCTTGGGGTTGGGTTGATTGTCTCAAAGATCAACTGTAAAGGTTTTTTTTAGATTGTAGAGATTATAGGACTTTGACTTCATCTCATCATTGGGTTTCATATAAATCCTAATTCTAATGAAGCTAATGGGTTCTATTAATATAAAGGGTCATTACATTTTAAACATCATCATTATGTTTGTTGAGTGATTTTAGTTAAAAGATGATGATCTTGAGTGTCTTGAATGATAGTTTAATGGTCAGTCAGTTCAAGTTGTGTTGGGCTGATTCCATCATAAGGAGTATTTTACTGCTTTTGATCAGATCAGCTTAACACAAGTTGAACTGGTTTTTATTTTATCTTTGATGGTGTTTTTAGTTTAGGGCTAGTCCAGCCACCAGGCCCTCGAATTCTGAACTGGAAGCCGTCAACCGTCGTCCCACTGAACCTGGGCTCCAACAAGATGATGATGATCGACGGATGATGAGAGTGCGCTTGTTGAGATTGGTTTCAGAGAGCGGAAGAAGTGAGCCAGGGATGATGGAGGACCCTGGGCAGACTGGTGGTGGAGTGATCTAAGCTCTGAGAGAGAGCCAAGTGGGCCAAGTGGGCTTACTATTGACTTGCCATCGCCATCGACCAAGCTCCTCATCTCCCACTCTCCCTCTATCCCTCTCAACCATTTCCCACTCTCCCACTCTCCCTCTCTCCCTCTCTCCCTCTATCCCTCTCTCCCTCCCTCAACCATTTCCCACTCTCCCTCTCTCCCTCTCTCCCTCTCTCCCTCTATCCCTCTATCCATCCCTCTGGAGTGTTCTCGATCGATGACGATCAACTGTTTGTCCATCGACTATCGATCGACTCAGAGGATGGTCATCCATCATCCTTCACCATCGATCATCGTCAGCTGTCATCTCACTCACTCCATCCCTCCACCATTCATCATCATCTTCCACTGACTCATCTCATCTCACTCATCTCACTCATCTCACCTCCCTCTCCCTAGACCGATCAAGACCTGGCCATCCTATCCTTACTCTCCAATCCCTCCTCCACTCCATCCTCCCTCTCAAACTTCCATCGGAGACCTCAGTTGGATCCCTTGATCCTCGAAACCGCCGTCCTCGCCAGTCCTCTGTCAGTCCACTCACCCCCTCCCCCCCCCCCCCCCCCTGAGCACACCCAAACCTTAGATAACTTAACTCACTCAACTCTCTCACCCACCCAGTCAAACCCGAAACCATTACTTACACGAATACTTCCCTCACTCCTCCCATCATCCTCCCAACTCTCTCCATCAACTCGTCAAGCCCATCCATCCTCATCTCATCCTCCCCTCGAGCCCCCTCTCCGACTCCTCCTCTGACTCCGATCTCACCCAATCCACCACCATCGATCCACCACCGATCCCCTCGGTTCATCCTACCCCTACCACCAGATCCTTACTCGATTCCATCCATCACTTGAGACTATCCTTACAATCCCCATCCCAACTCAATCCCCTCCTCTCCTCACCCACCATCACCACCACCACCTCCTCCTCCTCCTCATCATCATCATCATCACTCCTCCAATGTCAAGCTCGTACTCGAATTCCTACCCCATACGGTCAACTCTGGTTACACCTCTACACCAACTCCATCGATCACAAGCAACACTTGGCCTTCGTCATCGATCAGGATCAGATGCTCAACCCTTCCCAATCCTCGACCTCCCATTGGATCCGTTCCGCCTCCCTCGACCGAGTCTGGAGTCACGACGAAACCGAGATGGACCGATTGATCCGGGGTGCCTACTTGGGCAGATTGTCCAACCATCCTTCATCCCCACCCTTACTCCACCCATCTCCTCACGATCGATCCACCCCACCATCAAACCCCCAATTACATCCCGATCATCGTCAACTACCGATCGTCAGGATCCATAGTGAATGCTTTACCGGTGAGACGATCGGCTCCCAACGATGCGATTGTGGCGAACAACTCGATCGATCGATCCAGCACATCTTCGATACACCCCCTCACAAGGGTGCCATCATCTATCTCAGGCAGGAGGGTCGAGGTATCGGTCTCTTGAACAAGATCAAAGCTTACAACCTTCAGGAACTCGGCTTCGATACCCTAGAGTCAAACCTACTCCTAGGCTTTCAAGCCGATCTCCGAGACTATAGAATCGCTCATCACATCCTCCTCGATCTCAACCTACGCAAGATTCGTCTGATGACCAACAACCCTCACAAGATCGAAGCCCTATCATCCCTACCTTCGAACTCCGAGATCGACGGCACCCGAGACCAGCGCTCGGAGACGGATGTCGATCGATCGATTCAAGTCGTCGAACGTATCCCCATGGTCCCTCTACAGTGGGCCTCCATCTCATCCGAACATCAGGATCGAGTCTCCCGAGGTCTCAAACATCAACTCGAACCTAGGATCGACCAGAGCTCCCCTTCGTCTCTCCAAGATCGTCACCATCCAAAAGCTGCTCTCGATGACAGGAAGGATCATCCCCGAAACGCTCCATTGGAGACTGGGAACGAATTGGATGCTTACCTACGCACCAAAGTGAATCGGATGCGTACGTCGCTCTTGCTTGTCTTCATCCTCTGGTTCTCATCCATCTCAACCGGCGGCTAACGGTCCATCGGTGACAATACTCTAGGTCATCTGATCCCTCTACCTCCCTCTGGAAAAGAGTCTTGAGCCATATCGGTCACCCTCCGATCGCCTCTCTCTGATTCGTTCGACCCATCATTTTTTTCAAGTCTTGACAGCATCCAACTTGGCCTCTACTTTATATTCTCAACACGGACCACTACTCTTCATGAATCCCCGACCAAAACACACACCCACACACTTTGATCGCTCCCCTCGACCGGGGATCGTCCTCTTTTTTTTTTTTTTTTTTTTTTTTTTTGAAATTTCGTTGGATTCCCCAAGCGAACCGACGACCCCATTGGTGGACGAATGAGACGAGAGGAGATTTGTTCAAAAATCCTCCTGATGATGATGGGACGATCCCGATCGTGAGAACAGAGAGGCCACTCTAACTCTTATGTCTCTAAAACTTTTGATCCTCTCCTATCTATATTTTCTCCTTCCTTTGTAACTAGTCCACAAACACTCATTCACCCATCCTTAGGTCATTTCATGCTTCGTTTTATCTCTTTCTCTCACCTCACTTGGTCTTGCGTTGCTCGTGAAGCAGCCCAACAGATCTTGAAACAAAGCGGTCGCTCCTCCAAGACTTGTCGATCGCTTATCTTTGACCATCTAGATGACATCCTTAATTTCCCAAGCCAGTAGATAAATAGATACGTATCGTGTTGTACCTTGACTAAACTTGCACCCATCATCATCATCATCATCCTCCGTACCATCATCTCTTCGTCTCGATCCAACCGGGGTGTGGTGTCCATCTCACATAGGTTCAAGAACCACGTGTATCAATAAAAAAAAAAAAACCCCAATCTTATCCACCATACTGCCTTCCCTGATCTTGATGATTTCTCTTGGGATGTTGGTTGAACTGGCCCTAGAGAGAGAGAGAGAGAGAGAGAGAGAGAGAGAGAGAGAGAGAGAGATACAGAGGCAGGGTGAAGGGTCTCAGATTGTGTGAGGTTGTGAGATTGAATCGAGAGAGTGCGTCTCGATGGGTCTTGTCATGGCCAACAGGCCCAAGCTGATGTGGGTAGATGAGCGGCTTGACTGAGCCCATGCCGCTCCTCCCGGGTACATGAATGGGTCCAGCGGGCCAGCGGGCCAGGCCCCCACGGGCGTGGCGGGCCGCTCGAGCGTGGCTTCTGGGCAGCCCGTTGGGTCGGGTCATGCCAGGCCATCTCTTGGCGCATGGGTGGGTCCAGGGGCCATCGGTCGACCAGTTCGCCCGCCCGCCCACCCACCCACCACGATCTGGGGCTCCAACTCATCGACTCTGGTGGTCTCCCGATGGTAAAATCAGGAGGAGGAAGAAGAAGAAGAAGAACAGAGGGGGTGGTGGCAGGTTGAATCAGGAGGAGCTCGAAGGGTTGGAGTGATGGGAGCGCAGAGGAAGAGGAGGGGCTGGAAGGCTAGGGTAGCCGATCTCGATCGGAGGGTGTGAGTGGCCTGGGTGAGTGAGTGGCCTGGGTGAGTGAGTGGCCTGAAGGCGCTCGAGACGATCGATCTCAATCTCAAGCTCTTGATCAGGACCTCAGCCAGGCCAGGCACGAGGGAAGTGGAGGGAGTGTGGATGGGGGACCAACCATCGGGGGCTATAAGTCGATCTGAGAGCTCCACATGCTCAGCTGGCCCTGTCATCCTTCTGGTCCTCCTTCCGCCTCCTCCTCCTCAGCGCCACTTGTTTTGAGAGACAGCCGGGTGGGGGGAAGAAGTCTTGGATGGGTTGATATCAGCCAGTGTGTGTGTGTGTGTGTGTGTGTGTGTGTGTGGGGGGGGGGGGGGGGTGACCACTTGATCTAGGATCCTAGGCTCGAGATCCATCGAGTCATCCATTCCCCCCACCCCCACCCTTGTATCGAGTCCTAGTATGGATCTATAGATCAATCGTGCCTCCACCGAGTTTGGTCAACTCATCCCACTCGATGGGGTTGGTTTACCGCTTAAACCAGCCTGGCAGTCCGTCCGTCCTCCCGCCCGTCCGCTCGACCGCGCTCCAGGCCGTCCCCACCATTGCAGTCAGTCAACCAGCCTGCGTTACGGGTCATCGACCGATTGGGGTGTGCCATCAACTCACCCATAGGCTGCTTTCAACTTAAACTACCAAGAGTGTCTGGGTGTACGTGTGTGAGTGCCCCCTCCCCCCCCCACCTTGTTTTTTTTTTAAAGGAATGAGTGATGATAAAATCTACACTTGCACATCGGTAGGTAACTTGAACATCAACATTCAAATCATACCGTTCTTACTAGAACAGCAGGGCCTGTAATCATAGGCTCCATCTCTATCCACGACCGATAAAAAATCGTTTGCAGTGACTCACTCAGACTTTTTTTTTTTTTTTTTTTTCTTCTTCTTCTTCTTCTTCTTCTTTCTTTCTTTCTTTTTTTTTTTTTTTTTTTTTTTTGTACACATTTCATCTTTTTGGTCATCATGATCTTTGGAATTTTGAAAATTGGTGCTAACCCTTCCTTCTCTTCTTTGACTTGAAAGAAAAAAAAAATTAAAAAAAAAAAAAAAAAATTAAAAAATTAAAAATTAAAAAATTAAAAAAAAAAAAAAAAATTAAAAAAAAAAAATTAAAAAAAAAGTTAAGATTAGGGTCATCATAAATTCACAACTCCCAGTCATATGGGAGTTGTGTAAGGCCCATACACTACTCCAAAGGGTTGTTCCAAACACCTACAACCCCTGGGGGGGGGGGGCATATACCCCCCACAATGGGCATTTTTGATCTTTGTACCCCTGTAGACAACCATTTAGACCTGTGTATGGGGGTATACAACCCCCCCCCCCCCCCCACCCCCCCCTGGGGTTGTTCAAGAATTTAGTAATTTTGATTTTATTTTATATTTTATAGTTTGTTTGTTTGTTTTTTTTTTTATAAAAAAAAAAAAAATCAACATTTTTTGATTTTTTTTTTTTTTTGGTTAATTTCTGTTGTTGTTGTCGTTGTTGTTTTTTTTTTTTTTTTTTTTTTTTTTTTTAAAAAAAAAAAGCCTGAAATTCTTTTAGTTTTCTGGCATGGAACACAACTAGATTTGAGTGATCTACAACCCTACATAACTTGAATGTAGTCCTGCATGGTGCCACACCAAACTGAACCATGATGTGAGGGCTACACAACTGCATTCAAGTCATGCAGAGGCTACACAACTTGATTTTAGTTGTTTAGTATGCCACATGGCTCATTTGAGTCATGTAGCATGCCACATGGCCCATTTGAGTCCTGTAGCATGCCACATGGCCCATTTGAGTCATGTACATGACTCAAAGAGTCATGAATTTAACATTACCCTTAAAATTAAATTGAAAAAAAATATATTTAGTTTAAAATCTAAGGAATTTTCTAGTATGATATGGGCCTCATAAGAGTAGTGTGTTATGATCAAAAGATAATCTCCTTGTGTCTCTAATGAGTCATCCTCTTACTGGTGGATCATTTCAAGTTTGTTGAATAAACCCATTGTTTGGATTGATGGCCCACTTGGATTGTGCTTCCACTCTTCCTTTGATTGCTTTGATGCCCTGTCCTATGGCTTGCCATGTCTCTGACTTGTTGCATACTGCCTGTCACCAAATGAGTGACTGTTCCTTGGCTTAGTCTTCATTCATTATTTGTGATCCTTCTTGTGTTCAGGACCACAACTTGGTCTTGAACATATGGCTTGTATCTAGACTATTTAAAACCATTCTAGTCCAGCCAATTCATCCTCATCTGTTCTTACTTACATTGAACCAGAGTTCCCCTTTGACTCCCAGGTCTGCTCCTCTTAGCAATACAAGATTTCATCCTCCTCCTCTCAAGACTTTCAACCAGAGCTTGGACCACTTATTTCAACAGTAACAACCTCTTGAATTTCTTTTTGAATATGATGGACAAGCTTGGATCAATATGTAGGCTTTTGTGACCAAAATTTCCTCCTTGATTGTACGGAGGAATGGGGAGTAAGGAGGCAGGAGTTTGATGGAGATTCACCTTTGACATCCTAAGGTTCTCCCTCATCTACTCAAATTGCTATCCATGGTGGATTGGTGGATTGTCCATGATGATAATGGCCTCAGGAGGGGGAGTTGTGATCCAAGGCTTCCCAAAAACAAAACTGAAATCAGGTGCCCCAACTCCCTTGGGCTTTGTTCTATTGGCATTCAAGAGTTAAGAGTGAGTGTCAACCTGGTTGGAGATAGCCCCAATCAGGGGTACTTTCTTGGCTTTGGGGACTATGCTGATAACAGAAGTCTAGCCTAAGAAAAGAAAAGAAAAGAAAAATAAATAAATAAATAAAATTAAGAACCAAGAGAGAGGAAGCAGATGGATTGAAACACACCAGAGTGGTTCTAACCAGATCCCCAATTGATTTTCAACTCAAATCCAGACTCATCAACAAGAACAATGAATACTTGAAGATCCAAACCTCAACACCCAACAAACTTGGCTGGTCAATCAAATAAATCATCTTGATTCCAAGTGGCCGGTATGTTGCATACTTCCTTCCAGGTGAAACCAAGCTGATTCAAAACCTTGCTGATGGCTTGAGGGGTGACCAAGACTTAAAATATGTCTCAAAGAAACTTACTCATTTCTTTTGAGGTTGTTCTTGATCCCCCTTTGAGGTTGATCAATATCTCAGTGACCATCTGAGGGAAAATCTTGCATTCTATCTTCTACCTTGACCTTCACCAGGAGTGGGTCTTCCTTAATGATGTGCTGAATCTGTTGGACTGGTAAATTTAATCTCTTGGCTTCCTCCTTCTGAGGCATTGATTTTTCTATAAAATTCATTTGGATCAGATGCCTAACCTCCAAGGTGATTATGGCATTTAGATGGCACTCTTTGTGAGTCAATCAATCATTTTGATAAGTTTTCTGTTCATCTATTTTTTTTTTTTCAGAGCATTCTCAATTATCTGGGGATGGAACTGCCTTTTGTTGAGTTTGGAAAGCTGATGGGCAAGATTTTGTGCCTCCTCATCCTCAGCCTGATCTTCAAGGTCTTCAATTTCTTTGGCATCAATCATGTTGATGCTTGAGGCAATCTTCCTAGTTGTAATGGTAATGAGGACCTGATCAGCAGCAAACACCCAGCTTGTCTTGTTGCCCCAAGTTGATCAGAAACTAGGTCAGGTTGATGAATCAACAAGATGGGGCCCCCTTGGCTATTGCCCCATCAACCAATTCGGTCAGGCCATCAACCACAGCTTGTTGCATGAACAGGGGGATTTGACCACCAAACCCAACCAACTGGATACACCATGTATATATTATTAAAGTCTTATGCTTTCTTTTTTGGGAACTGATAAATTCAAAACCCATTTGAGTTGTGGACAAAATTGTTGGTGACACAGGAAACTCCCAGGGGGTTTTGTGTGTTTTGATTGATGATTTTTGATTTTTTTGGATAAAAAGAGCCCCAGATGGGCTATTTGAGGGGGTCATTAGGGGTACCTAGGAACCCCTGGATGACATTTGAGTGCCAAAAATTCATATTTTGGGAATTTTGCATGAATTGTTGGACTAATGGACCAGAAAAAGAACCTGTAAACAGATCCATACATAATAATTGCCTGTTGGTCAATTTTTGTTTTCTCAACCAAAAAGTGAGTACACTTTGGAGTTGTTGAATTGAGAGTTTGATTGAAGAATGAAGTGTCTTTGGATATTTTTTGGATTATTGGAACAGTGGAAAGCATAAGCCCCACAAGTTTCAACATGGCTGTATTGAAAGACTTAATTGATAGTTCATTTAACAAAGCTGTGGAAGGAGCTAGGGATCTGGGAAATAAAAAATTGTAATTCCCAATTTCATCCTCATCTAGTTTTATGATTGAGGAACAAGATGTTTAACAACTGGAGTTGACTGGTGGTGGTGCACAAAATTTAATGTTCAGTTTGATTGATTCTATTTGATGTAAAATAATTTAACTATGGAAGATGTAACTATGCAACTATGAGGTTCAAGAAAAACTTGAACCTCCTCCAGTGAGATCCTTTCCCAGTAGGGAAGAATAAAAATACTTTTGAAAAAAACAGGCATCCACATATGGCTATGATTTGACAAAATTCAAGTCAAAGAGAGACAAATATGTAGACCTAGCATGCAGCAGAAATGGAATATATTCAGGGCCATTGCTTAGCAAACCTCAAAGGAAAAATCACAACATGAAGTTTGGGTGTAAATTCATGATCTGTGAAATTTTAACAGTAGCAGATCCTACATGGCGCATCTCTGTTAGAAATGAGCAACATGATCATCAACCATCTTCAAACCCCTCAGTGCATCCTTAACTGGGGAGGATCTCTTGTGTGGCAGTAAGATCAACTTAAGGAAGGAATGAAAGATGGGCTCAATCCAATTCAACTCAAAAGGAAATTGAGAAAGATTGGTGATGGAGAATATGTTGAAAATAGAACAATATTCAACACTAAGATCAAGTTAAAGGCAGCAGAAATCCAGGGTAAAAGTGTTATGGATGTGCTATTCAAAAAACTCCAAGATACTCAGTGGGTTTACAGGTAAAAATTTAGTGGAAAGGGTCCCTTAGAGGCCCTGTTCTTTTACCATCCTGAGTCTATAAAACTTTGTAAAAAATTCCATGATATTGCTTTTTTGGACTTACTTATAAAAAAAAAAAAAAAAAAATAGGTACAACATCCTGCTATTTCATGTTGTAGGAATAACTGTCAACAGGAAAACATTTAAAAAGGTGTTTGTTTTTATAACAAAAGAAACGTTTGAGTTTTACAGTTTGGTGTTGAATGCACTAGAGGAGTTGGTTTATGATCCACAGAGGCTTCCTAAAGCCTTTGTGAAACACAATGAAAAACCACTGATTTTTGCCATTCAACATAGTTTCCATGGGTCATCCAGAAAGTTGTGATCTTGGAACTTGTCTAAAAATGTTCAAGCAAAATTAAACGTTTTCTTCCAGTATTGATCATGAAGGATGGAAAGTTTTTATGTCTCTGTTGGAAAAGTATAGAGCCTCCTCAAAAACCAAGGGGTAGCCAGAATTTCAATCATGAAGAACTCAGAGTAGGCCAATTGATTGCTTCTTCTGTTCATCCCTGCTAGGATTTCTTATGTTGAAACTTGTATACAGTATTTCTTTAAAGACCATGAGGATGTGCTTGAGTATAGGGGAAAATAATAAATTCACTATCAAAGAGAATTTTGGAACTGTGTGGACTTGTGTTGACCCTGAATTTTTAAATAAAACAACCTCTTGGGTAGAAGGGGCCCACACTACTTTCAAAAATTACTCATGAGTTCTTTGGGGAAAATTTTGGATGTTTGGAAACATCTGGATTGAAGAATTGATGGCCAAATCAAATCAGTGCATGTGTTTCTTAGTAAATTTTGAATAAAATTTGGAACAGTTCTTCCAACAGAACTGTTACCTTTTGGATACAAATTATCAATTGAGGCAATTTGACTTGTTGGGGAACAATTTCAGAAGTCAAAGTGTGATCATGATGGTGAAGTGTACACCAAGCCATATTCCAAGACAATGGGCTTTCCCTGTTCCCACATATTTGGCCAAATACTAGAATCAAGAGGATCTGTTTTGCCTGAGGATGTTCATCCTCAGTGGAGGTTAGACTATAACCCTTCCATTTCTGTAAGTTGGATTGTGTCATACTGACACCAAACTCAGTCTAAAATCAGTCTAAAACTCATTCCAATCCACTGGCCAAGGAAATTCAACCTCAGGTATTCAGGGGACTTATCTCAGTATATCTCCACTAACTACATATCCTCAGTATCTTCATGTGTTAGATATCTAAATATGGTATAACCTCATATAGTAGAAAGATAGACTCCAGAGGCATATAAATACTTAATCTCCCAGGTCTTCATATCATCTAACCTTATTCACCCTGTCTATCCCATATTACATCATGGTTTATCCTTTTGGAATCCTTTTTTATAACCTCCTGAAGATTGTATCACACAATCTCTCTACTTAGTACATAGTCTCATGACTCCCATTTACAATGTACATACTTCAACTGTATATTCCAAACTCAGAAAGCTCAGACCTGTGGAATTTCACCTAAATCCTACTGTGAGTAGAACCCCCTTGTGACAAGCCCTGATTTCACACCAGCAGAACTTGGTGACATTAAACTTATTTCTTCCCCAAAATACTAACCTCACCCACTCACACTCTTTACTCCAACTTATTGGTCATCAAATTGTTCTATTGAATTTGTGGCAATTTTTTTTATCTCATTGATTTACCTCACAGCATGGATTTGATGGGATATTGAGTTTGTGGCCATCTTATCTACCTCTTATCTTGCAAAACTACCTATCTCTTCCCCCTTAAATAACCACCCCACGTCTTGCATCAATGCTTTGATGATTTTTATTGAAACTTTGACACTTTGAAATTGAACTTTGATGCCTCAATGCTTTGAAACTTCAAAACTCTCCTCAATGCCTTGCTTTGAAGCTTTGATGATTTGAACTTGGGCCATCTATCAATTAATTAATTTGGGAAATATCTTGAAATCTTCTTTGCATGGGTAAAATATTTTTTTATTTTGGGCAACTTCTGTCTAGTTAGGAAATAGAATGCCTCCTCAACATGCACTCTTCTCTCAAATCTCTAGCCCATCTGTCACACATAGCCCCAGGGGGAGAGGAACCAATGAACCAACTGACCCTTCTACTCCAAAAGCCTGTGGAACTGGACAAAATTTTTCAAACTTACCAGCACCAGCAGCTAGAACCTCAATCCCAATGGATACTGGCCTATTGGATCCTGTTCCCCAAGTTTCCATTTCTACTATCTCATACTCTGATAATCCTAACCTTCACAGAGTCACAGGAAAATTCCCAGAGGCTGGCTACCATGGTTTGGACTCTCCTTCTTTTGATCCCAGTTTGGTCCCAATCCCAGGAGATGATAAAAAACATGATGAGGATGAGGATTCAGGATTTGACTCCAGAATCCTGAGTGGTTTGAATTCAACTTCTCCAGAGGTTAATCCAAGCCCAACCTCTAATGCAACTGAAATCCCAACAAATTCAAAAACTGCTGATCCTCCTTCTCCTTCTCAGGGTCCTTCTACTGATCCTGCCCTGCTGGAAATTCTTCAGCAAATGACCAATGAAATGACTCAACTTTCCAAACCTGCTGATAGCCATCCTTTCTACAAATTTAAGTCACCATCCATTGATGCACCAGAAAAGTTTGATGGTACCAACCCAACCAGGCTTTGACAATTCCTACAGGCTTGTGAACTCATATTTGCTAAAAATGAAAGGGTATTTTATAATGACAGAAAGAAAGTGTTTTTAAAAGCCTCATACCTCTCAGGAAATACTAGCTGGTGGATTCAACCTTATTGTTCCAACATTGGTAACCATGAACCATATTTCCTAATTAAATGTTGGTTCTTATTCACCTAAAAGCTCCACACTCTTTTTGAGGGTTTTATAGAGATCCAAACATGCTTAAAAGGAGTTCAATATCCTTAAAAGGAAAGAAACAGATTATGATACTAACTATATCACTGAATTTAGAATGCTTATGACTAAGGTCTCTGGGTGGGATAATGAAGATCTCTTCTTTTATTTCAGAAAAGGACTCCCCTCAAGTCTATTGGACCAACTTTATGGATAAAATGGACCTAAAGAAACACTACAGGAGCTAATGGATATTGTTCTTAAATACAATACTTGTTACCATGAAAGGATGCGGGCAAACTCCCTCAACTCTCATCAGGCCCCAAACCTGAAACTAACTCCTCAACTCCTCCAAAACATCAAAATCACAGCCACCAATGTAGATCCAAGGGGAAATCTAAAGCTCCTTCTACTAACCCCACTCCAACTTATTTTCCTAATCCTAACATAGGTGAAGATGGATACCTCAAGGCTGATTAAAAAGCTAGAAGAGAAATGGAGGTTTTTTTTTAATTAATGTGGAGGAGCTCACAAATTTAGCCTCTGCAGGAAGTATCCAGACCTCAAACCTGACCAGAAATCAACTCCAGCTAAGCCTAAGCAGCAAAAAGACTAGGTGATGGAAATTTGGTACTCCATGACCATTACCCCTTGAATATCCAAGTGCATAAATTGGAAGGGAAAGCACCTGAATCATTAAATAAAGGCTTACATTACATTTTTTTACTAAATAAACAGGCTAACAGTGAAATTATTGATTCAGGGGCCACACAATCTGTTATTTCCAAATCTATGGATTCTAAGTTTTATTTGTTTCTGTTTACTCTGCCACTAAAAACTCCATGAGATCCCGGTACCACATTCCCTGGAGCGCGCACCTACCCACTCTGTCACCTGACTGTAACAACTCTCTTCCATCCATGCCCCTCTTTCTTTCAACAAATTTCTACCTTTCAAATCTCAAACTCCCACTTCATATTTTTGTCCCATCCAATCCTTCCATTGTATCTAAATTTCTTTTCTTATTTATTTTCTTTTACTCTGTTTCTCTTTTTTTATCTTTGACTAACTCCCATCACCAGTATTCAAAACCACCAAACTAGAACTACCAGTCCTCAATCTTGGAAACTAAATCCATCCTTCTTCAAAACGCCAACTTACTGACTTTGGGTCCTAGCTCTATTTGGTGAGAAAGAGCAACTTAGAATCACATACTCTAACTTCAGACAACCCCACTGGTTGTCTGCTCCTTTCTCTTACCCTAACCCAATGTCTCATCTATTTCTCTTGAACACTCTCTTTTTTCATCTGTCATCAGAACCTCTATTAGCAAGCTCTTTAATTTTCCTCTTCATCAGTCCATCTGATCATCTGCCTCAGCTTCCGGGTGTGGAATTGGCAAATCTGATTCTTTATTACTCTTGTTCCTACACTCCCTTGTTCTTACTGGTGTTGATTGATCTCTTCTGGCTCCTATTAGTCTGGTTATACTTTATACTCTCTGAGAATT
Source organism: Puccinia polysora (assembly GCA_025617555.3). Classification (NCBI taxonomy): domain Eukaryota; kingdom Fungi; phylum Basidiomycota; class Pucciniomycetes; order Pucciniales; family Pucciniaceae; genus Puccinia; species Puccinia polysora. The sequence goes on along the minus strand of CM062615.1, from coordinate 11,264,687 downwards.
AAATTCTAAAGGCTCTAACACAATTCAAAGTCAAATCTCACAAGCTTAGAACCAGGCTGCTATGGACTCCATCAACCCCACTATCCTCAAAACCATCATTGAGGCTATTCCCTTACTCACCAAGGAAAACCTTAAGATCTGGATAACTCAAATGCAATCTCTACTTAATCTGGCCAAACTTAAGGACCTCATGACCCTTCCTGTTAATCTGGAGCCAGACAATAACTCTATACTTACCTCTATCATCATATCCAAACTGTCTCCTGGCCTTCACTAAAACATCATCACCGCAGTAAATGAAGAAGATGCCAAAGATTTATGGTCTGATCTTCTCAAACATTTTGTCTCATCCAAGCCCGCTAATTGAGCTCAAGTCTACAAAAACTTTTCTACCATTTCCTTCAAAAAGGCCAACATCCAGCTTTTTATAACCAAGATCAAAACCGGCATCACTTGTCTCCATGAGATAGGAATTGTCCTTCCTCCAGATATTCTAGCATATATGATACTTGAAAAATTGCAGCCAACTCCTGCCTTGAAGGCCATTCAGAAATCAATTACACACTCTTCCATTGAATCTGAAATCACCCTGGATGCTTTTCTTGACCACTTGCAGATTCATCTCAACAAGAAAAAAATGGCCAGCGGTTTGTCTCAAGAATGCTCTTCTCTTTCTCTCTACACTGATTTTAACAGGAAATACAAGCAAAAGAAACACAATCCTCTTGCAAACCATCCCAAGCATAAGTGTTGGATGCTTTACCCTCACTTGCACCCTCAATCTTTGAATCAAGATGGAAGCAACAATGTCAGATATCTGTCATACATCTCTAATTCTAGCCCTCTAAAATTTTTTCTTGACTCAGGATCCTCCCAACATATTGTGGCTAACCAAGATCTTTTTGAATTAATAGACAAATATTACCAAGGATCAGTAAACACAAGTTGTGGGATTGGAAATCTGGAAATAAAAGGGATTAGCTCCATCAAACTTACCAATCAATCCACGTCTATCCTTCTTAACAATGTGTTGTTTGTTCCTAACATCTCTGCAAACCTACTCTCACTTCATTGCCTTATTCTCAACAATTTTGATATATCCTTTCACTCTCACCATTTCTTGATTAAAAAAGACTCTCAAGTTTTTTGAAATGGATTCTATTCCAACCACATCTCATACTTGAACCTTGAGCCAGCCCTCTCTTGCTCATTGCATCTCTCATCTGCCAAAATTCTTTATAAATACCTCTGCCACGTAAACTATCATCAAATCCAATGCAAATTGAACATTCCCGTCAAGGAAGAAAATCTGTGTGAATCCTGTTCTCTCTCAAAAATTACACGCACCTACTTTAAGGACCATTCTTCAAGAGCCAACAGAGTCTTTGAGGTTATTCACCTTGACACCATTGGTCTGCTGCCTACATCCTCTTCTGGTCACAGGCTCTTGAAGTTTTAACAGACTTAAAAAGGAAAATTGTTTTCAGCAAGGAGAAACAAAAGAAAAGAGATCAAGACAAGTAGACACCTTAAAAAGGAACAGATAGCGTGGTGACTGAACAGGAGTGTGAACTGAGAAAGAGACAGAGAATAAAAATGAGCATGAGGTAGAGAGAGTCTGGAGTGTGACTCTAAATTTGGAGTGGCCAGCTTGAGTGGTAGAGTTAGCTGATGGTTGGAGTTGATTTTAGCTGATGGTTGGAGTTTATGGTAGTGGAAGTGATTGAGTCTTCACCAAAATTCATCAGCTTCCCAGGATTTGATCATCCAGATTGCTGGTGAGCAGATAAGCACCACATCAGAATTAGAGATTTGACAGTGGATGAATTTGAAGGTTGCGCATGCTGGTGATGGAAGCAGCATTAGGTTCACAGATGTGACAGAACATAGATTTAAGAAAAAGAAAGAAGAAAAGAAATAAAAGAAATAATAGGGAAAGAAAAAAAAAGGAAATAATATGAGCATGACTATTTGAAGCCAAACAGCCTCCCTTGCTCAGATTATTCCACAATGTTGAGAGCGTTCAGAGCATGGCAAATGTTACAATACGCATGCACTTAAGTGTGTGCTATGTATAAGTGTAATCTGAATGGGATGCACATATGGGCCTCTCAGGCCCATTGGACACTCACACGGACCATACGGGCCTGTGTGGATGTCACTGATTTGGGGAAACTGGCCTCAAAACGCGTGAAACAGGCTCATTGGTACACGGGCCCTAACAGGCCTGGTGGGGGATATGGGAAAATACAGCCAGATGGGCTTTTATGGGCATAATTGGGCCCAAGTTTTATTTTGGACATACTTGGCCAGACTGGCTGGCCCGCCAAAGTATGTTTTACTTAGTTTTTGGGCTTGGGGAGACCCATTGGGGCCACCGCCCATGTTGCAGCCCGTTTGGGGCCCCTGCCCATGTCACGGCCCAATTGGGGCCGCGGTTTGTACCTTTGGCCCGTCTATGGGGCCCAACGGCCCGCGCAGGGCTGTTGTGGCGGCTGCCGTGGGGCTGGTGGTACCGGCTCCTCCCCCCCTCCTTGCTTGCCATTGCAAGGGGGAGGGGGAGGGCTGGCTGGTTGTAACCAGCCAGCAACCAGTCATGGTGGGGGGGACTTGATCACCCCCCCACCAAAAGAGGTGGCCAGGCCGGTTGCATCAAGGCAACCGGTGGTGGGGGGGAATTGACCACCCCCCCACCATTGAAGGGGCACTCTTGCCCCCCCTTTACCAAGGGGGAGGAGCAACGGGCTGGATGGGACCTCACCACCCCCCAGCCCACTTACCATAGCAACGCCCTGGGGGTATCAACCACCAGGGACCCTGGTAGGGGGATCTGACCGCCCCTCCCAGGATTTGAGAGAAAGAGGGGGGGGCGGCATGTCCGCCAGTTAAACCCCCCCAGGTGAGATTTTGGTTGGACTCAGGTGAGTCCTGGGTCCCACCTGGCCCATATGAGGGGCCAGGGCTGTGCAAGTGCTAAGATAAGTAACAAGGCTTGTTGTAACGGACAACCAGCAAGGGATTGAACAGCACAGGGGCTGGTTCAGCCCCATTGAGGTGGAAACACCAGAAACAACCGGAATAGGATGGTTTTAAGGGTACAGGGACTGATGCCATGTGGGCTGATGTAGCCCAAATCAAGTAACAAGGCCTGTAGAGCCTGTAGAGCTCTTTTGGGGAATAAAATTTGCCTTTTGGCTTGTTGTATCATGGACTCACAAGAGGCCAATCTTTTGCACTTAAGGAGCTCTTCTCCCTGCTGTTTTCCATCATCCATTCATCATCCAATCAAATTCATCAACAATATCATCCAACATGTTGCCCCATTTGTGAGAGCCCATCAAGCAATTATTGACACAAGGTGTCCAGCATTTCTTTTGATTTAATTACTGCTCATTTGCCTAAGCTAATTGCTAGCCATAATTATAACAGCAAAGAGACATTTGGGGAACCGGCTTGGTGAAAAAGTCTGCAAGATTTCTTTTAGAAGATACCTTTTGAAGCTTGATGGCATTATTGAGGATTTTTCTGAAAAAATAGTGGAGGCAAAGCTCCATGTGTTTGGTGTGAAAAGTAGAATGGTTAGCTTGATTGAGAGAAAGCTTAATACACCCTTTTTTGTCCTTGTGAATGGTGGCTGGATTGGCCGCTTCACCCAGTAAAATTTTTCTCATGATTGAATTCACCCAGCTTAACTCTTTGATAGCATTGCCCAGCGCCTTGTATTTGGCTTTGGTGGTGGATAGTGACAAGGTGGGATGTTTCCTGCACTTCCAAGTGATGACACTACCAAACCAGCAAACAACTAATCCAGAGATGGATCTTCTGGTGGTTGGACAAGTTTCCCAGTTGGCATCATAGTAGGCTTCAAGATGAGGGGGAGAGAAGGAGGGATCAAAAATTAATCCAAAATTTGGAGTGTGTTGGAGGTATTGTAGGACGTGTAGAGCAGCTTGAAAGTGGTTTTGATTTGGTTTGACTAGGAATTGCGCCAGGTAGTTGACGGAAAAAGTTATGTGGGGCCTGGTGCATGTGCTGATGTGATTAAGCTCCCCAAAAATTCTCCAATAGTTGGTGCCCAATTGGATGAACTCTTCATGGTCTTCCTCACTTGAGGGATAAAGTTTACCATGGGGCTTGAATGGAGTAGAGAAGGATTTATGAGGCGGAAGCAAGTATTGCGTAGATATTTGATTGATGTAGGAGCTATGAGAAATCTTGAAACCATCATGAAGATGGTGTAAGTTCATTCCCAGAAGTAAGGAGGCGGGTCCCAAGTCCTTTATTTTGAATCTGGATCTGAGTTGGCCAATGAATACTTGCGGTTGATCACTGAAGACCACAATTTTTTCAACATGGAAATAGAGGTAGGTGGTGTGCTTCCAGAACAAAAATTTGTCAGCCTTGCTCTTATGAAAGCCACAGTTGATCAACCAGTTGCTGAGTGTTTTGTACCAGGAAACTGGGGCCTGCTTTAGTCCATAAAGTGCTTTCTTCAGACTAAGATGACTGCCTCAAGATAAACTAATGAATGGAGGGGGAATGAGATAAATTTATTTGCGCAGTGGGGCATTCAGAAAGGCAGCCTTCACATTGACTTGGTGAGATTTTAAATTTAAATGAGCAGCAAGAGAAATTAGCATTTGGAGAGAGGTTTTGTTTCCGGTTAATGAGAAGGTTGAGGTGAAGTTGACCCCATATAGTTGATTGAAACCTTGCACGCAGAGTTGTGCCTTGAACTCAAAAATTTGATTTTGATCATCCCATTTGGTTTTTAAGACCCAAACGCATTTAAGTCCTAGCTTGCCATAAGGAAGTGGTGATTCTTCCCAAACTTGGTAATTGAGCAGGTTGAGATCCTTGTTTCTCATGTCTTCAAGCCATTCTTCTTTGTATTTGGAATTGAGAGCTTCTTGAACCAAAGTGGGATTGGAGTAGTTGTCATCAACAATAAGGTAGATAGCAGGAAGTCCAACTTTTGAGTTAGGGCTTTGCGGATGAGGAATGATTTTTCCATGGGTAAGCCTTTTATGAGATGGTTGAAAGGTGGGGGGGGGAGTCAACAGCAGTTGACGTGGAAGGAGAGGTAGCAGAGTGAGTAGTGGAAGAAGAAGGAGAGGAAGTGGAAGAGGAGACAAAAGGCAAGGTTCCCAGGAAATTGTTAACAGGAGGAAGAAGGGGAGAAGGGAGAGTCAGCATGGGATCAGAGTTGGGATGGCAGGAAGAAGATTTGACCCTGGGTGGAGAAGGGAAGGAGAGTTCATCAAAGGAGGCGTTTGCGGACATGAAGATCTTGGAGGAATCCGGATCAAGCAGTCAAAATGACAAAAAGTCATTTAAATACCCAAGAAGAATGGCTCTCTTGCTGGTGGGGAGAAGCTTGAAAGTCTGATTAGCCTTGGGAATGACAGTGAAAGCAGACCATCTGAATGGCGGTAAGCAGTTGAGGTTAAAATTTTGTCTGTGCTAGAATTTATAGGGAATAATGTTGCAACAAGACCTGGAAGGGAGCAAATTGAGAATGTGGGTGACAGTGTTGATGGCCTCATCCCAGGACTTCAGGGGCAGATTGCCTTTGATTCAGCAGACATTGGGCCTTCTCCAGGATGAGGCAATTTGATCTTTTGGAAAGTCCATTTTGTTGAGGAGTGTGAGGGGGCAAGAAGTGTTGGCTGATTCCTTTTTCAAAAAAGAAGGAGTGAAGATTGGAGGAGATGAATTCACCACTGTTTTCAGAGATTAGCAGCTTCACAGTGTGACCAGTTTGACATTTGGCCCAAGCCAAAAAATCTTTGATGGAAATGAACGCATCACTCTTCTGTTTGAGGAGTGCCACAGACCGGTATCCTGAGAATTGATCCATAAGAGAGAGGAAGTAGGAAAATCTGGAGTTTTAATTGATGGAGAAAGGTCCAACAACATCCAGATGAATTTCTTCAAGAGGTTTGGTAACCCTTTTGAAATGGTGATTGAATGGCATTGAGACTTGTTTGCATGTCTTGCAGATCTGACACATAGGAGTTTGATCTTGGGAGCCGTTTTAGCACAGGTTGAGAGTCTTGAGAGATTGAGAAATTGCATGAACCAGAAAAAGATGCCAGAGATTTTCTGGGGCTTTGAGGAGCAGAGTGGATTTATTGCATTGCAGGAATTTAGTGCCGCAGAGTTTGGTAAGCTTGTTTTTTGTAGTTCCAATGAAGCTGATCCTGTCTAGTTTCACCTAAAAGCCCAAGTAACCAACTTTGGCAAAAGTTGCCTTTGAGGAGTTCAGTTGGGTGAGGGAAATAAGACATTGATTGATAGAGGGAATGAGCAGAACATCTTGAAAGATGATGATTTTTCCCAAGTGATTGACAAGCTTAGCTGAGCCGGAATGTGTAGCAGTGAGGGAGTTATTTGGAGAACAAGTTACCACTTTGAGGTGGACAGGAAAGCAGTCAAACAGAAACTTGGGGTTGTTGATTATGTGATGACTGGCGCCAGAGTCAAGTACAGGAAGGAGGGAGTGTTTTCTGTTGGAAAACAGATAGATCTGAGCATTGAAGTGAAGTTCAGCGCTCTTAGTGTTGCTTTTATTGATGACGTTTGAGCTTTAATTGGCAGTGCGGAGATTGTATGAGGGAGTTTTGTTCCAGTTGGGTCTAATATGGGGATTCAAAAACCAACATTTGCTTTCTGGATGTTCAGCTAAAGGATTGTGATGTCCTTTGGAACATGGATGTTTGGGCCTTTTCTTTACAGCTGATTTGTGGAGTGAGGCAGAGGGATGCATCTTGGGAGTTGCATTGGCATCAGGTGTACAAGAAGACTCCAGATGTAGGACTTTGCAAAGCTTGTTAAAGATTCTATTTGGGTTCTGAAGGAGGGCATTGTTGAGGATCAGGGAGTCAACAATGTGGTAAAACAAGCTGGGAAGTTTGGCAAGGATGGTGTAGCTTAGGATGTCAGGGGGAACTTTGAGCCGCACTGCTGTGAGTTTGTTCATGAGTTTTCTGCAGTCCTTGATGTAGGTTGTCAAGTCACCTTTGAAGAGGTAGCGGATGAAGTTGAGACAGATGAAACCATGGTTATTTGAGGACTGCAGAGCATATTGTTCAAGAATTTCCTTCCAGATAGCATGGGGGTCTCCATCATTGTTGTTTTTGACAAAGGATTCAAAGGCAGATTTGCCAAGATATTGAATGATTATGTCCGCAGCTTCAAATAACTTCTTTTTCTGAGGATCAGTCAAGGGCAAAGGAGGAGATTCAAGGGTAAGCTTGAGCATTCCTTTTCTGTGGAGATAGCTCTTGCTCCTGAGGCTCCAAGAGGGGAAGTTTGAGTCGTTCAACAGTGGTATGTTGAGTTTGGATGGGTTGGGTTGTTCTTCTGAGTTGGACATTGAGCCTATCTGGTCTGGTGAGCTTGTTGGGACTGTAAATCTGAAGTCTTAATAGACTTAAAAAGGAATATTGATTTCAGCAAGGAGAAACAAAAGAAAAGAGATCAAGACAAGTAGATCCACCTTAAAAAGGAACAGATAGTGTGGTGACTGAACAGGAGCATGAACTGAGAGAGAGACAGAGAATACAAATGAGCATGAGGTAGAGATAGTCCAGAGTGTGACTCTAAATTTGGAGTGGAAAGCTTGAGCAGTAGCGGTAGCTGATGGTTGGAGTTGATGGTAGCTGATGGTTGGAGTTGATGGTAGGGGAAGTGATGGAGTCTTCACCAACATTCATCAGCTTCCCAGGATTTGATCATCCAGATTGCCGGTGAGCAGACAAGCACCACTTCAGAATCAGAGCTTTGGCAGTGGATGACTTTGAAGGTTGCGCGCGCGGGTGATGGAAGCAGCATTAGGTTCACAGAAGTGACAGAACATAGATTTAAGAAAAAGAAAGGAGAAAAGAAATAAAAGAAATAATAGGGAAATAAAAAAAACAAGGAAATAATATGAGCATGACTATTTGAAGCCCAAAAGTTCTTTCTAACTGTGGTTGAATCTTGCTCCAGGTACTTTTCTGCCCTGCCTATAAAAGGAAAGGACAAGATTCCTGCCAGTCTGATCAACTGTTTAGAACTGGAAGCCAAACAACTTGGGTACTATCTCTCCACCATTCACTCCAACCGCGGTACCAAGTTTGTCAACCGTCAAATAACTGACTTATGCAATAGAAATCACATCAAACAATCCGTCTCTGATCCGTAAACCCCTCAAAAGAATGGCCTAGCCAAACAATTGAACAGAACAATTCTTTAGTCTCTGAGAATCATCATCCACAACTCTGGGTTCCCCCAAATCTCGGGCACAAAATCATCCCTGCATCCACTCTGACCCTTAACCAAATTCCCTCCTTCTTCAAGGCCAAGAAGTCACCGTATGAGATGTTCACGGACCAATCTCTTCCCCTGTCCTACTTTTGCCCAATAGTTAATCTGGTCTCATCCCTCATTCAGCCTAAATCCACTAGAGGGAAGCTGGATCCTCCTGGCAAAAAAGGCTGACTTATTGGTTACAACCCTGATCTCCTGTCATTCAGGATTATGAACTTGGCTGGAAAGATCATTGACAAAAAAAGTGTCTCCTTTCTGGATTTCTCTTGTCCCTCTCTCCAATCTGCCACACCCTCAGGATCTGAAAAACTTGCATCCTTCATTCCTCCCGTAACAGGAACCTCCAAACTTGCTGAAATATCTGATAACGGCTCAACTGCCCCTGAATTGGTGACTGATGGAAAACCGTCTATTGATGTTTTTCCACCTGATTTCACTAGCAACTCTCCACCTCTCTCTGCCTCCATGCCTTTGAACAGAGTTCTTTGCAAGCGGACCCCTGAAATCAGACCTGAAAAATACAGTTACCTTACTTCCTCTGCTGACACTCCAAAGACCCTTGCCGCCAAACTAGTGAAGTTAGACAAAATAAAACACCATGAAGTCTGGGAAGACTACAAAGGAGTGCCAGATTGCTGCCTGAGAACCACTTGGGCAATCCACAACAAGCCTGCCTCAAAATTGACCCCAGAAAAAACCAAGGCTTGGCTTTGCATTCAAGGGTTTTTTCAAACCCCAGGCATTGATTTTGGAGATATGTTCACGCTCAATGGTAAATTTCCTTTGCTTCTTCTCCTTCTGTGCTTTTCTTTAGAAAAGAAGCTTCCTATCAGGCAATTTAACGTCAAGACTGCTTTCCTTTACGCTTTGTTAAAGGAAGACATCTTTATCAAAACTCCAGCCAAGTCCTCCCAAACAAGTCAGTTTCTCAAGCTGCACAAGTCCCTATACAGTCTTTTTCAAGCACCCCTAAACTGGCACAACACTTTGACTGAGTGGCTAAAGTCTATCAATTTTCATCAATCACAATCCAACAAGTGTCTGTTTCTCAACCATGAGGCTTCCTCTTACCTATTCTCCCACGTGGAAGACCTTGTTGTTTTTGGCAATGTTGAGAGGTTTCAGGAGCTTTTCTTAGATTTATTCCCTGACTCCTCCGCTCATCCTCCTTATCTGTTGCTAGGTATGGAAATCAAGGTGGCTAGTACCTTTTGCAACCTCTCTCAAGTCAGTCTCATCAACAAGGGTTTGGAGATCCTTAAACTTCAAAAATGTTTTCCTGTTGTCACTCCTCTTACTCCTAACCTGCAGCTCACACCAGCTTTGGAAGACAACCTAAAAAACTTTGAAAAAATTAAAATTAATTACCAACAATTTACCAGCATGCTGAATTACCTGTCATGCCGCACCCGCCCTGATCTAGCAGCTGCCATATCCATTCTCTCCAGGTTCAACCATTGGCCTGGATTAACTCATTGGAAAGAAGTCATTCACTGCTGGAAATACCTCAAGGGGACCGCATCACTATGACTCAAGATCTTACCTGACCTCTCCCTTCTGAATCAACTTCAGTTCTTCACCAATGCAACCTGGGGAAGTGACTTACACAATTGCACCTCCCAAAGCAGCTCAATCTGCCTGTGGAAGGGCTGCCCCATCATCTGGAACAGCAAGAAACAGCACAAAATCACCTTGTCATCCACCAAATCCAAAATGAACGCTCTCACTGACGGGCTTCAAGAAAATCAGTGGTTATGCCACATATTTGGTGAGCTCTAGGGGTCTTCTCCCTGTCTTTCCATCTTTCACATTGAAAAAAAGGGTCTGATAGACAAAATAAAGAAATTTGGGTCAAATGCTAAAACCAAACATCTGGATATCAAGATCAAGTTCATCCAAGAACTGTACAACTAAAAGGACATTGACGTTAAGCTCATCAGCTCTTCCAACATGATTTCCAATCCTCTATCTAAGGCTGCCTCATCCTTCTAACTGTCCAAACTGGCTAGTGCATGCTTTTCCTAACAAATCTCTGGCTCTTAACTCACCAAATATCCTGGGGTGTTGATTCTGCCACAAAAAAAAACTCCATGAGATCTTGGTACCACATTTGCTGGAGCACGCACCTGCCCACTCTGTCACCTGACTGTCACAACTCTCTTCCATCCATGCCGCTCCTTTCTTTCAACACATTTCTACCTTTCAAATCTCAGACTCCCACTTCATACTTTTTTCCCATCTTATCCTTCCATTGTATCTAAATTTCTTTTCTTCTTTATTTTCTTTTACTCTGTTTCTCTTTTTTTATCTTTGACTAGCTCAAATTGCCAGTATTCAACACCTCCAAACTAGAACTACAAGTCCTCAACTCTTGGCAACTCAATCCATCCTTCTTCAAAACACTGAATTACTGACTTTGGGTCCTAGCTCTATTTGGTGAGAAAGAGAAACTTAGAATCACATACTCTAACTTCAGACAACCCCACTGGTTGTCTGCTTCTTTCTCTTACCCTATCCCAATGGCTCATCTATTGCTCTTGAACACACTCTCTTTTCATATGTCATCAGAACATCTATTAGCCAGCCCTTTAATTTTCCTCCTTCATCAGTCCATCTGATCATCTGCCTCAGCTTCTGGGTGTGTAATTGGAAAATCTTGTTCTTTGTTACTATTTTTCCTACACTCCCTTGTTCTTACTGGTGTTGATTTATCTCTTCTGGCTCCTATTAGTCTGTTTCTACTTTATAATCTCTGAAAAGTAAATTCTAAAGGCTCTAAAAGTTTCCTAAACCTATGAAAACTCCTATTTTCTTATTTAAATTCAGACCTTCCAAGTCACCTGCCCAGGCAATCACTCCTAAGGTTTCCTTCAATTTCTCTCCACCCTTTTTTTCAACTTAAAATTAGATTTCCTGGTTTTTAATACTCCACAAAATGGGAAAATTATTTGGGGTATTGACTTCCTTGACTTCTGGAACCCTGAGGTAAATTGGAAACTGGGATTGATCAACCCAAGAACCAAACCAGCTTTAGATCATTCCCCTTTTGTTGAAATCAATTTTGCCACTACTTACCTTCCACCAGAAAATCTGAAGACCACTGTTCCTGTTCCCTTTTCAGAATCTATGCAACCACAACACATTTCCTTGAGTTATACACCTACTTATGTGAATCAGATATTCTTTAAAAATTCTATAAAATTCTTGGGGGATATAGAGAATGATCTATCCATTCAAGTTTTGCATATGATTATTTCTACTTCTGAATCTTCCCCAAAGAATTGCTTGGAAGAGGGTTTGGATGAGGAAGAGGAATCTGAAGAAATAGAAAATTTGATGGAGAAAGTTCCAGAAGCTGACCATACCTTTTTAGATGTTTTTTCAATGGTTAATCTGATAAACTCCCTCCACATTGTACTTAAAATCACCATATCAAATTGGAAGGCCCTACGACTCCAGTCGGGCCTATGTACTCACTCATTCACCATGAGAAGGAGGCGCTGAAAGCAAACATAGCAGAAAATGTAGAGAAAGGTTTCATTTACCCCAGGACTTCAAGCACTGGTGCACCTTTCCTCTTTCTCAAGAAGAAGGATGGTGGTTTGCAGTTGTGTGTTGACTATTTCAAACTTAACACTGTTACTCAAAAGAACCAGTATCCTATTCCTCCCATGACTCACTTATTAACAGTCCTTTCTGGTTTTACTATATTTTTTAACATTGAACTCAGGGGTGCTTATAACTTCCTTTGAATTAAAGAAGGGAATGAACACCTTACAGCTTTTAGGACCCAATTTGGAAGTTATGAATACTTGGTTATGACATTTGGACTGGCCAATGTTCCTGCCTCTTTTCAATTTCTATTCAATGACATCTTTTCCAACCTCCTACCCATTTTTTTGGTGGTATATATCAATAATAATGTTATTTTTTCCAAAACCTTAGAACAAAACACCATCCATGTTTGTGAAATCTTCAATAGGCTATGGAAAAATAACCTTTATGAAAAAGCTTCTAAGTGTGAATTTCATGCTTCCTCAGTGGACTACTTAGGCTAAGTGATCTCTAGGGATGGAATTGAAATGTAAAAATCAAAGTTTCATAAAATCTTGGATTGGCCAGCACCAATGAAAAAAAGGTTCTGCAGAAGTTTTTGGGTTTTTCTAATTTTTATTGCAGGTTTATCATTAATTACTTTAGGAAGGTCCACCTCCTCACTGCTCTTGCTGGTTCTAACACAGTTTTTTCCCTTTACACAGGGAATCTGCAGAGATTTGAGGACCTCAAAATTGCCTTTAAAAAGGCTTCTATCCTTGAAAATTTTGATTTTTCCTTGAAAACATTTATGGAGACTGATGCTAGTGACTATGAAATAGGGGCTGTGCTCACCCAAGTCTTTCCTGATGGATCAAAAAACCCAATTGCTTGTGGAAGCAGGAGATAGTGAGCACTGAACTGAACTATGAAATCCACAATAAGGAACTCTTAGCCATTGTATGGGCTATCAAGATATGGAGGGCTTATCTGCTAATTCTTGCCTCTACCATTGAAGTTCTCACTGATCATTTTTTCTTGAAATATTTTATTATTTGTAAAGTCTTAACTTGTTTTCAAGCCCGTTGAGCTGAGTTTCTATCTGAATTTGACTTCAGTACTGTCTAATGACCTGGGAAACACTCTATTTTTCCTGATATCCTGTCACGGCAAGACACAATTTATCCCAAGGAGGGGATACCCCATGCATAAAAAAACCCAGAAAATGTCAAAACTTTTGGAAAAGACTGACTTTGAACCTTCTGAAAGGTTTAGAATCAACTCTTTATTGCAGTCACGTAGGTTAACGTAAATCTTATAGAAATAAGATTATCTTTATACAAAGAAGAGCGGGACAGTTGCAATGCGTAATGAGTGAGACTAAGAACGGAAAACAGACTCAAAAGATAGGAAGGACTCAATCAATAACCTTAGGATGTTGCTCAACTAGCTGAACTTCACCAATTTGAGACATTGAGGAGAGGCAGGAGTTGACTGATCTAAGTTGATACTCCTCCTGAATATGCTCGCCTGGGTGAGACTGAGATTTGTTGAGCTTCTGGCAGAGATTCTGTTGACCTTGGTCTTGAGGGAGAGAGGTTCATTCACCTTGTCTCTACTTCCTTCCATTCAACCAACTCTTCCCTCTTATTGTCCCAATACACCACCGTGACCCTGCGCTTCTGCAGCTGGAGCCATACTCACAGCCGGGAGATCAGCTGACACTCCTCCTTTTCACGGCTGGAGTCATGTTAAGCATCTTCCTGGCTTGAATCACCTTTACGTAACCTAATGGCTTTGTCAGTACATCAGCCACCATTTCCTCAGACGGGCAATGTTTGACAGAAAGATGAGAGTTTAACACCAGTTCACAAAGATACTGATAGCGTACCTCAATGTGTCTTGAGTTTGGGTTCATCTGCACTTCTTTTCTCTGGAAGTTTGCCCCTTGGTTGTCATTCATGATCTTTGGACAAGGAATGGCAATAACAAGACCCAATAGTATGTTGGACAGCCAATGCACCTGTTTTGCACATACATTCATAGGAATAAATTCCCCCTTTGTGGTGGACTGGGCAACAATTGATTGCTTTCTTTTAGCCCAGTAGATTGGATTGCCAAAGAGGGTGATCACTTTGCGGGTGGTGAATTTCTTGCTAACTGGTGAGGTGGCATAGTGGGCATCAGCCCATTTGCAGAGTCCCAAGTCAGAGCTTATTTCAGTTTTCCTAAAGTGCAATCCAACAGATGGAGTCCCCTTGAGATACTGGAGAAGGTTTTTATAAATGTTCCAGTGAGCTTCTGTTGGGGAGTTGGAATAGCACAAGAGAATGTTAACCGTGAGTGTAAAACAGGCCTAGTATTGATGGACAGGTGAATGAGCATCCCCACCGCCTTCTGCATGACCTTGATGTCAAAAGCAGGGGAGTTGGAAGAGACAAGATGGTGAAGATTGAGGGGAGCGGGTTCCTTGACAGAGTTTGCAGTCTCCATGCCCAATTTGCGCAGCATCTTCAAGCAGAAATCACATTGATGTAACAGGAGAGAGCCATTGGATTGCCAGTCAAGATTGTCACCCAGGTGTTGCATGGGACATTCCTGCGTTTGAATAGAGTAGGTTTTTGCAATACTGTCAAGGATAGACAGCAATTGGGCACGGTCAGACCCCACCAGAAGTCCATCATTGACATGAATGTGGAGCATGATGCTCTTGTCCTCATTGAAAAAGAGTGATTCATCCCCCCTTGACGGTTGGAGTCCTAGGTTTGCCAACATAGCCAAACGGTTTGACTTCCGACACCTTGGTGCCTGTCCAGTGCCATAGAGAGATTTATTCAGTTTCCATACCCACTTCTCCTTTCCAGGAACCTTGAAACCAGCCACTTGAGCCACATAGACCGTTGCATCAATATCAACATACAAGAAGGCAGTCTCCACATCAAATTGAAATATGTGGAGACAATGCTGAGCAGCTATGGATAAGAGGGACTTAAACAACTCTGTGTGGCCAACAGATGAGTAAGTGTCCAAGCAGTGGTGCAGGAACTGCTGGTAATTACCAAAGCACAACCACCAAGACTTGCAACACACCACTTCACCAAATTTGTTTTTCTTTCAAACAAGGTGCCACATACCCCCAATAACAACATTGTTGTCAGGTGGAGGCACCAGGGTGCCTGTATTGCGGCTGATCAGTTACAAGTTCTTGCCTTTCATGGATTCCAACCAGAGAGGATGTTCAGTTGGATCAGAGAATGCTTCCTTGACCAAGACCACCTCCAATAAGAGTGCTTTTTCATTTTCATTGCCGTCATTGTCAGACCCAGCTAGGTTAATTGAAGAGGAAGCGGCTCTAGCTGCCAAAAAAGTCCGACCAGGGAGGATGGCTGAAGGGTCCAGGGAGCTAGTGATATCCCTCACCGCCTTGCCAGAGTAGGGGACGTAAGCGTAGTGCTTTGGGGTTGTGCCTGGGATGTGGAGGAGCTGTTGGGGGTGATGGCGGGAGCATCACTGGCGCTGAACTGAGATACTTGAGGAACATCCAGTAGTGGTACCGGCTCAGGCAAGTTCAGTGGATCTGGCAAGAAGCAATTTTCAAGGGAAGGTCCTTCCGGTGGACCCCAAAAGGGTATGATTGCCTTGTTTGAGTCATTGAAAGAGGGCAAAGCTTCCACATTGGGCAAGGAAGTGGGGGGTTTTTGTACAGCAAGGGGACTGCCATAGTCAAAAGTGGTCCAAGGAGGGATGAAGTTGCGACTGACTGTGACACATCTTCTCAGGGGATTTAGGAATTGACTCGTGTTGGAATAAAACTTGTAAACAAGGAAAAGGAGGGGAGATGAGCAAGGAAGAAACTTTTAGGACAATGGCCGATGGATGTGAACCTTAAGTCCAAAAGGAATAAGTTTAGCAATTTCTCTAACAGGCTCAATGGTACAGTTATGCGCAGTAAGGATGCTGACCGTAGAGGAAAATTTGATTGCCTTGGAGGGTAAGAGATTGATGAGAGTAGAGGAATAACAAGCGGCTTCATCCCAGTAGGATATTGGGACGGAGGACTGAGCAAGAATACATTGGATTTTGGTGAGGATTGTCTGGTTGAATCTTTCAGCCAGACTGTTAGTTTGTGGAGAGTTTCCTGGACCCTGTTCAAGCAATTCCCCACAAGATTGGAGAAATGAGAGAAGTTTGGTCAAACCAAACTCTCCACCACAATTGCAGTGAAGAAAGGCAGGTGTGATGCCCAGCTAATTCTTAATCTCCCAAACAAAAGAGACAATCCGTGACTCAGAGTCCAATTTATTCTTCATCAGGTAAATCAGATTGAATCAAGAGAAGTTGTTGATAATGACAAGAATATAGCGCACGCCATGTTTGGAAGGTGGAGTGATTTGAAGTACATCCATATGAAATCAATGAAAAGGGGAGGGAAACAAGGGTAGAGGGTTGGTGTGTGGCAATTGCTTTATCTTGCAGGTTTTGCACACCTCACAATTTGCTGAAGAGAACATGGGGTTGTGATTTGTGATTTAATGAAGAGAGAGGAACCACTTGAGATACTCATCTGAGGGGTGATCCAAGACAAGATGCCAATCAACCTTGTGATGTGGGATTGTAAGAGAGTAGGACACCAGGGATTGTGATGGACTAAGATGAGCTATGTACAGATTGCCAAGGCGCAGAAAGCGGAAGACAATTATGTCGGACAACTTGATCAGGATAGTACAATGCTGATGTACAATTTTCAAGCCGTGATCCTCCAACTGAGTTTCTGAAACCAGGTTTTGAGGACCAAGAGGCGCATAATAGACTGGGTAAATTAGAATCCAACCAATGTCCAACTTTCCCACATGAGTGATCTTCACCTTTCCACCATAGGTATTCAGGTTTTTACTTATAGGAGTGGTATCCAAGAGAATTGAGTAATTGCAAACTGTAAATTGAGAGGCTCCAGAGTCATAGATGAGTTCCAAACAAGACTTGACTGCACCAGAGGTATTGTATATCCCATCCTCCTGAACAAGAAAGCCAGAGATTTCTGGGTTGCATTTTCCTTCACTTATGGAATCAGCCATCTACTCATCTCCCAAGTCATTTTCCTCCTCTACAGTATTGAGTGAAAGCTGAGACTGAAGCTTATTCAGCTCCTTGGAAAGCTTGTTGACTTTGTTCTGAATCTCCAAACTACCTTTTGTAGGGACCTTCCTGGTTGGAGCAACAGGCCTTGGAAGTGTTGGATTGGAACAAGAAGCAGGAGGTTGAGAGGAGTCAGATTGCCAGCAAGCCTTGGATTTCTGTCAAAAGCTGGTTCTAGAGGAATGCGCCAGATAGGTGGATTCTGAATCATGCAACTCGTGTTGACTATCTTCTAACATAATGCAATTGGAAACCGTTACCAGCGTAAAGGGAGTCAAGTTGTATGAAAATTGGACCAGCAATGATAGCAAAGCATTGTGACAGAGAATCTTGAGAAAAAAGATTGCCCCCATGCCCTGTGATACCTCTAGGAATCTCAACTTAGGGGGTGACCATCTATGGTTTCTACAAGATCAACGTACAGATTCTTGAAGCAAGCAACATGGTCCCAAAGTGAGGTTCCCGGTTCATAAGCCAAGTGGATGAGTCAAAAAAGCATGTCCCCCGCCACTATTATGGATTTTTCACCACAAGAGAAAGCAAGAGATTGATAAGCTGAAGTGAAGTTGTTGCATGATGACTTAATTTTGGACTGAAGATCTTGTTCCACCACCTTGTAAAACAGGCTTATGGTGTAGGAGTTCTTTTTCCAATAGGTCTTTGTGCCCTTATGATCTTTGATCGACTTTCTTTTGAGGATCTCTTCATGGCCCTTGCCAATTAGTAGGTGCTCAAACCAAGATTTCCAGTCGTTCCAATTGTGGCAATTGAGTTTTACTAGTTTAACTTTGCTTTAGTAGTTGTTGTTGGATTGATTGCTGGAAGAATCCTCAATTTGGATGTTGTGACCCTTGTCCCCTGAGCTTGCCATGACTTGTCTGTTGGATAGTTAAAACCTGGATTTCTTTTTCTTAAGAGTTACCTGTGACCAAGAGAGGACTCTCCCTACCATGAAAGTTTTAGAATCAACTCTTTATTGCAGTCACATAGGTTAAGGTAACTCTTATAGAAATAAGATTATCTTTATACAAAGAAGAGCGGGACAGTTGCAATGCGTAATGAGTGAGACTAAGAACGGAAAACAGACTGAAAATATAGGAAGGACTCAATAAATCACCTTAGGATGTTGCTCAACTAGATGAACTTTACCAATTTGAGACGTTGAGGAGAGGCAGGATTTGACTGATCTAAGTTGATGCTCCTCCTGAATATGCTTGCCTGGGTGAGACTGAGATTTGTTGAGCTTCTGGCAGAGATTCTGATTACCTTGGTCTTGAGGGAGAGAGGGTCATTCACCTTTTCTCTCCTTCCTTCCTTTCAACCAACTCTTCCCTCTTTTAGTCCCAATACACCACCGTGACCCTGCGCTGCTGCGGCTGCAGCAATATTCACAGCTGGGACATCAGCTGACACCTTCTAGAATTTTCTTCATCTCTACTAAACATGCAGATGGACTTTTTTGACAACTTAATTCAATCCCAGAACTCCAACAAATCCACCCAAAATATTATTCAGAAGGTACGTAGAAAGGAAAAAGTAAAGAGTTATCTGATTGATCCAAATACTGGAATTCTTATTTTTAAAAACAGGATTACAATCCCCAAGGAGGACAAAAAACTAAAATTAGAGATACTTCAACAAAGCCACAACTCTCCACTCTCTGGTCACCCTGGAAAAGACAAGACAATTGACCTAGTTAAAAGAGATTTCCATTGGGAAAATATGGCTTCCTTCATCAAAGATTATGTTTCCTCTTTTTACAATTGCAGCAGAAAAAAATCCAGTAATCAGAAGAAATTTAGACTCCTTCAAACTCTACCAATTCCAGATACTTGTTGGAATTCACTCTCTATGGACTTTATCTCTCAATTACTACTATCCAATGAATTTGATTAAATCATTTCAATGGTCAATTTTTTTTCAAAAATGTCTTACCTTTTCAAAATTCCAACTGACATCTCTTCTGTCAAATTATATAATCTATTGATTTCTCACATCTTCTCAAAGCATGATCTCCCAGCTGATATTTTTGGCAACAGAGGATCTTTATTTGTTTCTTCTTTCTGGAAAAATGTTTCTGAAAGATTACAGGTAAAAAACAATCTTTCAACAGCTTATCACCCTGAAACAGATGGTCATACAGAACGGGTAAATCAGATCCTGTAAAAATTTCTCAGGATGTATGTCAACTGGTATAACTGGATCCCCCTTCCTTACGTTGTCTACAACAATTCCACCCACACTTCAACTAAGAAATCTCCCTTCTTCACCATTTATGGAAAAAATACCAACTTTGAAGGCCTACATTTGGTAGAAAACCAAACTGCCATTCACTACATAACTCACATCCACCAAAATCAAAAACAACTATTAGTTGAGGAAAAGTCAATTAAAACTTATAAGAGATAAGCTGATCTTAAAAGAATTGATTTTCCTGATTCATTTTCTGTTGGAAATAAAGTATGGATTTCTTCTAAACATATCAAAACCAATTGTTCAACAAATAAGCTTTCAGAGAAATGGTTAGGCCCTTCTTTGATTACAGAACAGATTGGAAAAAATTGTTCAAGCTTAAACTCCCTTTCCAATGTTCCCCAATTCAACCAGTGTTCAACTCCTCCTTAATCAAGCCCTATCATGAAAACTCATTATCTTCTAGGTACATACCACCAACCAAACCAGTTAAAATAGAGGGGGAAGAGGATTGGGAAATGTCTCAGATATTGGATTCCAAGATTAGGAGGGGGAAATTGATTTACTTGATCAAGCAGAAAGGATTTCAAGAAAATTAGGAAAGAACCACCTGGAAACCTCAATCCAAACTTACAAACTTCTCTGCCTTTCTTCAAGATTTCCACACACTCTATCCTTTAAAACCAAAGAAATCCTTAACTTAAATAAGTAAATTTTTTTCTTAAAATATATTTCTTTCTTTTATTCATTTTTTATGTCAAACAAAAAAATAATAATGAAAGAAAGATTTTTTCTCCTTCAATATAAATAATAATAATCTTTTCATAAATCAACCTATTTTCATAATCATAAAAAAATAAATTATAACAAAAAATAAATAAAATAATATCATAAAAGATATATATATATACAAATAAAAAATCTTTTAAATATCTCTAAAAACAAGTTCTTCTAATTCTTTTATTCTAGCCATCCATTAATTTATTAGATTTAATTTTATAGATTCATAAGAATTGGGTCCCCTCACAGAAGTGCCCAACTAAAAAGTCATACCAGCTAAAGCAAGAATATCAGATAAACTTTTCTTTATCTGAACACTTCTTTCCTTTGTAGCCCCCAAGAATCCAAACTTCTCATTTCTGATTTCACAACCCCAAACTTTCATTAACCCTTGCTGAAAATTAGAATCCCAAGACTCAGAACCTTTACTATAACAATATATAGAGTGGTTCACTTTCTCTTCATTTAAAATGGAATCCTCCATAACTTATCTCTCTACCATATAATTTTCCTTCCTTTCCAATAACCTCTCTTCATTTTTCAACTCCTCCAACCATGCCTCTGAAATAATCCTCTCTCTAGAGCCACCTTCTTCCCTTACCCTTCTACCAATACCTTTTTTCTTATTTTTCCTGTCTTCTTCACTTCCAAATCATTCATCTTCTTCCCAAGATCCTCTAGTTACAACCTTCACATTCACTTCCAAATCATTCATCTTCTTCCCAAGATCCTCTAGTTACAAGAAATCATCTGATCTTCCCCCCTCTTTGACAATGAAAACCTCTTGTTGCTTCTACTTTCCTTTCCTTACTTCCTTTTACTTTTGATTGCTATCTTCAAGCTCTTCCACCATGTCACTTAAATCCATTTCAAGACTAAACTTTGAGTTGTGGTGGCATTTTATAGCCTTGGGATTGGGAAGCGCTTCAAGGGTGCGCACTCAGCTTCTGGTGCAAGAAAGGCTCAGAATCAGGTTTGTGGCTGCAGCAGGCTCAGCATCTGGTGCGCAGCCATATCAGGATCAACTTCCCTGCATCTGGGATCCGCACCATGGAAGCAGACCAAGAAACAAAGCATATACGGTTGGGTTTGGGGGAGAAGCTAGTTTGGGGACATAGGCACAGGAAGGTTGCATAGGGATATACAGGGAGGGAAACCAAAGGCACACGGGTTGGGAGGATGCAGACAGGCACAGGGGGCCTCCAAGTAGGGGGCAGGGAGGCTGCTTCATGAGAAGGACAAAACTGGATGAACCTAATGGCAGGTGGGTGGCTAAAGCTTTAGAGGGTGGGGCTTAGGTTTATGTTCTTAGTTTTTAGTATATCCGGGTTAGGTTTGAGAGGGAGGTCCTTATACCTTGCTCCCAACTCCAAGTTTTAGATGGGATAGGATATTGAGACTTGGCTCCCATTACAATTGCATTGGAAAGGCAGTATATTTCTAAAATTTCTCTTCATTAAGTTCTCTTACTCTACTCTATCCCTCTCTGGTAGTTGGTTGAACTCCACACCCAACTCCT
Organism: Puccinia polysora; assembly: GCA_025617555.3. Classification (NCBI taxonomy): domain Eukaryota; kingdom Fungi; phylum Basidiomycota; class Pucciniomycetes; order Pucciniales; family Pucciniaceae; genus Puccinia; species Puccinia polysora. Next base: position 11,243,212 of record CM062615.1, on the reverse strand, counting down.
TAAAGAAGATTGGTACCAGTAAATTCCAGGCTCTGAGGAAAACTTGAAGGTGTATTCTCCTCTTGTTTCCACAGCTTCCATGTCCTCTTTGAAGCTTCAACAGCTGGTTTTGATGCTTTGAGGACTAACCTCAACGCTTTGAAAAACATATTTAATGCTTTGACAGTCAGATTTGATGCCTCAACATTTGACCCTTTGACCCTTTGACTGGTATCTTCAATGCTTTAACGGGTATTTCCAATGGGTTGGGATCTTGTTTTGATTATCTGAGGAGCAAAGTGAGCACTTCAATGGTCACCTTCATTGGTTCAACAGCAACCTTCAATGCTTTGAAAAGACCCTTTTTTGGGTTTGATTGAATCAACTATATGCCACCCTCTAAATTGTTTTTCTGGTACTTAAATAACATATCTGTCACACAACCACCACATGTAATAAAGGGCAATCTTAGATGATTTTGAGCGCAAAGGGAGAAGCTGAATGCAAGGGGCAAGCGCAAGGTAGCAAGGCTAACTGTGAAGTGCAAACTTATGATTTGACTCAACAAGCAGCAAGGAAAGGGAGGTATTCAAATGGAAAGGAACTAAAGCCAAGCCCAATGTGATGACTGGATTTAGCAAATTCATGAATTTATTAAATTGAATAACTGATGAGGCAATCTTCAGGCAGGCAAAACAGCCTTTATAAGTTAACCCAAAGATAAATAGATACAACCCAATGGATGGTCATCTACAGCTAGAGAGCGGTGAGGCAATGAATGACAGGAACAGAATGGGAAATGAAATAACAATACAGTTGTTTTGGAGGTTGCAGCATAGGTGCAAGACAATAGAATATGAGTTTACAAGGATGCAATGGGTGAGACAGGAAGGAATGACATGTGAAGACAATGCAAAGGTGAAGGTGTAGCTTATGCAGGGTAAGGGACTAGTCTGTTTGCAAACTATACAGTTATTGTGGCTTTCTAGGAATGAGTGCAAACTAGTGTGATTGCATGGCTGAGAATGGAGGTCCAAGAGTTGATGATAACCAGGGTAGAAGAGAAAAGCTCAAATGGATGGTTGACCGGTGTAGAGTTAACTGTGAGATTTGCAAGTATATACTATTAGCAAAAGAAATAAAGTTGGTGGATAAGTTTAGTGATGTTTGTAATTCAATGTCAAATGGATGAATGAATGAATCAATGGAAGGGAAATACAACTGAGTAGAGGGGTTATTTTATAGACAATATCTCCCTCACAAATATGACTATGTACAAGCTATGAGTGAAAGATTTGAGAAATGCTTTTCTCCTTGGTTTTTTTGTTTTACCATGGAGTCCAATGAACATGAAATGTTCATTTACTCTAATAGTCCTTGCTATTCTTATCTGTATAGGACATTTCAGAATTAAATACATAAGAACTTCTTTTAATTTTTTTTATTTATACACATCATACTTTCTTTTCTATTCTTCAATAGTATGATGTACCAGTGCATCTGGGCTGTGTTGATATTTCTGTGACATACTTCACAGAAAATTAATCCTTGATAAATTTATTATTAATCAACCTATTGAGATGATTATTTTTTTCATCATAGTCCAAATTATCTTCTATTTCAGTTGGAAATAAAATCAGTTTGTTGTAGAAATTATTTTTCCCTCAACAGGGATTAAAATCTCAACATATACTGAGTCAGTTTCCAAGATTGTAAGGTTGTTATGCAAGCCAGAGGTGGTAAGCGGAAGGCACCATTGATGTTGTGATTTATTTGTGTCACGCTTATGGACTGAGGTAGATGTTACTGATAAAAAGGATATTTCAAAGTGGGAAAGACAATAAACCATAACCTTGAAGCATGAAAGTTGCCTGGGTATAAATCCGCAAGCTCCTGCAAGTGTTCAGATGATTTTCCCATCAATTCCAAAGGTTGTTTTACCTACTGTATACCCCTTAATTATTACTATAATACATTGCTTGTTAGACTAAAATTTGAATTAACTATTTTATAATCCTCATCCCGCCAATTGGAAAACTGCATTTGTTGGAATGAAAGATGTGTCCCCATTACTTCCGTTCAGGGTCTCTGAGGCAAGTGCAAGCAGTGTTTCCTTTGAAAAGTGGCCTGTACGTTTCAATTAAATAGTTAACCAGTGGTTGATAAACTAGTGGCCTCCACAAGCAAAGTCCAAAGTCAAAGATCTACACCTCAAGTGAATTATCACATTACTCCAGTGCCAGAAATCCAATTCTTAGGAGTGTGGAAAACAGGTAAGTAAGTTTAGAGACTGAATGAATGGGAAAAATGAAACTAATATAATGTAACTATTGCTCTTTGTAGTTTTTCCAAGATTTTGGAGGTATACAACTAATACACCTCCACCAGCACCACTGTATTTTGGAACATTGGCTGTGTTCCAAGCAAACCAAATGGATACCAAGGCGCAGAGCAAGGTGCAAGGTGAGGAGCGGTTTGCAGTGACAATTGAGGAGACAAGGGAAGAATGAGTGGAAGCAGAAGGAGGAAATGGAAAATAACAAGAGGAAAGAAATGAAGAGAATTGTGGAAACAGAGCAGAGGAAATGAATGAAACAGGACAAGAGGAGAGTATAGTAGTAGAAGGAGATGGGAAGGAAGGCTGAGGCAAGGGGAGCCAAGTGCAAGTTGTGGTAATGATTGAAACCAATGCAAGATTTTTGACCAGCAATGTTGGAGAGGGTTGGTTGCAAGGCCAAAGAAAGAGAGCTTAAAAAGAACTCTTGGAGGAAGTTGGATAAAATTCCCAGCCAAAGAGGGCTTGGACTGCAAAGTGCAAAGAGATCTTCAAAAAGCATTTGGTTGCACAAGTTCTTGTCTTGCGCCAAATGTTGAGTTTACTAAATGATGAGGATTTGGAGGAATTTGGGTTAATGGTAGCAGAGTTGACCAAAAATTGGGAAGAGGTGGAAAAGGAAATAAAGGATAATTTTTAATTTTATGTATGATTTATATATTATAATTTTTTTTTATGGGGATAGAAGGACTTTCTTGCTTGAAATAAATAAAGATAGAAAAATCAAGGATTGTATAAAAATTAAGAAACTGGAAATGGAATAGGATGGGATGGAATTAGAAAGTTGATGGGATTGATGAGATGGAATAGAATGAAAATGTGGAATGGGATTGGAAGGGATGGAATCAAGATTTGCAAGTTTTTCAAGGGTATTTTGCACATAAGTCTCAAACCAAATCAAGGGAGTTGCAAAGACCCTGGGCTGGTTCCCACAAGGTGCAATCTTTGTTGGAATGGAAGCCAGTCCATTCAAAAAGTTATTGAAGTTGCCCTTTGCATAACCTGGACTCCAGAATATGGCTTACTTCCCCCTCTAGATGATCTTGTAAATTGACCGGTTCCGGAGGGGGATGAGTCTTTCCCGGGTATAGGAATTAAGCTGGCTCTAGGAGAGACACATGAAAGACCAGGTGGATACCTTTCCACTTTGCAGGTAAGGTAATTTTAAAAGACTTGGGAGAGATGACTGATTTGACTTTGAAGAAGCCAATCTTTCTTTCAGAGAATTTTTGGGTTGGGCAAGTACTGAAAATGTTGCAAGCATGGAGTCATACCTGCTCTCCAACTGCAAAGGTTGGGGCCTTAGTGCAAATTCAATCTGCTTGCTCCTTGTAGCACTGATTTTCTGCTTTGAGGTTGTTTTGAAGTTTTAATTTAAGAGCTTGCATGTGATTTATAAAATGTGCAGCAGGTTGAGAAGGTGCTACGTGAATAGAAGCAAAAGTTGGTTTTCTACAATAAAGATTCAATTGGTAGGTTTTATCCTGCCCATGATGACCAGCAAGCAGAGATTCATGCCAAAACTCAAAGATATCTGACTTAATTCAAGTATTATCAGGTACTACTTTACAATATTTATAAACTAAGTAATCATTTTCATCAATACTATAGTCACTATCTCATAATTTCACACTCTTGTGATGTTTTTTACACTATGTATTGTTGAGTTGAGCTTTTCAAAGTTTGGAAGCCTTTTCTCAAAGGTGGGTGATGATTGAACTGATTAGAGAAGAGTTTTATAATGTTTTCAGGGGTTTTATTGGCAAAGGCGCCCCCCCCCCCTGGTTAAACACTGTCCCAATGTGATAAAGCATCAGGTACTAAAACTTGTTTCCTGGGGCGGTACATGATTTTAAAGTTGAACTCAGAGAGGTATTTGACCCATTGTTCCTGTTTGCGTGTAAGGACTTTTGAGCTCATGAAATAGTCAAGAGAATTGTGATCAGTTAAAACCTCAAAGGGTTCCATAAGACTCAAAAGTTATGAACACCATTTCTTCAAGCAATAAAAATTTGCAAGAAGTTCCTTTTCATGAATCTCTTAGTTAAGCTCTGCAGCAAGCATTTTGCAAGACTCAAAGGCTACAGGATGAAAGAGAGAGGAAGAGGAGGAAAACTGAAGGATTACTCCTGCAATTGCATAGTTGCTTGCCTCCATTTCCACAATAGTGCAAGCTATATTGTTAAATTGAGCAAGTATTGGAGCAGTTGTGAAAGCTTTCTTTAGAGATTTGAACTCCAAAGCAGCTTGTTCTGTAAAAAAAAATTGAGTGCCTTTTTGAAGAAGGTTAGTAAGATTCACAGTTTTCTGGGCGTAATGATCAATAAAACTCCTGTAAAAATTACTGAAACCAAGGAAAAATTGAAGTTATTTGACTGAAGAAGGTGGGGGGCATTTGGATATGCGCTGACTCTTGGCTGGATCCATCAATAGTCCTTGCTGCAAGACTATGGCACCTGAAAACTGCAGAGAATGGGTATGAAACTTGCACTTGGAGGCTTTTGCAAAAAGTTTATTCTTTCAAAGTTTCTGCAGCACCTCTTGCACATGTGCAATGTGATCCTGAAGAGTTTTTGAGTATACAATTATATCATCAAGATACGCCACAAGGTATTTCTCTACAAGGTCAGAAAAAATGTCATTGACAAAATTTTGAAAAGTGGAAGGAGTGTTGCAGAGGCCAAAGGGAATGATGGTATATTCATAACTGCCAAACTGGGTTCTTGTTGCTGTCAAATACTCATGACCTTTTGCAATGCAAATTAGTTTATAGGCGCCTTGAGGGTCTAACTTTGAGAAATAAGCAGCTCCATGGAAGAGATTGAGGAGGTGCAACATTGGCAGTACTGGGTAGGCATTCTTCCAGGTTACCTGGTTCAGTTTCCTGTAGTTGACACAAAGGCAAATTATTCCCTCTTTCTTTGGAACAAATAGAACGGGCAAGCTGGTATTCAAATTTCTTGGTCAAAGAAATCCTTTCAATAAATTTTCTGCAATTTATTCTTGAAGCGCAGTTGATTCTTGCTTCAAGAGAGATTGGACTGTTCTGGGTGCCAGAGGTGGGCCAGTAAGTTCAATACTTTGATCATAAGAGCGGGAAGGAGGAAGTTTATCTGCTTTTTCAGTTGAGAAGATGTAAGCAAATTCATGGTAAACCAAAGTTAAATACTCTAAAATGATTTCTAAATCTTCAATCTCATCATCTTTGAGCACCGGGTTTGAAGTGCTTGCACAATGAAAGAGGATTAAGTTTCTCAAAATACACCACTTATTAGGCGCCTGTTTCTCTTTGAAGAAAAAAGGAAGAGGTAAGTTGGAAAAATAAGTGATAAATTCTAAATCTGAAGAGGGAACTTGCAAATGGAAGTCAGGATATTGCAAATCTCCTGGCAGAAAGTTTTCATCCAACTCAATGATATTTTCAGGTAGGCTGTTTAATTCCTGTTTGACAGAAAGGTTGGCGTCATGGGTTTGAAAGTTTTGAAGGTTAATTACTCCTTATTTCCAATTCACATCTGGATTCCATTGAACTAGGAAGTCATGGAATAGAATGGTATTGTTCATTCTGGGGATATCCAAGACAAATAAATCCCATTCAAAGCTGGGGAAATTGGAAAATGCAGAGGTCCATTTTGCCTTTTTGGAAACCCAATGAGACATTTTGGTTACACTACTTGCTAAATAGATTGGAAACTTATCTATCTTGGAACATGTTAGATTATTGGAAGTGGAAAAAGATGAACTTATAGAAGAAAAATTAGCAACCAAATTTAATAAGACACAATAAGGAGTATTGTTGGAATAGAATAGGACAAATCTTGAACTTAGAGCACCAAGTGACTCTCAAGTGCAAAGATTGACTTGCTTTAGTTTAGATAATTTGTCGTTCTCTTCATGAGTATTAGAAAAGCTACAAGCTAATTTTTTGACTTCTTAGCCGCTTTGCACAAATATCAAGATCATGTTTCCCTCCACAATACATACATAGCACATTTTTTCACCTCCTTTGCTGATCCTCATTCTGGAGCATCCTGGTTTCCTTGTCCAGGAATTTTGGAATTTCAGCAACATTTTTCCCTTTTGGGTTGGATTTCAAGGTTGGATTTGGTTTGGAGTGTTTTTGATTCTTCAAATGTTGCTTTGTAGATTCATCTGCCTTTGGAGCCAAGGTTGACAATCTATGATTTTTTTTCCAAGGGCAGTTCTTGTTGTGATAGCCATTATCAAGCTCAATCACCTGGTCAATTAAATGCTGAAGGGAGGTTGTCTTATGTCCCCCAAATGTGATCTGTTTGATTAGGCATGCTGGTAAACCTTTTCAAAAGTGAAATAAAAGTGCTGCCTTGTTCCATTGGATGCATGACTGCAAGTTTTGGAAATGGGAGATATAAATGGAAACTCTACTATTCTCTTTCATGACTAGATTATTAAGTTTGTATTTGGTGTTTTGCACTTTGTTGGGTTCATCAAACAGGGTAAAACAATTTTGCTTGAATTTGTCCCAATTTTTCAGAATACATGTGGGACTTGTATTGGATAATATTTTGAGGTATGGTTTGAACCACTGCAAGGCTCTTTGCCCTAGAAAGAAAGACGCATACATAACTTTATTTCTATTGGAAGGAAAATTTTTGGGATTGTTTGAGAAGATGATTTTTAAAGACTGTAGTTAGGATCTAAGCATATAGGAATGTTCTCCGTAAAGTTATCAGGCTGTGTCATGCCTGGAGTATGGAAACTAGGACCACTCAGACCAGATTGAAAGGAATTTTGATTCAGAGCCTGGATCAAGGTCAAGAGCAAGGTTGAATCTTTGGTCTAGGGAGCACTATTGCAAGCCCTTGACCTACCACAAGTCAAATTTTCATTGGTGGAATATTTGGAATCTTTGATTTCCTCAAGAGGATCCACCAGAGCTTCCCATTGAGGGGCAAGGGGATTATCAAGAGGTTCAACCAAAGGAGATTTGGAAGAAGGAATGGGATCTAAAGGCTTTTGGGCCCATGAAGTGCTGGGTCTCCCTACCCAATGAATATTATCATTATAAGGGGTGAGGTAAGTGTTCCCTGTCAAGAAAGTATGTGACATTGTAATGGAAAAAATAAATATAGGTTGGCAAACTACAATAAAGGAGTTGAGTTTGTTTATTTGCTTTCACACAACCACCACATGTACTATAGGGAAATCTTAGATGATTGTGATTGCAAAGGGAGAGGCTGAATGCAAGGGGCAAGTGTGAGGTAGAAAGGCTAACTTCAAAGTGCAAACTTATGATTGGGTGACTCAAGAAGCAGAAAGAAAAAGGAGGCATTCAAATGGAAAGGAACTAAATCCAAGCCCAATGTGATGACTGGATTTAGCAAATGCAAGAACGTATGAAATTAACTAACTGAGGAGACAATCTTAAGGCAGGAAACACAGACTTTATAAAGTAATCCAAAGATAACCAGATACAACCCAATGTATTTTCATCCACAGATAGAGAGCGGTGATGCAATGAATGGCAGGAATGTAATGGGAAATGAAATAACATTAAAGTTGTTTTGGAATTTTTAGCATAGGTGCAAGACAATAGAATATGAGTGTTCAAGGACGTAATGACATTTGAAGACAATGCAAAGGTGAAGGTGTAGCTTATGCAGGGTAAGGGACTAGTCCGTTTGCAAACTATACAGTTAATGTGGATCTCTAGGCATGGGTGAAAAATAGTGTGAGTGCATGACCAAGAATGGAAGTCCAAGGGTTGATGATACCCAGGGTAGAAGAGCAAAGCTCAAATGGATGGTTGACAGGCATAGATTTAACTGAAATATTTTCAAGTATATACTGAGTCATTCACCAAGATTGGAAGGTTTTTACGCAATCCAGAGGTGGTAAGCAGAAGGCACCATTGATGTTGTGCTTTATTTGTGTTGCGCTTATGGACTGAGGTAGATGGTACTGAGGAAAAGGATATGTCAAAGTGGGGAAGACAATAAACCTTAACCTTGAAGCATGAAATTATAATTCTGAATCTCTAAGCAGGGTCCCCCACTAAATAAAGGCCTCCCCCCTCTCTTTGTTGTGCAAACTCAGCATAGAATCTAAATCAAATCTACCCGCTTGACACAAGTTGTCCCTTTTGGCCTTGGTCCTCTCCAACCTCTCCTGCATCAATCAAACTACCAACACTTATTAGTATCTAGAAACTACAATAGAATTGACTCAACTTACCTGAATATTCACCCAGCCTGGAAGAAAAACCCAAATTCATAGCATCATCATCTGGAGCCTCCTTCACCTCAAAGGGTTGAATTTTGTCCTGGACACACAGAGTTGGCCTCAGGGTCTTTTTGTTCTGCTTTTCTATCTAACAAGCCCTTCCATATTGGAAACAACTTTGAAACTTTGCTGAATTATGCTTGATACTGGTGGTAAAAATTTTTTCCATCTTCTTGCACCTATCACAGCTAATGAATTATTTTTGAACAGGGTAGTAATTATTAGTCTTTTCCATGGTGTAGGTTGGTGTAGGACTTCTGTTGTGGGATTATAGGGATGTTAAGGGGTTGGAAGGTGGTGATATTTGTAAATATGAGGAAGGGAATATCAGGTCAGAAGTGACTGGTGGCAACAAGACTAGATGGCCTCTTCAACCTGCTCTTTAAATGTTCATCAGGAGATGCCCTCCTCTTCAACAGGGGTTACTGTCATACTGACACCTAAATCAGTCTAAAATCAGTCTAAACCTTGGTCTAATACACTTTCCAAGGAACTTCAACCTCAGGGCCCCAGGGGACTTATCTCAGTATATCTCCAGTTACTACATATCCTCAGGATCTTAATGCATTATATTTCTACATATAGTCTTACCTCATATAGTATACAGATAGACTCAAGAGACTTATACATACTTAATCTCCCAGGTTGGCATATCCTCTAACCTTATTTGCCCTGTATATCACATATTCCAACATGTTTTATCCTTTGGGAATCCTTATGTAAACCCTCCTGCAGATTGTATCATATACTCTCTCTACTTAGTACATAGTGTCATGACTCCCATGTACACTGTAAATCCTTCAACTTTAAATTCTCACCTCAGACAGCTCAGACCTGTGGACTTTCCCCTAAGGCCTACTGTGAGTAGAACCCCCTTGCGCCAAGCCCTGATTGCGCACCAGCAGCCCTTGTGACAGATTGTTTGAATTTATTTTTGATGAATGCTTTTTGATTGATGATTCCTATTTGATTGATGATTCCTAAATGGATTTATGGATGACTGATGGTTTTTATTTTCAAAAGTTTGACACTGCTCTAGTGCCTAACTCTTCCCAATTGTTTGATAAGCTCATTTCAATTGCTATGGGACAACCTATAGAAGTTAAAGTGGAGCTTTTAAAGTCCCTGGTGAAGAATTCAACAACTTTTGTTTCTAAGCCAAGTCTAAAGCCAAAGTTCTTACAGTGAAGCCACAGTTGACCCAAATTGAAAGACACCTGGCATGAAATTTCAAAATTTTAACATGTTGAAAAGTAACCTAAGAGGAAAAAGGCGGGTTAGAAGGGCACCAAAAAGACCAAAAATTGTAAGTCTTTTATTTTTAGAAGAATTCATTTTGATGTTTTAATGAACTGATAGTTATATGATGTTTATATTCCAACTCCCCTGGCTCAGAATCTGAATTTCATAGTTCAGAGGAATAGACTGAAAGTGAATTAGCCTCCCTTTCTTTGGAATGGGAATTCTCTTCTGAGGAAGAAGACATACAGGATAAGTCAACCAAAACCTCATCTTTGGTGAGTATTGATTTGATTGATGTGATTTAAATGTTGGATATGTGAATTTTGTTTGTAGGAACCAAAAGTGAAAAACCTCAATCAAATACCTTAGAGCTTACATAAATTCTTGGATGAGGTTTGGTATCCTGTTGGTGATGGTAATTGCCAATTTAGAGTCATTGCTAAATCACTTGGGTATGATGAAAATGGATGGTTTAAAGTCCAAAGGAAAATGATAGAAACATTGAGGAAACAAAAGGAATGCTATTCTAAGATAAATTGTGGTAGCAAAGAGGTAGAAAAGATTAAACAAAGACTTTACGTTGAAGACATCAATGAAAAGATAAACTCTTCAAACTGGCTTTGAAAGTTGGATATGGGTCAAATAATAGCAGATACTTATTCAAGGAAAATTTTTTCATTTAATTGAATTCATGTTTTACTTATAAACCTGAGAAAATAGGTGTAATAGAACCATTGGATACCATGTTAATTTCCTTTTTTTACAATAAACACTGGGTAAACTTATGAATTGAGGGAGATATGATTCAAATCATGCCCATTGTATCAAAACCTCCTTCTTTGACTTCAAAGAAAGCTTCTGGTTGGGTTTATCATCTCAAAAATCAACTGGATTTTTATTCTAATTTATAATCATCATATATTTTCATTATTTGAGTTTTTATTTCATCATTTGGTTTTGGTATAACATGTGCTTCTGATGCTGATATTGTAGTTCTATGGATATAAAGTTTTATCACATTTTGAACATCATTATGTTGATTTTTTTGAGTTAACATCATTATGTTGAGTTTTTTGAGTTAACATCATTATGTTGAGTTTTTTGAGTTAACATCATTATGTTGAGTTTTTTGAGTTAACATCATTATGTTGAGTGTTTTAAATGGGGTTTATTTTTAATTCAGTTGAACTTGTGTTGGAATTATCCCATAATAGGGAGTATTTTACTTCTTATGATGGGATCAGCTTAACACAAGTTGAACTTTCTTTTGTTTGGGTTTTCTTACTTCAGGGCAAAAACATTGAGGTGGAATTGATACAAGTCCACCTCAATGAACTAGCCCAATTTTTTCTGGGGGGGGGGGTTAAATTAGTTTTGTGCTAGTCGAATGAAATAAGTTCAACTTTTGTTGGGCTGATCCCATCATAAGAAGTCTTTTTACTTCTTATGATGGGATCAGCTTAACACAAGCTCAACTTGTTTTTTTTTTGAAATTTTTAATTTATGGCTAGTCCAGTGAGGTGGACTTACAATCCTTGTTTTTGGGGGTTTTTTCATGGAATTTATGAAATTATAAAATGGAATGCTATGAATTAATATTATTTTGTTTAATTTAATCTTTTTGAATTTTTTTTTGATTCAATTCAATTTCTTTTTTAATATAAAATAAAATTTTTGTATTCTATTGTGTTTTATAATATTTTATTCAACCATTATATTGCATTTTAATTTATTTCATGGTGGTGTTTTATGTATATTGTTCCTTTTTATTTTTATTTTTATTTTTCCATTTCTTCATTTTTTTGGGGCAATTTTTTTTGATTTTTTTGGACTTTTTAATTGTTTGTTTTTCTTTATTCATAGGACCATGAGTGTACATTCATGGCTCTGGAGTTTTGAAATATTCACGATTTTCCTTCTAATTTTTTTAATTGGTTTTCAGTTTTTTTTGATTTTTTTTAAACTTTTTTTGTTTTTTTGTTTTTTTGTTTAATTTTTTTAATTTTTTTATTTTAATTTTTTTTTGCCCACAACACTGGATTTTTGAACAAGTTTTGAACATTAAGCCACAGCTAAAAGCTGGTTGTGTGGTCAGTCTCACAACCCATCTAATTTTTGGGAACTGTACACAACTCTGTGGGTTGTGGGAAGCCATACACAACTTGAATGGGTTGTGAACAATGCCATACAACCCATTTTGAGTTGTGTATGGGTTTTTTAGGGTGTTTAAATCATCACAACCCAAAAAAATGCAAATTTTGACTTCAACCACAAAAATTGAATTACTGTAAATTTCATGGTGAAAATAGCAAAAATTTCTTTTTTAACCCAATATGAAATATGAAACAGTTTAACAAAAGTTGATTAATTTTTTTCTTTATAAATTGGATTCTATGAAAATGAAATTAAGCATTATTTATCTGTTTCAGGATAAAATAATGAAAAAATAAAAATAAATTTGAGAATTTTTGGACTTGTCTACAAGTCAGGATTTTTCTGAATCAAACAAGAAAAAATGAGGATAGAGTTTGTTTTATTTATTTTTTTAAATTTGATGAGAATTCAAATTCAAAATCACAAATTATTTGAAGTAAAAGAAATTTTAATTACTTAAAATTTTTTTTCAAAAGTTCTATTTAAATCAACAAAGGTTTTTGATACAAAATTCCAAAACTTTTAATTTCTTTTTTTGACATGGTGGTTGTGTTGGCTTAAAGTAAAAAACAGGTCACTGGGGGAGATACATTGACTGGAAATTGGGCACAAGATTAAGTTAAAATCTAAAAAATTCCACAAATTCTCAATAAAACACAAAAATTATATCTTATTTAAGCTGGCTTGAATAAAAAAGAAGCCATTGGAATATGACCAAATTGAAATTTCTCAAGTTTCAATCAATATTCCCAAGAAATTCTACTCAAAGCTCTTGGTTCAACAACTTCCAGCAGATGCAGCATTTTTTTTTCATGGTGACTACCCCTCTATAACTCATGGGTTAGAAAATACAGCCCAAATCAACTATTTCCAGCTCATGTCCCAATCAGGTCTCACAAATAAGTTAGATACATATAAAAATACTTTTAGAACCTCCAAATACATATCACATTTAGGACCCAAAAAAACAACCATGCAGAAAGAATATATACAAGAAGCACATTGAGAACCAAGAAGACATCCATACAGAATAATTATATGCAAGGGATCACATGAAGTGCCAAAAAAACAACTAATCACCTTGCCAGTATAAGAAGCAGTATATAAAAGTGGCAAATTCAGAACATAACAAAAAAAATAAAGAAGCAATGTATTCAAAAAAAAAACATGCTGCAGCAAACAAACAACCAATCACCTGACTAGGATGAAGAGTAAATATATGCAGGAGACCACATGAAGTACCAAAAAAATATAAAGAGGGAATATATTCAGTAAAAAAAATTTTGAAACCAACAAAAACCCAATAACCTGACAAGCATACATCAGAAATATATTTGGGAGACCACATGTAGTACCAAGCAACCAACCAACCATCTGACCAGCATACAGAAGCAATATATGCAAGAGGCACATTCAGTGCCAAAACCCAATTACCTTATTATCATATAGCAGCAATATATGCAAGGGAACACATGTAGGACCAAAAAAATAACCAACCACCTGAGCACTATAAAGAATTCATATCTTCAAGGGGTGCATGCATGAGAATAATAATATCAGTCTCAAGAAAACTTTCCTGTTTTTTTTTTAATTTTTGTCCAAATTTTCAGAGTTTTTGTCCTCTGTTTTATTTTATTTGTCCTATTGTTTCAAGTTATTGTCCTAAATTAAATTTTTATGTCCTTTTTAATATTTATTTCCTGCAATGATAACAACATGGCCTTGCATTGAAAAAAGGTTTTCCAGTCTCATAATCTTTTTGTCATGAATTTTCAGGTTTTCTTTCCACCTGTTAATTTTGGTGGAAAAAATTTTTTGGTGGAAGAATTGAGTATAAAAAATATGCAAAAATTCATTATTTGTAATTTCAATCAAAATGTAATTTTCAATTTCTTAAACTGCAGGAAAATAATTAAATAATTAAGTACATGAGCAAGTAAAAGAAACAAAAAGAAAAGAAAAGAAAAGAAAAGAAAAGAAAGAAAAGAAAAGAAAAGAAAAGAAAAGAAAAGAAAAGAAAAGAAAAGAAAAGAAAAGAAAAGAAAAGAAAAGAAAAGAAAAGAAAAGAAAAGAAAAGAAAAGAAAAGAAAAGAAAAGAAAAGAAAAGAAAAGAAAAGAAAAGAAAAGAAAAGAAAAGAAAAGAAAAGAAAAGAAAAGAAAAGAAAAGAAAAGAAAAGAAAAGAAAAGAAAAGAAAAGAAAAGAAAAGAAAAGAAAAGAAAAGAAAAGAAAAGAAAAGAAAAGAAAAGAAAAGAAAAGAAAAGAAAAGAAAAGAAAAGAAAAGAAAAGAAAAGAAAAGAAAAGAAAAGAAAAGAAAAGAAAAGAAAAGAAAAGAAAAGAAAAGAAAAGAAAAGAAAAGAAAAGAAAAGAAAAGAAACCTTTTTTTTAAAAAAAAAATTGAGAAAAAAAATTAATTAAGTACTTTGCAGATAAGAGCTAGGATTGTTGATGATATTCCCAGTTATAGGTTGAATATCACCACATTATTTGTAACAATTTTTTCAATGAGTGAAGCACTTTTGTGCAAATTCTGGCATGATTTCCCGTTCAATAGCCTGGCGGTTTGCGTGCGCAAGATCTTTCTGCCTTTGAATTTCTTGATGTTTGACCTTGATTTTTATGATTTTAAAAACAAGCTTGATTTGGTTAAGCATGGGAGAGTATTTGGGAATTAATTTGATTTTTTTTTTTGGGTTGACACCTTCATTATATGGACCACTCAATCAAAATATTTTCCACAATTAATTTATGTGTTCTCCATGATAATGAGGTAGTTTGGTGGGAATTGTTCATGTATTTTGAGAAGAAATTTGGTGATGTCAAGGGAAACTGTACAAAATTTTTTTTACCATACCTGTTCAGCAATTTGTAATAGATGATGCCCAAACTTTCCAGAGCCCCAACAAGATGGATAATTCTTCTACTGGCATTGGTTGCACGCAAATCTTCCTGACCTGGATAAAACCCCCAAAAAAAAGCATTAATCAATATCAAAAAGAATCAATTAAGCAAATAAGGATGTCTAAAACAGAAAGTACTGAAAAGAAATTGAGAAACAATTAGTAGGCTGAGTATGAGAGTTGAAACCAGAAACATCAATAAATATGAGGTTCCTTCCTACATAAGTGACACAATTGACAACAAAATTGTGTTGTGTTGTAGGAAGGAAGCCTCATTCCACTTATGAGGCACTGGATTTACTATCTTGCAGGTGATTTTGAAACTTTGAAAAAATCTTCTGTATTGAGTGAATCAAGATATAAACTCCAAACTTTTCCTTGATGTGGCCAGCTAGTTACTTCAAATGCAAGGCCAGATTATCTTAAAGTCTCTTGATTAATCCTCATTTCCATCTTGAGCCTCACCTATAGTCCTTTGAACTTGATGGTCAGATATGCCAAATGTTTTGGAAACCTCCACTTGAGATTTGCTTTTGTTGAGGACCTTCTGTTCAACCCGGTTCTTGATCTTGACACTGATTGGTTGATGTGGTTTTCTTGCCTGACTGATTTGGTATTTTTCTTTATTCTGGTTTTATTTGTTCTTTTACAGGTTTTTTAAGGCCTTTTATAGAGTTAGGTTGGAGGTAAGGTGGTGATGAGCTTCTTGGATAGCCAAGGAATGGGCATGAATTTCTTCTTGATATTTGCAAGCTTCATCTTCATAAAACTGGGGAATATTGTTTTCATTGATTTTTTCATCCATTTCTATGCTATGCTGAGTCAAATAAAACCCAAAAAAGAAACAGAAAAAATATTAAGTAAATAATTAACTTAATTCAATAGTTAACAGAATAAATTTGAGGAGAAAGGAAAATAGGAAATAATTACTTACTGCAATGATGTTGAAGTTCAATTTTGGAGGTTGATGTTGGAGGTTAGGGATGTGGTGTGAAGGCCTGCAGTCTTCAGTCTGTTTCAAGAAAAATCCAAACATGAAACCTGATACATGTGAAATTTCACATAAAAATGGAGAAAACAATTATGACCTTGCAAATACAGGTTTTTTCCCAGGCTTTCTGCATGTTTCAAGATTTTGGCTGGTTGGAAAAGCACAATAAAAACTCTTGAAAGTTTTCTTGAAACTGATAGTAAACTAACTTATATATCTAGAATTTTTTCTTACCAATAGCAATAATTAACTCATGTACCTATACCTACCTGTATGTCACCAGTACAGAGAGAGAATCAGAAGAACCCTCAGGGAAGCCCTGTGATCTCCTGGGTAAGGATTGTTATATTTAAGGAGTGTCCCTCTTCCTTATCCAACTTGTAACTTCATGCCTCCCAGCAAACCATTCCTCCCACTCATCATTTCAATCCAGCCCATCCCACTCAGGTACCCTATAAATCTGTTTTAACTACCCCAATGAAAATTATAAGTGAAGCTTTCATAGAGAAACAGGAAATAAAAAAATCCAAATATAAAAGCATAATCTCATCAGTTGATTGAATATGTTTTATTCTGTGAACTAAATTATTCAGCACCAAAATAAAAAGGGAACCACTATTCAATCAATCAATTAAGCTTATAAAAAAGAATATCACCACAAGAAATAACCACCAACCTCTCTCCTACACAGATCCCTGTGGGTAAAACCCATGCTTTTACCCTCTCTGGGTCTTTCCCTTCAAGGAACCCTTACGCTTCAAAATTGGAATATTGGTTAATTATCACTCAGCTGGTATAATATTTAATAATTCTATCAATCATGGGTAATAAAAAATCAAGTTCTGATGTCAGACCTATTTTAAGTCTCAAAGAAACCAGCCATTAATTTCAAAAACATTATTGTGCATACTCACTAAATTTCAGAATGACAGGAAATTCAAAACCAACTTATTTACTCATAATCTGAAAGAGAAATATAGTAATAATAATTTCCACTTCAAGTACTGCCAGAAAGCTATTTTCTAAATTAATAATACCAAATTCCAGGGATTCTCTGAAACACATTTGTTTAATGCATTTAATGCAATTTTCCCAATCACTGTTGTGCTTAAATTCCCCTTCTTGGCACCACTGCCCACCTCCCACCTCCCAGTTTTCCACACAAAAATCATGGGCATGAAAAAACACCCCAAATTTATCCCCCAGAAACTCAACACCCAAACCCCTTTTCATTCCCTTGCATCAATACCATGCCTATCCCAGACACCAGTACCAAAACTTTTTTCCCTGGAAAACCTTGATAGTTTTCTTTCACAGGACCCAATTCAATTTTCATAGACTCTGTGAGTTGGCCTTGACAGTAAGCATCCATTTTACACACTTTATTGATTTATAGCTTTTTCTTTTCCTACATCCCTGAGACTGGAAAATGCTCACATAAAAATGCATGCAGTTAGTTGATATGATTAAACTTTTGAAAAGCTTGTCTGGGAATCTGGGGAACCCACTCTTAAACAAAATTCTGTACTGCCCCAGTATTTGTGATACATTTTTGTCTGTATTTTTGCTTATTTAATCTGGATAGCATCTTTCCTTCTGCATTAATACTATTTTACTTGAATTTAACTTCCACATCCTATTGACCAGATATCATAACTGAACCTTTTTTTCTCTATGATGATTCTTGTATAATTTCTCCCTCTATTTCAATTTATTCCTGGTATCTTTTTCCTATTCCTATTTTTATTGCTGTGCCTTAGTTCAAATATCCAAAGATTTTTTCAAAAAATACCTGGAAAAAAAATTCCAAGCCTTTGGAAAGAATTTCTGGTTTCTCTTTTTTCTTAACTTCTGAAAAATCACAAAGGGAACCCAATGATGGTATAAATTTCCTGAAACTATCAACAAGAATAAATGGATCGAATTCCTTGTCACTAATGTCCTTGGGCCTTTACCAATCAATGATTCTGGCAACTGATACATCCTAAAAATCTTCAGGAATCCCTCAACACTTAAATTTGACCACACCCCCAAAAATTGAACCAAATTCCCAAAATTGGTTTCAGAAACTGCCTCTTAACTGAAGAAACAAGTCAACACTTCTCCTATAAATGCTTTCTCCAATAATTTCTTGAAGTAAAACTCTACCTTTCTTGCCAAAATGCTTTAAACAAACAGTAAAAATATTATCTTCACTTCCCCATATTAATTTCTGAAGTCAACCTGTCCACTTAGACCAAATTTGTTTGAGGCCCAGGCTACATTCATGCCTTCAAAATAACATCATAATTTTAGTTATTTGTTTTTATAAAAACATGATAGAAGCATTAATTGGCATTATTATAGTAATTTACTTTTTATGATCATGTCTTCTAGTGTGGTTTCCCTCCCCAGGATGGTGTTCAAACCTTGAAAATATGTGTAAATACAAAAAAGGTGTGATTTTAGAAATTTAAGGTTTGCCATGCCCTTTGAAGGTTTACAGGAGTACTTGGGTTGAGAGAAAATTCCTTTTGAAGGTTCTTTGGTCCCCCCAAGGCTTTTAAACACTAATTTAGGCCTTGGTGGGCTAATATAAGACCTCCAGACTCCCTGTCAAGTCTTTCCATGGAAGAAATTTTGGAGAATACAAATATGGACACCAATTGAGTAGGTGTAATACATAAATATTCAATTAATAAGATTTTTTTGCAAGGAATTAAATTCTGAACTCACATTTTACAAAAAACTTCATTCAATGTAAGAAAAATAAGAAAAATGATAAGGATTCATTTTGTTTACACCAAATGGTTCATTTCCAGTGGAACATGAAAGCCTTTGTACCAAACATAAAAAATGTAGAAAAATGATACATATATCTATTTTATTATTATAATTCAAATATTTTGAAATATTTGAACAAAATCTTCATCAAGTAAAAATAAAAAATATAAAATCATTTTGATCCAATTCAATAACACCATGCTTTAATGGGGGATGCAATTTTTTCCACAGATCTAAGCATTGCTGGTATTCTATTTCCAGCTTATGAAACCCCTCCTGGACCTATGTTCTTTCCATAATTAATCAACAGATGGGATTTTATTTTCATCCTTGAAGAAAACTCCCTCTTTACTCATTTTCAAGGCTATTTACTTACATTCATCCACAAGAGCAATGAAAACAGCGGAATTTTAATTTACAGAATAATCCAAAAGGAAAAATGACAATGATTGTGCGTTACAGATTCATAATATTGGGAATTAATAAAACTTTATAAGAAAATGACACAAATGCGGCAACCTTGTTCAATGCTTTGTTGAAAAATTGACACCATCAGACTCAATTATTTCTAGAACTTGATAAAAAGCCAAGGGATCACCAAATTTCTTTCTAAAACCTTGATAAAATGCCTTATTTTTCTTTCAAATTACAATTCACATCTATTTCTGAAATCTGCAAAGGTTCCCCAAAAATGATTAGCCACAGGATATTAACCACAAATACCATCCCTTGGGTGATAATAGAGAGTTTCTGCATAATTTTAAAAACCACTTGGAGTTAAAAATAAATTTATTCCTCTTTGGCCTCAAAGAAATATGTGAATTTGTAGAAGATTGAACTGGGATAGAAGAAATTTAAAATGATTGAATTGGAATAGAAGAAATTTAAGATGACTTAAATGGTTGAATTTCTTGATTGAATTCATCCTGAAGTTTCTTTGTAGGAGAAGGGGAAATTCCAGATTGAGCTCTCAATTCTAGAATTTTCATTTTGTCTGATTCAGCCTTTATTCTTGCATAGGTTTTTTCTTAAGCTTCATATTAAGCCCTTTTGGTTTGGATTTTCTTTCTTCTCAATTATTTTTTGATTTTTTACAGATCTTCTTTTTGCTTTGAATATTGCGTTTCTTTCAGATCTTCAGATTTTTTTGATTTGAATCTTCTCCTGCCTTCATATCTTCATCATCTTTTTGATCTCAAACTTGCCTTTCCTTCAGATCTTCAGCACATTTTTGATCTAAATACTTGTCTTGCCTTTGGATCTTCAGAATTTCTTTGATCTTAATCTTTTCTTTACTTCAGATCTCAGCATATTTTTGATTTCAATCTTTTCTTGCCTTCAGTTCTTCAGCATACTTCCTTTCCCTCTTTAATTTTGCCTTTTTTTTCAGCTTCTCCATGAATTTTTTCATAATTGGCTTCATAAGAAGCCCTCCTTATTTTTTTCCTGTTCCTGAAGTGTCCTTTTAATCTCCAAATACCCGTTCCTTTCCCTCTCCTCTTCATCCCTCATCATTTTCCTCTCAATTTTTTCTTTGCCTTATTTTTAATTGAAAAGTTGTTTCTTCAATTTCAAAAAATGGAGGCTCCATTCTTGCTGAATAATTACTGGAGCTTTGATCTTGGGCTGGTGGAATTCCCATTATTTTTGATTCCACAGGCTCAGGACTGACAACTATTTGCAACTTGTGGCTTCCATAAAGAAAAATTTCAATTTATTCCAACATCTGCATTTGCCTATCTTCTGGAAGACTTATGAAACTACCACAAATGGATTTGATATTTTCTTTACACTTCTGGAACAAAAATGAAAATCCTGAATCAAAAAATTAAGTAGTCACATGAATATGCCACTGTGCATGGAAGCCATTGGGATCAAGTAGCCTTCCAGAGTGCCTGATGTCATTTCAAATTTGACTGAAAGGGATTTACATAGACCCAAATAAATTTTTTGACCATGATTTTTTTATGAATTCAGGGATATTGAAATATCTTTCTTTGTATTTTATCAATGCATAATGAGAAATATTCCTGTAAATTGAGAAATTTTCCTGTATAATGAGAAATCTTCCTGTATAATGAGAAATTTTGCTGTATAATGAGAAATTTTCCTGTATAATGAGAAGTTTTCCTGTATAATGAGAAAATTTCCTGTATAATGAGACATTTTCCTTTGAAAATTATCAAATAAATCAGGGAAATTCATCGGTCTTTTCAAAGATTTGCTCATTCTGGTGGTTTTTATCTCTTTTTTTTATTTGATATTTCCCTTGTGATACTTGAATTAAATATAAAAATCTCCCCTGTGGAATTAATCAATTAGTATTATATAGAAGAATGGGAACCTTTCAAACTTGAAATAGTTGTATTTCCAAGATGTAAGTGGTTAGAAGTACACAGGGAAACTAATTTTTTTCATGCTTTTACTCCAGAATGTCCTGATTGAAAATTTCAACTCCTTTTCTGATTCCATGAGGTACTTCAATCTGGACCAATTGGCTTCATATTCCTTCATGGTTCTTGGCCAAAAAAATTTGCTGCAAAAAGAAATAAATCAATCCCAAAGATCCTCAGATCTGAAAATCTTTTTCATCTTGCCAATATATTCTTTTTGATATTCCAAGTGCAAAGTAGGTGAAAACTTGATGATGAAGGTTTTTAATTCAATTTTTCACCCTAAAAACAAATTTTTAATCAGATTCAATTTATTCCTGGTAATCAGCACCAAATTGATTCTCAATCAAATTCACAAGACACAAATATCTTTCTTCTACAAAAAATTTGAGGATATCTTTTTCAGACCAAATTGATATGAGCTGTGAAAAATCCCAATATTAGAATGATTGGTTTTCATGGCTCATCAGTTCAAATTATATTTAAAATTTTTGGCCTTTTGAATCCATTCAAAAAATTGAAACAAGTGATTCCTATAGCAGTTTGTCTTTTATCTTTAATCAATTACGCACAAATGGTGCAATTTTCTAGTCAAAGATACCAATGAAGGTTGAGAAGGAGAAGGCTTCCAAAGTTCCATCTCATTATTTCCTCACTGAATGGATCCAATTTTCAGATTAGTTACTGATCAGGTTCAAGACATATTGAAGAGTTGATTTACCAGAGAGAAATTCTTTATTTTTTTATTTTTCATGTTTTAAAGGCCTTTGCTTCAGTTTCAATTAATCCCATACTCCTGTTGTAACAATTTCAAATAAATTTTGGCAGGAATGCCTTCTGAAATCATGGATCTGACTTTGGCTTTCATTTCAGGTTGAATTCTTCAATGAATTTATTAAACACTAGGATAAAAAAAGGACTTGTGTGTTCTGGATTCCTTAAAACCAAATTTTATTTACTTGAATTTCTGAGTTTTTATCAATAAGGCTTGCAAGTGAAATCAAACCTCTTTGAGGAGTTCTGATTTTATTAAGGAGCCAGATTGGATTAATTATTGAATCCAAAGGAGCACTTCAAATACACATTCTTTTCACTGTTTGAACTAAGGATTATAAATTAACAACCATGGTCCTTTGCCAATTTTATGAAAACTGCATAAATTCAGCATAGTTTGAAAATAATCTTTCAGGAGGGGTCTTCATATAGCGCTTGGATATAAAAGATTCATATTTGTTTTGTTGATTATCCACAATGATAATTTCTTGATCTTGGTCATCCACATCAGTTATGACTTCAGAATCCATATCATTCATCTGAGAATAATTGGATAATTCTTTATTAATTCCTGGTTTTTTTATTTCACTTGTATGATGTGAAGGAGAAATTGAAGTCTGGGACCTTAAAATTAAAACTAAATCAATGAAAAATAAAAACATCATAAATTTTTCAACAGCTATATCATTTTCAACAATTATAAAGAAATATTATGTACCTAAAATGGCTGCATAAAATATAAGATACATCTGGGAGTGAAGGCATGGAATCCTTTTGATTTTTTTTTTTTGAATAGGAAAGTATTTTAACTCAAATCATATTATGTTTGATAAGATTGAGAGGTTTGGATGTATTGAGAAAATTATTGAGATTCAGAATTTTTTTGGCCTTGAGTAAAAATGTAAGTCTCAGATATTGATATACAGAAAAATAACACCAATCAGTTATTATAAAAACACATTATAAAATAAAAACAAAAAAATCAGTAGCCATTATTCAAAATAATTAAGATGAAATACAAAATACCTTGATTTCCTGAGGGAAAGGGAGTCCTTTTAGTTTTGTTTCAAAAAAAATTAAAAATTAATAGTTGTCAGTTTGATATTTTTGAAGGCCTTGGGAATATTTTGGAGGTGCTTGAGCTTTGAAAATATTGTTCAAATAGTGTGGATTTTGATACAAAGAAGATTTTCTGGTATAGCACAGGGGATAAAAAAAGGGATCATATTTCCTACCCAAATAACTAATAGAAGGATTCTGGTGGTTTGATTCAGAGGTTTTTAATATTGGTTGAGGTGGAAGATGAGGATATTAAAAAATATTAGAAACATTTTAGGCTGAATAAATGGTAACACTTCCATGAAAAAAGGGTTTAATTATAGAAGAGGATTTATTTCAAGCAATATTAATTATAATTTCTTTAGATAAATATCTTCTTCTCTTTCATTAAGCATAATAATTTTTGGGTTTGTTAGTGTTATCCATTTTTTGATTTATTAATTTTTGAGTATTTGGGTGTGTAAAACGGATGTGGTGAGAGAATAGTGATGAATATCTGTATTCTGAGCAGGGGAAAAATTAGAGAAAAGTACCCTGTTACCCTTGTGAAGATTAAATCCTTGGGAAATAAATGAAGAAAGTTGAGAAAACAGTCCAAACATTAACATTTTTATCAAAATTTATGCTAAATTTTTCAAAAAATTGAAGAAAATACATGTTCAATCTTTCAATGATTAAACATATGATAATTTTAGTTTTTTCAGATAATTTGAAACTAAAAATAAATATATAAAGCATTCAAAAATATCAAACTTTTTACAAAACAGAAAGAAATACCTCAAAAAGTCAAAAATAAAATCAAGAGAAAATTAAAATACAAATAGAAAAGAAAATTAAAATACAAATAGAAAAGAAAATTGAAATACAAATATAAAAGAAAATTAAAATACAAGTAGAAAATAAACTAAAATACAAATAGAAAAGAAAAAAAATAAGGGGGGCTCTGAGCAATGGGAAGAGGCACATTTCTCTAGGATTTTCCATGAAAAAAAAATTGAATTAATTTTAAAAAAGAAAAAAAATTAAAATATCCTTATAATTGGTGGGTAGTACTGCAACCACCTTAGCCAAGTCTGTGTTAGTTTGAAGCATGTGGGCCCCTGACAGTTTTTTACAAAAATGTGCTTTATGGCAGGCTTAAACCAATGCCCAGGTGTTTTTGATGGCCTTGTCAAAACTGTGCAGATTCAGTGGTTTCAACCGGCTAGGCTGCCAGAAGGGCCAGCCTCCCCCCCTTTGGCCTGTCAAGGGGGGGAAATGCCACTTTACAATGAAATTGTGTGTGATAACATGCCTTCCTGGCATGTGATAACATGCATTCCTGGAATGGTAAAGTATTCCAGGTGGTTTGATTATATTAACTTATTTATTATAATCATTCCATTGGCACCTTTTGGAATTATTTTACAAAAAAAAACTACTAGAATGATGCCTTTGGCCCAATTTTGATGCGTTTGGAATTATTTTAGTAATTTTGAAGGCATTAATTTAGCCTTGGCCTTCTTTTTAGGAGACAGGTTTACCAAGGAAGTGAGACATTGTGGAGGTAAATTTAAGAATAAAATCTCAATTTTCTGGTGTCCCTGTCCTGGGTTTTCTTTCTGGTTCCTGAAAAACAGACAGATGGGTGCAGGGTGGTTTTTCATTTGACCTTTCTCAATTTGACCCATACTCCTTTGATCCACCACATCAACTCTTCCAATTTTCTGATTGACCCCAAATTTGTGAATTCATCATTTTCACTCCAAAATTCATCAACATATGTTTTTTTTGCGTCTTTTGAAAATAATGTTTTTCAGTTAAGATTCCTTTCCTATTTTAAGGAAAGAAGACAGATTAAATGGGAAGAGTAGCCCAAATTTGTGCAGTGAAACAATACATTTGGTCCAGATAGACATTTAATGCAAAAGAAAATAGCCAGAAAATCCAGGAAGCTGGATTTTTCAGTGGAAAGGGTGGACATAAAATTGGGCTTGTGGAAAGAATTCCTGGGAAAAGTAGAGTTTCACCAGGAAAACAATACAAAATCAAAAAAAGGATAAATCCCAGTGTTTTAAGCACAAAATTTGTGACATTGACAGGGCTATGTTAATTTTCACACATTTTCCCAATAAATTTTGGTCTCTTGCTTCTCTTGCTTACCAACATTCCTGTTTAATTCAAAATCACATCCAAAACTCTCAAACTACTCCCTGTGCTCTAATTGACATCCTCTGAAATTATGAACCCTCTGAAAATCCCATATATCCTTTTGTTTTAATCATATTTGACCATATACCGAAAAAAGAAATTCCGGAAGATTTAAAAATTCACCAGAAAATTGGCTTTCATTGGCTACTAATACAATTGCTGAGGGTATTTCTTCTGGGAGGAATACTCCCAATGCTTCAAACTTCCCCAAAACTCAACCTAAACCTACTTTCCACTCCCAAACCTCAATCAAGATGATCAACCCCATTTTCTGTGCTATTGAACTCTTCCTGGGTGAATTCCCTATGGAGATGATTTTCAAAAGTTAAGAAAACCACATAGTCAAAACACAAACTTGCTTGGACACTGACTTACCTACCTTGATTTCCAATCCATTATACAACCTGCTGCAAACTCTTCTGGAGCCCCCACTCAGGTAAGAAATTTATAAAATCTTTGAAATGGATTTCTTGAAGCCTGTGTACCTCTGTACTGAAATGAAATTTTTGAGCTAAATATTTATTAAGTATCAAGCATAAAACCAATGGCTCTATTGACATACCAAATTTTATTTAGACCAAAAATGTGTTTTGAGGACACGAAGGCATTCATTGCTTTGAAAAAATTTCCCTAAAAAATCCATTGTAATCTCTGTGGCTCCTCCTGGCTGTTTCATGTTTCAAAAATGGAAAATCTGAAGATTTGAAATATCTGCCACCTATCTGCACTACCCTTCATTTTGAAAATTGAGACCAAAATAGAATCTGATAATGAGAGATAGGTGCAAGAGATAAAGAAAAATGAGGAGCGTGGATACCTGGAATTTTATAAATTTCCAGATAAGGCTTGGCTCAAAGGGACAGAAAGGCTTTTAGGAAAAGGAAACTAATTGACTGAATTTGAAGTATGAAAATAAATGGGGTATATAAGTTAAACTAGAGAACACCAAAGGAGGCCTGTTAGACAAGGTTGAAATCATTAGTTCAATAATTAATAATGGTATTTACCACAGGTAAAAAACAACAATGTGATAGTTATATGTAGAATCCTATGGGATAGTAATGAGCCTTATGGGGTTGAACATAGGAATAAAGTGACCTACAGGATCTTTAAGTTGATGGTAGAGGAGAAGGTAGATATACCCCTAGGCCAGGAGAATGTGACACATATATTTCACCACTATCCATGAAGCCATTCATGGTAAACAAACAGTAAAACTTTTTACCAAGCTCAACAGTATGTCTATGATTCTCAGAAATTTGCAATACCATACCCAAAATGCCACTTGATGATTCTGGCTGTTTTTAAAAGACTTACTGGCGGATCCATTTTTCTGTCACAACTATAACTGATGTCTATTATTTGAACAAAACTTCAACATGCCTCCTCTCCCCAGTATCCAAATTAAGTCTCAAATTGTGTCACTCAAAAGCACTTTAAAACCTTATTGCATTCTTCTCCCTAATTTTGGAATCAAGCAAGTTGCCAAAAATTTGAGGTAACTCAGTCATCACTTGCAAAAAAATCCTTGAATCTTGCATTTTGACTACAAAAAGTGCCTTCTTGCTCTATGGCATGATCTTTGAATCTGTTGTGCCTTCAATCATCATTAAACTTGGAATTAAAACCTGGCTTCATTCATTCATCATTTTTTTTTTGGTTGAATTAAAACAACCCATTTTCACCTTGCTTAGTCCAGAAAATCACATATTACTCATCTAAATAGGTTGTATCAGAGTTAAGCAAACCTGCCATTTTTTAATGGCGGGTTTCAAAGCAAATCTTCCATTTCAAACCCGCCATTAAAAATCAAAAAAACCCACTTATTTCACATCAGACATGTCAGAGTTGCCTGGAAATAAGTGGTTTTTTTCAAATAAAGAATTTAAAGGCTTCCATCACCTGTCCATGTCATCCACCCCTGGCTTCCCACCTCCTTCTAACTCCAACCTCATTGGAAAAAAATTTGATTCATTGCTCTTCATCTCTTCATCACTATCCTCATCACTGTATTGCTTTCATCACATCCAGCCAACTCTCATTGGATCACTATCCTGATCAGTTCATCACTCTCATCCATTTATTTCTTTCATCACATCCAGCTAACTCTCATTGGATCACTATCCTTATCACTTCATTGCTCTCATCTGTTGATTTCTTTTATCACATCCAGCTAACTCTCATTGGATCACTTTCCTCATCACTTCATCACTCTCATCACTTTATTGCTTTTATCACATCCTAACTCTCATTGCTTTATCCCTCTTGTCACTTCATCACTCTCATCTCTTCCTATTCTCTTTGCTTCATCACTCTCATACTCTCATCACATCATCACTCTCACCACTTAAACACTCTCATAGCCCTTCATCCCTTCATCCCTCTTACTATTTTTGAATGGCCCCTCAGTGATCCTCCCCCCGCAAGTCCACTAAACAATCCAATGGACCAAAGCAAACATCCCCCAGGAACTCAACATCCAACAATCCTCCCCCATCAGCTTCCAAAGGCTCAAGTCAGCTCAAGAGAGCTTATCACATCATCCTGGTAAACTGGCTCAACATTCCATCCAACTACAATGCTTGCTTTGGATCCAACAATGAAACATGCATTGGCCAACCTCCATCCTCTAAGGTCAATGCTTATCTCCTGATGGCCAATGAACTCAATAATAAAACAAAATGTAGGCTGGATCTGTCATCCAAACAGATGATGGAGCAATTCAAGAATTATGAAGCCAAGTACAAAAAGGCCCACTCCATGTCAATCTCCGCCGGCTTTGGTATCACTGACTCTGACAAAGCCAAGGGAATCAACTTGGTGGTTGATAAGTTGGACTCCATTTGTCCTTTTTATATTCAAATGGATGAAATCTTTGGAAAGAAGGCCAACATCACCCCCCTAGCCGCTTTTGATGCCCAACAATCCAATTCAGTTGACGCTGAGGACTTGGCTGGGGATGCTCAGCCTAGCAATGGTGATCCCAAAGAAACCTATGAGTGGCCCCCATCCAATGCCGAGGAGGATATACAAACGCAATCAGCTCCAATAACGTCTACTTCTGCTTTGATTGAGGAGTCAAACCCAACCTTTCACCCCTCCCATCCTTCTTTTGATTGCTCTCTTCCTGGGGTGAAAGAACTGGAGAACTTGGCCAATGAGGAGGATGTCATTCCCATATCACCATTTCCATCAACATCTGCTCAAGTAAGGAACCAAGTTCTTTTCTCTTCTGTACAGTTAATCCTGACTGATTTAGATTTGAAAGAAGCAGGCTCATCCATTCCTGAATGGCCATGAACTCAAGCCAATGGGGCCTCTGACATCCCCTTCAAATGAGAGAAATGATGTTCCCACTCAAACCTCCTCTTCAAAGGGAAAGCAAAAGTCCTCCAATTCCATCAACATCAACCCCAATAGCATTCAAAAGAGGAGAGACACTTCAAATTTTTTGAGCTTTGAGGAGATCATGGAGAAGCAAGATTCAAGTAAGCCAATTAGATTATCCTTGCTATCAAAATCAAGCTCATTCCTATTCCCCTTTGAAAAACATTGAAATTGCAAGTTTAATCTGAAAAAATTCAGTTTGAAAAGGAGAAGTGGGATTTTTAACTGGCTATTGATTTTAAAAAGCAGAAAGCCAAGAGTTTGGCTCATCAGCAAAAATGGGATGCTGAGTGGAAGTTGAAACAGGCTCAGCTAGAATTTCAAAAATAGTAAAAGGAGAAGGATTGACAGCAAGCGCAACTGCAAATGGAGAGGGAACAACTGGCAACAGAAAAAAAGGATAAGTGTTCAATGGCTTCAGCATACATTGGTAGCAGTAGAATAGTAGATTAATTAAAGCAGATTACTCAAATGCTGGGATTTTCAATATGTTTTCTTTGATGAAAAACTTAAAAAGAAAAAAAAAATCATTTTTGATTACAACAATGCTTAAGACTATTTTGAACCCCACCAATAAAAAAATATTTTTTCTTTTTATTTATATTTTTTGTCAGCTTGCTAGTATGTACAGAGCAACCTGTCATAGCAACACAAAACTATAAAAAACAAATTAAACAAGAATATCTAAATTAACAAAATAAGGAGTGAGAAATTCATAAATATTATTCAAGAAATGGATGCCTCACCAAAAATTAGGTAGGGTCACTCACTGACCCCACCCTTGAAATCCAAGTCCTTACATTTTTAAAATAATTAAAAAGAAAAGTACTAAAAATTATGACACCAGTATGGCACCTTTTGGCCATTCTAAAACCTCACATGTGTTGTCACGTATAGGGTTTACACCTAAAATTCACTCAGAATTGAGGTGTTGTGTATATTTTAGGAGTTAAACGCGGAAATGTGTTATTTCACAATTCCTGGGCGCAGCCCCGCATCCTTACATATCCCTACGTACTCATAGTAGCAAATTCCCGCATACTAGAGACCTGCGCGCAGCTAATTCTGCCACGCACATAGCAGATCTAACCCCCGCGCATCTGTACTGACTGATCCCTGCATCTGGATCTGTCGTGACTAATCTGACAACCAGGTACCACTCAGAAGATCTACAACCTAGTTAGGGTTGCCTGGCATATGTAACAAGTTGACATATGCATTAATAATAGTCTAAAAAAGATCAAGACCTAAATAAAATTAATAAAAATTAAGTTTAAAAATTTTTCAATAATAAATCAAAGATCAAGGATTACCACGTAAATCATTGACTCTGATCTTTGAAGACCACGAAAAACTACAAGGAGTGTCCATAAAAATTATTAAAAATTATCTAAGTGATCAGCAGATGATGGAAAATTAGTAAACATCCACATCTGTTCACTTTAAAGAAATAATAATAGTACTTATGAAGGATGAGTGTAGAATGATCAAATTTAGGCCATAATAGATTAACAGATCCTGTGGCTAAAATAGTACAGAAATCCAGAAGATCTAAAGTCAGCTGATTGAAAGCACCAAGTGGACATTCTAATCTTTCCCTGAATGGCTTGTAAGCCTCAGCCCATGAGCAGAACCCTCTCTACATGCCCTGAGAAGCTCAAAATCACCCCAAAAAGGTATTTATACAGACCTCTTTGGATCCATTATTCAAGAGATTATCAGTTTAGCAGGAATTATTATTATCAATCAGACTCTGGGTCATTTTTAGTCAAGTTCTTATGAAGATTCTAAGCAAGTGATTTATGACTTAGTCTGTAGTATTATTTATTTCTTAAACCAATCAAACCATTGAAGTTAGTCAATCAAATACACCCCATCTGCTCTGAAACCCTTCCTATCTTTGAAGAATTTTTGCGTTGAAGCATTCTGAGTGAGTGTTTCCCTTCCTGTCTTGGCCCTTGTGCTGTTTAGCCTGGCCATATTAGTGGATAAGCCCTTTCTAAGGCACCCATCTCAAATCCAAGGTTCTTAAACTGCCTAAGGAGGCCCCTTGAAGAGAGGTTGCTTTGTCTGTAAAGACCCCCAGTAGTATAAGACTGTGGCCCCTCTTTTATATATATATTGAAAACCTTTTACTATCAAACCAATTAAAACTTGCAACTGCGCTTATTATATTATTTATTTGAGCCTCTTAGTGTTTATTTTTGGAATAATAATAATTATTATTATTCCAGTATTTTTATAACTCTCTTTAGCTAAAGGACTGCAAGGTTCCTGGTATCAGAGGGCTGACATTTTTTTTCCTGGAGTATTTTTTCCCACTCCCCAAGTCCCTGCAAGTGTTTCTAGTTTTTTTGTTGATTTTCATTGAAATTGCCATTCTTGAATGAGTGGCAGTCTCCACAGCAGGAAAAGTACAGTGCTTTTACTTATTGGCTTCCCAAACCATTTTGACCACACCTTTTTGGTTGAATTCAATTTCAAAGCCCAGGTCAGGAAAAACAAATGGGCCATCAGATACTTGATATTTGTCTGTGTTTTCAATAAGTCATCCATTTGATTTCCTGGTTTGAACTGCAAGTAAAAAGGAATACTCAGAGATTTCACCTTTGTCAATGTGAAGTGATTTGTCAAAAGAGTTGGATGTGAAGGTGAAATACGGAGAGGAGTAAAAGGGAGTAGGCCAAGAACCAAATTTGAGTGATGAGAAGGAGGGGATGCCATTTTCCTTCATTATTTCACGCTTTGATTCAAAGGGAGTTCTGGCCAAATTTCAAAAGATTTGTCCTAAAATTTGGGAGACTTTGTCTGCCTTAAGATTGAGAAAAGCATAGTCTTTAGGGGAAGATTGAATAGATGATTTCTTTAAATAGAGTCCAAATAACTCAAAGGGGTCCATCAATTTTTTCCATCCAATTGCCCACATTTTTCCACCCCAAGATCTTGAGGGACCAACTGTGTTGACAAATTTTTTTGACTGGTGAAGGAAAGTCGTCACAAAGTTGATGTCCTTCTTGTCTTGATCAGAAAGTTTATCCAATGGGACAAGTTCAATTATTGCAACAAGACTGTTGTGATCAGACTTATTGAGAACAATTACTTTTCCATGGTGGAATAAATGGAATCGCTTGATTTTCTGCTTGGCAAGTTCAAACTTGGCCAGTGAGGGTTTTTGATTGTTCTTTTTGTTTCCAGCAGTAATTTCAGGATACAGATCCAAATGTTGTAGTTTCTGTTCAGACCATACAACCTTTTCATTGATTCCCCCCTCTGCAATTTTCAAACAGATTTTGGATGCCCTCATTTGATCCCTCTTTTGCTTCAAAGCCCTCTGCTTGCCACCTCTCTTTATGTTTGTTGCCTCATCTGCTTCCATCTTGCTCCCTCCCAGGCAAATGCTCCGCTTGGGGTAAGGATCAAAAAAGGATTCAATTTGGAGTATAAAATTGTGAGTGTGGTGGAAGAAGCAATGGAATTGAAGGAAAAGCAGTCAAAAAAGGATTACCAAAAAAAAAAGTCAGTCATGTGATCACAAAAAAAAAACCAAAAATAAATAAATAAATAAAAATTAATGGTTGTGGGTGTGAACTAATTGGGCTGAGCTTATTACGCCCCCCCCCCAAAAAAAAAAAAAATACTTACATCATCAAAAAAAAAAAAAAAAAAAAAAAAACATACCAGGGGGAAAACCAATTGGGTTGGGCCTCGGGTTGGGCCGGGAGACAGGTAGGAAGGGCCTGGCACCGTCATCAACATGGAGGGGGGGTTGGCCACCGTCAATGCAGAGGGGGGGTTGGCCGCTGTTGACGCAGAGGGGGGGCGGTTGGCTGCAGTTGATGCGGAGGGGAGGGCGGGGCCAAAGCAGAGGGGTGGTTGAGGGGGGGAGCAGAGGGGAGGGCAGTCAAGGGGGGGTTGCCAGCCTTTGAGGCGGAGGGGGGGGCAAGCAACTGAGGAGGGGGTTGGGGGGGTGACCAAGGTGAGTGGGGGGGCTGGCAAGTGCTGGTGCATTGGCTGGCAAGGTTGGGGCTGCCAACCAAGCAAAAGGGAGGGGGGGTGACCAAGGCAAGGGGGGGGGGCGGGCAAGTGAGAGGGAGCAAGCAAGAGGGGGGGGAGGGGTAATAGTGAGGGGGGGGGGCAAGGGAGGTGGAGCAATTGAGAGTGGGGGGCAAGCAAGAGGGAGGAGAGGGGGGGAAGCAAAGGTGAGGTTAGCAAGGATGGGTGGGAGGGATGGAAAAGCAGGATGAGCAGGATGGAGGGGGGCTTACCTGGGAGATCAACCAAGGAGGTGGGGGGGGGGGGTCCTGAAGGTGGATGGATCAAAGGATCAGACTTGGATGATGGGGAGGATGAGGAGGAGGATGAGGAGGAGAGGTGGGGAGCTTACCAGGGGTTCCAACCAAAGGAGGAGGGGAGGTGGTGGGTGAGGAGAAGCGGTGAGGTGGAGGTGGTGGGTGAGGAGGAGGGGTGAGGAGGAGGGACCAGTGGTTTGGTGGGGTGAGGTGGAGGGTCTTTTTTGTCTAATTCAACCAAAAGAGAGAAAAAAAAAAAACCAAGTGAGTCAGCCAATGAATCTTGGGTGAAAAACCAAAACCAAAAAAACTATGGTGAGGGGATTTTTCAGCTATTTTGAAATCAAACATTACTCATCAAAGAAAGCAAGGGTGAGAGGAAGAATCTGCTCTCTCATAGAAGAAGATGAGGGACAAGATGAGACAAGGATGACTTGAGGCGGATCAGGAATATCATCTTCAAATATTTTTTCCCATTCATCTTTGATGTTGGCCAAAAGGTTGTGAAGGATTACACAAGTGATAATCCAGTTGATGAGGAACTTCATTTCTTTGGGATTTTGAATCTGTTTTTTTAATTTCCCTTAAGCTGGCCCATCTTCCTTTCAGGACTCCTATGGCATGCTCAATCCAAACTTGTGATTGAGCAAGATGATATTTTAAATAAGTTTTTCCTTGATCATTGGATGAAACATTCACATATGCTGGAACCACATATTTCCCACTAGCATAAGCTGAATTAGCCAGAAGGTATTGATCTTGGTCAAAGTAGATCTCTGGTTGTTGGGCAA
The DNA here is from genome assembly GCA_025617555.3 of Puccinia polysora. NCBI lineage: Eukaryota > Fungi > Basidiomycota > Pucciniomycetes > Pucciniales > Pucciniaceae > Puccinia > Puccinia polysora. Next base: position 11,209,706 of record CM062615.1, on the reverse strand, counting down.
TCTGCATCTTATTGAAAAAATATGAATTGTGACAAGAACCTGGAAGGCCAGCATTGAGGGATATGAACTTCTTGTTGTTATCACAAACAAGTTGCAGTGCCACAGATTATCTAAACAAACAGACCAAACACATTTGTTAAGTGTGTGATCAAAGTTTTTATCAAAGGTGTTGGAAAATAAATGAATCAATTGCCTTTTTTTCCAATCAAAAAATTGGTTTCCATCTAGCTTGGGTTTTTGACTCAAGGGGATGGTGGTTCTATCAACAAAACCAATGCAACCAGGAAATCCTTTGGCCTCAATTACTTGAGATATCTCCTTGCGTTATTCTTTGGTTGGCCAAGAAAGGAATGAGAAACAGAAAGATAGGATAGCAACCATGACTCTTTTGGTGTATGAGTCAATGGTTCCATAACCAACTGAGAATAGATTTTCTAATTGATGAATTGCTGCTCCATTTCCATTTGATCCCAATCTACAAAGAGCAACAGCCAGTTGGATAGCTGGATTGCCTTGAGGATTCCAAGAATTGTTCTGGAAGATGTGGTGGTCTTCAATCATCTCCAAAAGTTTTATGAATGAAGGCAATAGAGTTTGGAAAAGTTGCCAGAATCTTAAGTCAAGGAGGAGATGAAGCTTTTGCCTTTCATACAGAGGGTTGTGGAGAGTTTGTCTTCTTGGAACCATGTATTGCTTTTGTAATAGAGAGTTCAAAGCCAACCAAGTTGATTCCAAATTGGAGTCTGAATCAGAGTCTGAATGGGAGTCAAATACTAACAAAAGTTCAGTCAGCTTTTTTGCATTTTCAACTTGCTGCCAAGAAGTTTGATGGGAAATGTTGAGAAAGATGGTGATTTGATGTGGGGTGATGAGATGATGATGGGATTTGTGTGAAGATGGAGATGTGAAGCAATAGAGATGTGAAGCAATATAGATGTGAAGTGATGGAGATGTGAAGCAATGGAGATGTGAAGCAATGGAGATGAGATGTGTGTGATGTGATGGAGATGGGACCGGTATGGATTTGCTGATGTGGATGGGTATTTTGGATGTGATGGATGGTGGATGGATGATGATGCATAAATGGCAGGTTTAATGGCGGGTTTGATGTTTGAAATCCGTCATTTTCATGAAACCCACCATTTTGAAATACACCAGTTAGGGGGTATGTGTATTTCAGAAACCCTCCAGTTTCAATGGTGGGTTTCTAATGGTGGGTTTGCTAACTCTGATACACCCTAATGAACTAACAATCATGCCCAGGATCCAATCCTTGACCTTGTTTCCCAAACTTAGGATCACACTCATTGCAACATTTGCATAATTTTTAATTCATTGCATTTCATTCTGTTACAGTTTCATTCTACTCATCCCATAGGTTCTTTTGTTTTTCTGAGCAACTTTTTTTTTTTTTTTTTTTTTTTTTTTTTTTAAAAAAAAAAATTGAATTTGCCTCAGTTTTGTTATTGAAAAATTCTACACTCAACCTTGCACTTTCCTTTGATGCATCAGCTTCAAAATTTGAAGATTGAATTCTAACTTTGAGATTCATTGTATCATTGGTCTCTTCCCTTTGTATCACATACACCTAAATTATTTACCCCTCCCAAGTACATGGAGTGGCTGTGTGACAGTTTCAGTGTAAATTTGATCAAACAGACCATCTACATCTATTTTAAGGGATCTGAAAAAGATGCAACCAACTTCAGATTGATGATGGTCTTCTGGTTGGAGAAAATAGGATACTGATGAAAAAAATGGATTCAAAGATGGTGGCAAAGGTGAAACTAAGGTGGAAAATAATTGGTCAGTGTATTGTAGGTCTTAAACTATTAATCAAGGTGTGCTCTCCCTTGACCAATGTCTACTTGCTGTTCCCTACTTGCTGGTTACCACTAGTACTGACCATCCTGTTGGTCACTGCCCCCATCCACTACTTAGCACTCAGGACCCACTCCAAGATTTCCTTTGCCATTAGGTACTCATCTCAATTTAGTCAACACTCCAACAACACTCACTGAGAAAAAATGGACCATTACATTCCCTCAACTTCCAATAATCAACTTGTCTTCCACCCTCCCAACACCAGCCTACAACTCTGGGTTGATGCCAACAAGGGGGGGGGGGGGGGGGGGAAATGCCACCATTTGATCACAGGATTTATTGTCCTCCTCAACAACATCCTGATTTCATGGGCATCAAAACATCAAAAGATGGTTGTGAAATCCACATGTTATGTGGAGCTTGTTTCATTAGGTCTCATTCCATGGTTTTCTAATTATTACCTACTATTCTCTTATGTGCCCCCCACACAGCTGTGTGAGTGGTCAGTGACAACAGCTCAAGATTCAACATGTGTCACATCTCTCATCGTTTCTCCTTTGTGAGCGACATGATCCAGAGCCCAAAACTTAATCTAAAATCAAGTTGACCCCAAAAAAGAACAGCTAGTAGATATAATGACAAAACAACGTGGACCAGACAAACAGCTAGATTCTTGCCAGCGTTTTTTTGTGTAAGCAAGCCAAGTTTGTGGGGGGAGCGTCAAGTTGAAGCCAAACTAGTCTTGCGCTATCACACTGGTACCTGTCACCAAACTCATGCAAGCTGTGGGTAGTGAGTGTGACATCCTCAGCCGCACGAATACGATATATGAAGAGTAACGATAACTTGAACCATTCGAAGCAACGAATCCCAACCCGATCTCAAGATCCTCTGGATGAATTTTTAAAGATTTAGTTCGTAGGGGCGCGTTAGAAAAGGATGAGTGAGATCGACGATGTTGAGGTCTATAGTAGATTTCCAACATCCTCGTCTTTGCTGGAGGGAAATGATCGATTTCTTCGCTTCCTCAAACTCATCCTCCTCATGTTGAGCTTCTCGTTCCACATCCACCCCATCATCATTCTCCGTTGGGAGTCTATTAGATGCAAGTAGACGCGTACTTTCTCTAGTCCGCAAGAGTCCTAAGAGGATATATGTCTTATGAGTGCGGTAAATGGTTGCTCTTTCACTGGGGGGGGGGGGGTCGTATGGATGGAAGTATCCACGATGTGAGCATAGTAGTATTGGGATTGAGATCATGATGATGGAGGTCGATGGGTTGGAGTGCGGTCCAGGGGATCGTATGACGGACCGAGTTTTTTGTTTATTTGGTTGATTTGATGGTATGCGCTTCTACGTAGAGATAAGTGCGTATGAATGGAATACATGATGCGACGCTGCGCCAAGAGTATGGTGAATACATACACTACCGATGAAAGGACGAGACTGGATGCCTCTGATTATAGTCTAGCCCTCACGAAAACAAACCAATCGATTCAAGTCGAACGAGGTGAGTAGCCGGAGCCGATGATCGTGAAAGATGGTCGGGGAGGATGTGAAGCTGATGAACCGAGTGGCGTGAGTGGAGGATGAAGTATGAAGTGATTGTACTTGAATATAGTCTGGAGGTCATCGATCGATCGATCGCCTGCGAGTTGAAGTGCGTGCACTGATGATCAGTGGAGTGGTACCCTAGAGGATCATCACCCGGAGATGTTGGCTAGGATGTGTGACTTGGGATCGGTCGATCGGGGGATCGTAGGAGACTTTATCGATGAGGGGGAGGTGTTCATGAGATATTCGAGGGTGATGTTGGGATGCCAAAGTTTGTTTGAGCTCAGGATGTAAATGTTGAGTTGATGCTCGAGTTTCTACGGATGAAGTCTATCGATTAGCTAACCAGCCGTTCAAACGAAGAGAATAGATACTTTTGATCGATCAACAATAGTCTATAGGTGAGGATGTTTGGATATCGACGACCTCAATCGGTTTCAAATATTTATTTAGTATTTAAATGTTTATGCTGCCAAGTATCTTCTACGACGAGTGTTGTGAGCATGTGTGTGTGTGTCTCTAGGGGATCAACGATAAATAACCCTCTGACCCGAGTAGTGAGGTCATCTTCTCTTACACGGTGTACGTATCTTTTGCACATATTGTATCTGCATCCTTACGGTTTGTGTGGGTGTGTGTGGTACCACGGTTATAGGGGATGTATTACACATCCAAGTCAGCATAAGACGTGCGTGCTGAACTGAATATTGAACTCTAAGCATGTGCTTATGGTAAACTCGGTGAGGGTGTGGCTGGTTTTCGTGGGGGGGCTATGGATTTATGCGGGGCTCGACAAACACGCCCTTACGTACCCAAAGCATTTCATGATCCAAGCCCAAGCCTAAGCCCAAGCCCAAGCTCGGCCTCCTTGCTCGCCTCCACCCACAGCTCTGATCATCGCTGCACCATCAGCATCCACCCTCTGATCATCACTCTCGGTGCTCAGCCTCACCCGTAGCAACCCGTCTTCGGCTCCCTCACCCCTCTCGTGCCCACATCGCTCCCCTCCTCCACCATCTCCTCCCATCTCCTTGATTGGGTCATGCTTTGGACTGACTGCAATCGACATCCGCCCTGCCCTGCCCGGCTCTGCTCCCCTGAGTGAATTTAATCATCTTTCTCCGCCTCTGGTTAGTCTCTCTCCCCCCTCCCCCTCCCTCCTCCTTCATCCGCCCAGATCCTCGTCGTCTCTTCCTCCACCCTGCCATCCACTGCTGCCCCCGACTGATCACCAACCGGACCCTTCGCCTCCGTGATGTCTGCCACCACCGCCTCCATCCTCTCGCTCGCCGACCTCTCCCTCTCCCACGTCTTCGCCCAGTACGATCATCTCCTCAACTCTCCCTCCACCCCTTCCACCTCCCTCCCCCCGATCCCCACCCCGGCCTCCTGCCCCTCCTGCTCCTTCTCCGCCCTCTGCCCCCGCCCCACCCCGAAGCCATCTCAAGGCTGCCGCCGAATCACATCCCCCTCGGTGACCTCGATCAGCTTACCATCCATCTCCCAGTCCATCATGCCAACCCCCGGCCACGACCAGCCGTCCATCGACTGCTTCAAGTCTTCCCTACTCAACACCCTCCTCCAGGACCATCCTGCCAAGCAAAGCCAGCCTCCACCACCATCCTCCTCCTCCGCCACCGTCGCCGCCTCCGATCCCACTCCCCAAGCCACCCGGCTTCTCTCCCATCCACCCCCGCCAACCGACTCCTCTTCGTGTCAACCGGGCTCGACCGCTCCCCCGCTCCCGAACGCTCTTCTCTCCCCCAAGACCTCCCATCCTCCTCCCCCCGATACCCTACCCCGACAGCCTGCCCAGCATCCCCCGCTGCCCTCGCCGCCACCCCCCGCTCTGCCCGGCCCGGCCCCCGCTCCCCCAGCAGTCGCCCCCCCGGGCGCCTCCAGCAACGATTTCCTCAGCGGCTCTCCCTCCCCCGTCCCTCCCCCCTCATCCATCTCTCACCAACCCATTCTCCCCCTCGCCTCGACACTGACATCCCCCCAGCTCTTCGCCGATCGAGCTCAGAGCGTACTCTCACCATTCTCGAGCAATGACACTCATCCCCCAAACCATCCACCCTCGGGTCTCGTCTCCAGCCTCGCACCCGCCGATCAGCATTCTCTGGCCCGGCGCAATCGGCTAGCCAGTGATGATCCACAGTTGTTGATCCAACCCGAATCCAACCAACCCAAACCTAGACATGCCGCCCCCGATGACCCAAGCCTGAGGAAATTCCTCGCCATGCACTTTGTCGATCAGCTTCGCAGCCACCCTCCCCCTCGCTCCCCCGAGAGCTCCCCCGTGCGCAACGGTCCGACCGGTCCCGAAACCATCTCCCCCGCCAAACCCGCCAGTTCACAACCTCCTTCAGCTCAGCCCTCCCCTCATCCTGCTCCCTCCCTATGCTCTGAAAAGCTTTCGTCTCCGCACAATGTTGGTCTTCGTATCAACTCAAGCATCCCCCCTCAGGAACTCGTCATCTCGACCTCTCGAGTCAATCAGGAAATCCTGTACACCGCTGATCCTCCTCCCCACGTCCTACCCATCACACTTTTCCCTTCCAACATGGCCTACGCCCCCGGTCGTAGAGTGGCCGTCGATGGATTTATCAGTTATGCCACCAAAGCTGGTCGCATCCGGGTCATCGATCAGAACAGTGGCGCTCGTATGCTCCTCAAGAAGCACGAAGGACCGGTGGTGGACATGTGCATCGGCAAGCCCAGGGCTATCGTCGCCGATGTTGGCAATCCTCACACTCATACTCACAGCGGCAGTAGTAGTCGGAGGTGGAGATGTGTAGCCAGCGCCGGCTCCGATGGTAGGCTTGTCATCTGGAAGGTCCCCGTTCGGTTCGAGGAGGATTCGGCTGGGTATGATATCCTGGCAGACGTCTTGGCTGTCGATTCTAACCTCCTGCTCGGACCCGAAAAGAACCTATCCAGTTTGAGCAATGTGAGATTTCAGGCCATTCGATGGCATCCTCGTGATCCTAGCGTCTTCTTGGTATCGACCAACGATCGCCGGCTAATCTTGGTTCGATTGGATCGGGGTGCCTTCGCGGCCATGTGGAAACGTGGGATGCCACTGGGTAGAACCCTGTCGGAACTTGAGGCCTTTGAAGGCCAAGATGTCCTACGCAGCAACTGTGACGTAAGCCTCAATCAATCCAATCCTGCCTTGCGCTCCTGCTCCATCTACACCTGGCTCGTCCCTCGGCTGACAGAATCATCCCTTTCATCGTCTCTCATTCCAGGTCATGGCCTTTGCGTTTAGTCCAGACGGTTCTGCCTTCGCCTTCGTCACCCGGGACAATATGCTCACCGTCAGGCAAACTTGTAAACCTCATTGGATCATTATGGGAGGCCAACTTCCTTCCAGCGAGTCTCCGATCACTCGCCTCGATTTCCTCTCTACTCCTCATGGTCTCATCAAAGGCTTTTTACTCACCAAACGATCTGGTACTCGGGTTGAAGTCGTCCAGTTAAGCGAGATATCCGAAGTGATCATCGGAATCACCCTTCAACCACCCGCATCTACCCAAGCCGACAACTTGCCCTGTTTTGGTCATGTAGTCTGGCAAACCCAATACAGTACTATCCTCGTCTCTAATTCCGTTCGCGGTTCCATCTTTGCGTTTCACGTCAACTTTTGCGAACTACCTACCGAAGAGGAGAATTCACTCCTAAGGCCCATGGCCAATATCGACAATGGCCGATCAGCACCTCAAGAGGACGATGCTAGTTTCATCGAACGTGTTGCTGCCTCCCGCCAGTCTTCTCAAATGCAACGTAGCCGATCTAACTCGTGGGTAGCGTCATGTACCCCATTTGTTGATCACATATCCGAAGTTCCATCCCCGGATCCTATCATATCGTTTGTACTAGACGAAGGCCTGCGACCTGCCCCAGGGCCCTCTTCTTCGAATTGCTCAACCTTTAATCTTCACCCTAAAGGTATACACCAGCTCTATTTACCTAAGGATGTCATGATTCATCCTGATGATCTCAACGAGGAACGAATGTCGATCAGTCTTGCTCCTACTCGTAGTTTATCCTTGGCTGGTGAAATCTTGGTGGACGTCAAAGTCGAACAGGAGATTGCGCCAGTTGAGGTGCTCGAATTCGGCAACGACAAGCCTAAAAGACTTTTATCTCCCACCACAGCTTTGCCGTCTTCAATGGGGATGGCGGCAACTAACGGCCAACATCGTGACCGAGAACCCCACGCGCTGTCGCCCGACCACCTGAGCCTACATCCAAGCAACGCTCATCCTCAGGTCGATGTTGTTAATGTGCCTCTGGCCGCTGTTTCATCGGCTTCCCCACCGGTGACCGAAGCGGTGCTCTTTCGAGAGCTGAACGACAGCTATCAAAGACTGAAACAAGAGTTTCAGGATTCACTTGCCAAGCAGGGTGAGAAACAAAGTAAGACATGGGTGACACCTCTTCGTCACATTGTTGTAACTGAAGATATAAGTGCCTTTTTGTTAGATCAACGATTTTCGAACGAATTACGGAAGTGCCGTGAAGTGGATGCAGTTCGGCATGACAATTTGATGGACTTGATGATGCTATCTTCGAGTCAGAATCAGAAAACGATCAAGGTGTTGGAAGACACTCTTAGGAATGAAGTTGGAGGACCCGTGTCGACAGCTCTGAATAAAACATTGGAGCGTAGCGTGCAAGAACACTTGAAACGTGGATTGTCAGATGGTTTGAAGAAGGTTGCTTATCTTTGACGACATGTCTACCTGCTAAGCAACCAATCAACTGCATTCATGTTGATTCAGTTTGTATTTGTTTTGGTCTTAGCAACTAGGCCATGAAATCGAAGCTGCATTGAAGAAGCCGGAAACTGTCGCGGTGTTTTCGAATATGGTAGTCCCCGCCTTCCATCATCAAATGGAAGAAACGATCGAGCGTGCCATTGGCAACCTGGCGCCCATGATGATGGAGGTCATCCAAATCCAACAAACCTCGACCAAATCGCTGGCGCACGAAATGTCGGAACTGTCCCAAGAGCTAGCTCGTCTCCGAGCTGAAAGCCGAGAACGAAATGAGGTTCGAGAGCTCAAGGCCAACCTGAACAATATGCAACAGCAAATCACCGAGCTGCAAGAAACTCTGAAACAAGCTCTTGCTCATCGCCCATCCCCCTCTTCCGATCCGATCTTCCACCCTCATCAACTACCTGCCCTCAACGGCTCCGTTCCTACGTCTGGTCTTCATGCCACCACCGCCAGTTACCAATCTTGGGGTGGCTCCGAACAAACCTCTGGGAACGCACATCTCTCCCCTCATCAACCAACAAGCACCCATGCCTCTGGTTCTGCTAGTTCCCAAAGAGCCACAACACACAATTCAATCGGTTATCGGGAAGAAACGTCCGAACGTCTCAAGACGCCGACAAGCGCTTATGAGGACATGTTCCTGGGAGCCCTATCGGATCCTTCACCGCGAAGTCTGAGCAAGCTGATCGATGAAGGCTCTCATGATCGATTGGAATCAATCTTTAGCTCTAAGTCTCCAGGCGCTCCCTCCTCGGTCCTCTCCCAACCAGTCGTTTTAACGCTGGCCCACAGGTTGAGTGAAGAAATTCATAAACCGGTTGGATTGCCTGGGATGGTCGAAGGTCATCCGGACTTGGAACGGACGCTCGGTGCCTTTGGGACAAATAGGTTGAGATGGATTTGGAGTTGTGTCGGATCTGTTGATTTTCAAGTTGAGTTGGCTTTTTTCTCTCTCTTTTCCTCTCAATTCCTCAGAAGGATTTCTTGGCAGATTGCAAGGCCCTTAAACGCTCGGTGAGAATGGTCGTCCGTATGGTGGCACTTCGTGAACTGACGGCATTCTTTAACCTGGGTCGAATAGGACCAGCAAACCAGTCAATACCTCGATCGGGTCTTAGACTTGTGTTGGCAAAATCTGAACTCTCGAAAGCTTCGGATGGTCGAACTTAATGGGTTGAAGGAAGAGATTGAAGGGATCAATGAGGTGTAAGTCATCTGTCCCACCGGTTTTCCCATCCTTTCTCATCGAAGGCCATCTTGCTTACCTTCTAAGACCGATCGCTGATGTATTTTTTGGATGTGGATTGCGTATGTTTGTGTTTTGATTTTTTTTTTCTCGGCAGGTTGAGACTGATTCAGGAAAAGACGAAGCGAGGCGGAGGAGCCGGGGGGAATAACTGACTGGTCGATTCCTAACGCACGATCGAACAAGGGAGATCATCTTAACCATCGAAGGGAGATCATCTTAACCATCGAAGGGAGAAGGCTGTTCTACTTTTTCCAAAAAAACTAAACAAAAAAAATGCTCGTTCGATCAAGCAAACCAAACCTTGTGGATCCAGGGGTATCCTCATGCCCATGCTGCTTCGAATTACTCCACGATCACAGAAAAGCAAGTCAGCAAACTGAGTCGGGTGGGGGTCGCAACTTTTTCATATTTGATCCAACAAAAATATTCACCCGGATTCTTTTGACTCGACGACGTGGCGCAAGTCGTGAAGGAGACAAAATCAAATGTCGCCAAACCCAGTCGACAGTAAGCGCATGATCAAGCAGACTCTCTTTTTTCTCTTCTCCTTTTTACACGGTTTGTTCGACAGTCTCGTGTGTATCCATCTACCCAGTATCATGAGTGATCGATTGATTGGGAAATATGTCGATCAATGATAGCATTCCCCAAACCAAGATAATTCACTCATGACCCCAATTACCCACTTTGATTCAATGAAGATATGATGATTGGCATATACCTTAAGCTCCAGAAAAATCTCGCGGACCTCTCGAAATTGAGATCCCGTGTTGCTTTATCTGCACCAGTTGTAAGTGTAGAGGGGGAGAGAGGGGAAGGTTCATGGAGCGAGTGGGAGAGAGATTGCAATCGTTTTTTTTATGTATATATATGTGTGTAAATGATTTGAGTCAACCAACATGTGGAGCTGGTTACAGTTGTGGTTATGGCTTGTATGGTGTATAAAGCCTGTCTGGGTGCCTGTCCAAGTCTGACTTGGTGTGTGCCCAGGGCACCTGATTGGGTTGGACTCGCGGGGGTTAAAACTTGGCGCCCAACCAAGCTCCCCTTGACACCAATTAAAGCTGGGTGCACCAAAATGACAAGCCTCCCCTCCCTGCAACTTTCAACTGTTGTTTTTTCTTTTTCTTTTTTTTGTTTTTAAAAAAAAAACACTTGTACCTGGTGGGTCAAAATGTCCAGCTTTGATTGGCATTGTGGTGATTATTTATAGACAGAATCACAAGTAGGCTCAGCAGTGACATTTGATGGGAAGGCTCAGCAGTGGGTGGATGCAGGATCCACAGCACAAGAGTGAGGCTGAGCCCAAGTTTTACCTCTTGTGGTGAAGAAAAGGTGTGGTAAGATAACCAGCTGTGTTCCACAGCTATGGATTTAGGATCATATTTCTATAAATGTGGAAGCAAGTGATTGGAGCAATTGAGTATGTATCCAGGGGTTCACTATGGGGTATCCAGTGGGGGTTGCAGAAGGGTATGGAATTGTTGGGAGAATAGAATGCAAAAGTCAAGGATGCAGCATGCAAGTCAAAGGGGATCTGTAAGGAAGATTGTTGGGGATCTTTTGTTATGCAGCATGTGGCATCAAAGGGGATCCTACAACAAAGATTGTTGGGGATCTGTCATTGGCAACACATATTGTGACTGATTGACTGATAGGGATATCAAATATTGCAGTTAAAGTAACAACTAATGCATGCAGATGGATTGTCTAAGCAGATCACAACTAATGGTGATTGGGATTGTTGTGGGAAGTATGGGAAAGGTGGTGCAGAGGAAGACTTTAATTGATTTCATTTATTTGTTTTGAAGTTGAATTTTTGGGTTGTATATATAAGGGGTTGTCCTTTCTAGCATATGAGAGGGAGATCATTATTGGAATATTGGGGTATCAAAAAAACAAGATTGGAGATATCTTATGTATTGGAGTGGATTAAAAAATCTTATATTCTTATTATAGGAGTATCTTGGAGTATTAACAGAGAATATTACGGTGCAGAGATCATTCCAGAGTTCTTTTTTTTTATCTGTTTAGTTCTTTCATTGCAGAGTAATTGTAGAAGAGTCTGAATGGTGTGGATTCATAACACAAACAACAAGGGGGGAATTCAAGGATTGTCTTTTAGGTGTTGCGGATTGTGTTTATTGTCTTTGCAGAGGCAGCTTTTCCAAGATAAATTGGAGTAGGGGGGGGGTATTTTAAAAAAGAGAATCAATTAAATCCCATCACAGAGCAGGATTATTGGGGACAGCAGTTGCTGCACACTTTCTTGAACCAAAAATTGGGAGTCTGGCAGGGAAATTCTCTTTTGGATAGATACTCCAATGCTAAGCAAAAATGGAGGTGGGTTAGAGCAAGGCATCAGGTTTTGGCAACAAAGTTGGCAAAGAAGGAAGAGGAAACTGTTCCAAACAACTGGTTGGCTAGGGAGAAACAAGGATGGAAAATCAAGATAGGAGTGGAAAATGATTGGGAGCCGGGGTGCACTGATTATGTAGGAACAATGCAGAGTGTGTTTCAGGCCAACAATTAGGAATGAAATGTTGGAATTATGGCAACTAAGTGTCCTCATTCTCCTCTTGATTTAAATATAAAATAAATTGTTAAATAAAATACTATAAAAAATATAAGACTGTTCTCCGGTATTATGGGCATCATAAAAGTAGCTTGTTATGATCAAACTGTCTCTCATGTCTCTAATCAGTTGTCCCTCCTACTGTTGAACATTTCTAGGTTAAGTCATGATTAAGTCTGAAAGAATGCTAGTTCAAGTAGTCTGATTTTCCATTACTGATCAAACTCTTGTAGTCATAGAACCCTGAGTCACTAGTTCTTTTAATGGACTTCTTATCTCTAAGAACCTCCTTTCTTATCTTGATCTTTCTTAATTTTAATGCTTGTTGAATCACCAAATCAGCTTGAATTAACGCCTCAGTTGTATTGTACTTGTCACTCTTCTTTTGATAGCTTTTATGTCCTGGCTTATGGCCTGTTGTGTCTCTGCCTTGTTGCATACTGTCTTTCACTGATTATGTGACAGTTCTTTGGTTGCTTCTCATTCATTATTCATTATACTTGTTATTGTTAAAACCACATTTTGATCATTTTGATTATGGCTTGTATTTACTATTTAAATCCTGCCAACTTCAACTGAAATATCATCATCCGTTCTTACTCACCTTGAACTTGAGTGCCCCCCTTGACTCTCTGATCCGCTCCTCTTGGCGACAAAAGATTCCTCCTCCTCATCCTCACACTCAAATCTGACCGGAGCATTCTGCTGAATTTTTTTAACATGAAATACTCAAAAACAAAACCAAATATGCAGAGAAGGACAAAAAAGGGGATACTGAAGGAAGCAGCCTGGCACCTGGTGGGGAAGGAGAAGGGGATTGAGGAAATTGAAGTTTGTGGTGCAACATGGTACAAGTGCTGGTCATCTAATTGAGAACAGAGATGGGGATTTTTTTAATTGGACAAATGGAATAAAGGATAGTGGTGAAGGCAAGGGATTGATGGACTACCAAGTGGGTGTCAAATTACCATTTAGGGGGTATGTAACAGATTATGGATTGGGAACAAAATTGTTGTTAAAATAGCTGAAAATAAAACACCAGCATGCAGAGATCAATGGGTATATTCCAGAGAGGGCCAATTGGGGTTCCTCTGAGTAAGGAATAGCAGTTTGAATCAACCAGTAACCTATTGGAGATTTCCACCAAATTTGTGATTATGCATGCGGATGGATTGGTGAAAGGGACCTTCTTGGGAGTTCCATGTGCGGAGTAAAACAGAATTAGACAAGACTGTGGAGTCTGCTGACAGAGACCAGAATATTTCCAATGCAAGGAGTGCATACAGGTAGTCTAGGGTATTGTTGGTGTGGATTCTGCAGAAGAATGAACACTGGGGAAAATATTTGAGTTGTGGGGGGTACAAGGGGTTGGGAGGCTTGATTCACCAAGAACAGCATGGAAGGCCTAATCCATTTGCAGACATTTATCTGGGGTGGTCCAGGTCCCTTAGGTGATGTGTTATTGTGGAGATTTCTTTTTTAGTTTTTCCCAGTTTTTTTATAATTTGTGTAGTGGTTTTCTCTCAGGTTTTCTCAGGGTTTGCTCTCAAGTTTATTTAGTTATCTCAGATGCAGATGGAGTTCTTACCCAGAGTGTTTTTTTCAGAGTTATTTTGTTTTTTTCTCTCTTTAGGATGGTGTGGGGAATCTAAGATGATTCTTTTCTGGGGCGGTCCAGACACCATATTTATTTCAAGGGGTTTACAAGGAGCATGGTTAAAATACAAAGGGTTTTTTTTTGCTACATTATTTCTATTTTTCTAGTGTAGTTTTAACCCAAAAAAAAAGGGGGAAAAAAGAAAATCTACAAGAAGGAAATGGTGAAAAAGAGCTCTCCACAAGAACTGTGATGCTTGCAGAGGAGCTCCCAGAGCTCTGCAACTGGGATTCCAACTGACCACTGAAAAATTTCCAGGATCTTTTTTTACAAGACACAGAGGTATCAATCAAGTTTTTCTTCCTCTACCACATGCCTGAATTCTTTGTTGTTTCTCAGCACGGCTTGGTGTTATGGTGACACCAATTGAGGGCAAGAGGACCTATTTGGGTGGGAGCCAGTGGATTTATTTGATGGAAAAGGAAATGGAGTCCACAGGGGCAACAAGTGATGTGTGGCAGAGATCCATATTGAAAATGGGGGGGAAAGCAACTCTGAAGTGAGTTTGGGGGCTGTTAGAAGGATTGGGTTAGCTTGGCGCAAAAAAAAAACTTACAGGGTACCAGTGGTGAGTCAGAGCTAATGAAAATGTATGAGTTCAGAGACTCATCCTCTGCAGGCAGAGAATCAGCCAGAGGAGATGGCAAGGGATTTCCAGGGGGGAAGAGTGGGACAGAGACCAATGGTGACAGGATTGGTGGGTTGGCCACTCAAAAAAATACCAGAGTTGGATCTGGAACACAATGAACTTTTCCCAAGCCAACATTGAGGTTGTTAAGGTTCCCCCAGGCATGGATCATTTCCCCACTCAGCAGAGGTAGCAAAGTCTGCACATTGGGGAGGGGCAAGAGGTGGTTGGTAGCCTCAGATACTGGCAAAAGAGAGGCAGCACAGTTGGGTTCCAGAGTACAGTCCTTGGTCTCAATTGATTCATTTTCATCTACAACAAAGTTAGCCATGGTGGTGCCATTTGCAAAAAGGCCCAGAGGTGGTTTAGGGTCAAGGGGCAGGTCAAGGCATCAACAATCCAGGATTCAGAGCTACAAAGGAGAAACTGCAGTTTCCTAGGCAGCAGGAATTTTAGGCTGTAAAACTAGCAGCTCAGGTGCATGTCATCTGCTTTTTTGTAAAATAATTGCAGGACAACATTATGGAGAAAAGAGACAGAGCAGGACTCTAGTGTTTTTTTTGGGGAGAGGTAATAGTGGGGAAGTGAAGCCAGGGGAGCAGGCAGTGTGGTGCTCCAGAACTTTCCTTATAGCCATAATACTCACTTTTATAGTATAAAAACAATTAAAACCCTCAAATTAACCTCCAAAATGGATTTTACATCAAAAACAACCTATAGTCACTCAGCCAAAGTACCCACCTATCCCTCATGGATTAGAAGATACAGCTCAATAAACCTTCAACTGTGGCAAAATCATACCCAACCAGGTGTCACAGATCTGTGGAAGGCATAAAGACATAACTTGGAAACCCTCAAGTACATACCAGTAACAGCTTACCCTCAACACCAGGACCAGACACCAACCCTGTCACCTCAGCCAGAATACAGAAATACAGATACATGAGGCAGTGAAACTAGTTCAGCTCCTGTCACCTTGACCAGAATGCATTAAAATATAAATACAGAAGGATGTGCAGAAGTATACAGGAACAGTATAGGCAGGAGCAAGTGAAACCAGTCTCAAACCTAACAAAACAAACAAGCAAATATAAATAGAGAAGGATGTACAGAAGTATATAGGAACAACATAGGAAGTAGAAAGTGAGAAAAATCTCAACCAGAAACAAACAAACAAGAACATATAAATAGAGAAGGCTGTGCAGAAGTATATGGGAACAGTATAGGAAGGAGGAAGTGAAACCAGTCTCAGCCAGAGCCAAAAAAAGTACCAGCACCAACCCACCACAGCACCACACAGCAATTTATGTAGCCAGTAGCATGTGATAACAGAAAACCCACCAGTAAAGGTTCACCACAGGGCTACCAAGAAATCTATGCATGCAGCCAGGACCATTTAGAATAAAACAACCACCAGTACAAACCTAGCCTGCCACTACACAGAAATATAATCATGCAGGGAGCACACTCAGTGCCAAACAAGTAATAAGCACCAGGATACCAAACAAAACACCAGTAGTGCACAGAAATGCATGAAGGTAGAAACAAGTAGAACCAAAAAAACCACCAGTGTTGCACAGAAATCCATGTAGGTAGAATCAAATAGAACAAAACCAACCACCAGTACTGCACAGGAATATAGTTTACCTGCACTACACAACAGTTTATGCAGGAATGTGCATGCATGAAACCCCTGTACAACCTTTTGACAACCAGCAGAAATGACTCATGTAACTGTGAAAACTTTTTAAAACCAGCAGAAATGCCTCATTTAACTTTAAAAGCTTTTTACAACCACCAGAAATGTGTCATGTAACTGTATCTCACTGTTCCTCACCAGAACAGGGAGAACCTTCAGGGGCAGCCTTGAGCAACCCCTGAGGTAGGATCTGTCTATTTAAGGAGGGCCTCTCTGCCCTATCCAAGTTTTATACACATCTCATTCTATCATTCACCCATTCACCCGATGCCATCCAGGAAAATCACCTAACCTATCAGTAGTCATCTGTGGTACCTAACCAGATAAATATTATCAGCAAACCAATTATAAGGAAACAAGAAAATCAGAGATCAAGTTTTAACCCATCTTTAACCAATTAAACCAGCCCATCAGGTTCTTGAATAAGGGTTCTTATGTGACCTCAATATTCAGTAATGTATTAAAGAATAAACAATCATCAATCAATAGATAACCCTTCAAAAGAAAGAGAGCACAACAAAAAGAAACTAAAAACCTTCCCTCTACCCAGCACCCTGTGGGTAAACCCATCCTTGGGTCCTCTCCTGAAGAATCTCTTTGATAAACCCTTGAAAATTTTAAAAATTTGGATATTGGTTAAGATCACATATATCTGATTAACCACCAACCAAATAATCCAATACATCTGGTCCATTCTTCAACATCCCTACCAATAAAAAAAGTTAATAATTAATCTAGGTCTGATCTGAGACCTATTTCAAGTCTCAAAGAAGCCAGCCATTAATTTAAATAAATTATTGTTCAGACTTACTATAGGACTAGAATGGCAGGCAATTCAACACAACCTTAGTCTTACTAATACTCTGAAGGATTAGAAGTAATACTAAATTCCCCTTCAAGGACTGCCAGCAAGCTATTTGCTAAATTATTCATATTACCCCACAGGAGTCTCTACAGCAGATGTGCGTTGGAGTCCTGGGGACAGATTAAAATTGTGGGGGGATGTGGTGGTTATTTATAGACACAAATGCAACTAGGCTCAAAAGTGAAATTTTATCAGAAAGTTCAATGTTGGAATTCTGGCAACTAGTGCCCTTCATTTTTTGACTTAAAAAAATTAAATAAGAATTATTTTAAAATCTGTGATATTTTCCAGTATTATGGCCTCATAAAAGAAGTGTGTTATGATTAAAAATAATCTCTCATATCTCTAATTAGTTTCCCTCTTACTAGTTGATTACTTCAAGTTTGTTAAGTATCCAAATCAGTTGAATTAACGCCTCAGTTGTACTGTGTTTGTTACTCTTCTTTTGATAGCTCTTATGACCTGTGTTATGGATTTTTATTTCCCTGACTTGTTGCATACTGTCTTTCACTGAATGTGTGACAGCTATTTGGTTATTTTTCATTCATTATTCATTATCCTTCTTTTTATTAGAACCACAAGGTGGTCTTGAACAAATGGCTTGTATCTAGACTATTTAAACCCATTCTAGTCCAGCCAATCAATCACTATCCCTTCTGACTTATAAAAAACCTGATTTCCCCTTTTGACTCCTGGATTCACTCCTCCTAGCATAATAAGATTCCCTTACTCATCTAAGGAAGATTTTTAGGGATATTTTGTTACGTGTTATGTGGGATCAAAGGGGATCCTCTAAAAAATACTGTTGGGGGTCTGTTTTTGGCAAAGAATATTGTGGCCGGTTGAATAATAGGGCTATCAGATATTGAATTTAAAGCCACAAATAATGCATACAGACAGATTGTCTGAGCAGATCACAACTAATGGTGATTGGGATCATTGAGGGAAGTATGAGGAAGTTGGTGCAGAGGACAACTTTACTTGATTTCATTTCTTTGTTTTGGAGTTGAATTTTGTTTTTTATATATAAGGGGTTGTCCTTTCTAGCATATGAGAGGGGTATTATTATTGGAATATTGGGGTATCAAAAAAAAATATTGGAGTGGATTACCATATCTTATCTTATTATAGGAGTATCTTGGAGTATCAACAGAGAATATTACAGTGTGGATCTCATTGAAGAGTTATTTTTTTTGTCTGTTTAGTTATTTTATTGCGGAGTAATTGTAGAGGAGTCTGAAGGGCACAGATTCATGACACAAACAACAGAGGGGGAAGTTAGAGATTGTCTTCTAGGATTTGCAGATTGTGATTATTTTCTTTGCGGCGGCAGCTTTTCCAAGATAAATTGAAGTAGGGGGGTATTTTAAAAGAGAGAATTGATTAGATCCTGGAACAGTGTGGGATTGTTGGGGATAAAAGTAGCAGCACACTTTCTTGCACCACAGCTCCAAGATAAACTTGGCCTGGCACCAGACCTAATTGGCCAGAGTTCAAGTAAATCTTGGCCAGGTGTTAAGTTTACTTTGATTGACCCCAAGGTGAATTTTATTGGTTCCATGGGCACTTGAAAAAAATCACCAATAAATTTAGGTGCTGCCCAAATGGGCTTTACACACCATACAGCCATTATGCTTGTCACATATGATCCCATACTGCTCTCACCAGAAACAAGTCATGTTTCCCAAAAATCACAAAATTACAGGAAAAAATTTTACAGACTATCCTAGCCAGAATAAATGACTCCTGTCCAAACAACATAACAAGGAAAGGTCCTAAAGAATGTATTAAAAAAAATTGATAATTACTAAAAGATTTAAATAAAAAATATTACACCTGTGAGAAGGATGTATAAATGTACCACAGGCTCATTTCTGCTATCATCATCAGGAAAAAAATTGCAGAAATAACATATTTCTTGTCATGTGACATGGAAATCTGACCTAAACCACCAAAAGCAGCCTCAGGGTTATGCATGACTGCACTTCTGGCACCAAAAAACAGCTACTTCCCCTCTATTTAACCTGATAACAATCAAGGGGACCTCTGAGGAACTGAAAAGGGATAAATACAGGCCTCTTTTAGACTTTATTTTTTAAGAGAATCATTTTTATATACATCCAGACACCATTCTACCCAGGAACAAAATATTGATCAAGATATTAAGTGATTAACAGCTTTAGTCTGACTTTTACTTAACCATTCCACCCCTTATAAATCAGCTGTTGCACAATGGTATTTCCCCAAAGGATTATGATTGAGGCTCAAAACTCACACTTAAGTTATTGATTGCAGGTACCTTGGTATTTTCATTACTCACCAAGTAATTAATTACTCTCTTTTCTGGCTGTTTTGATAACCAAGCCAAGCCATACCATGTATTTTATGGGTAATAATTCCTTTATACAAAGATTTCAAGGACCCAGGTGGAAAGATTATGAGGTTAATTCCCTCAAAAGAGGTTTATCCCAATTTTAAAATTTGAGCCATCTTTTGATTTGATTGATGGTTAATTTATTAATTCACTCACTCACCTTTTTTTACACCAAACCACCTCCTTGGGTTTGCTAAATCCATAAATTTCTGGATTATTTCTGAATCATCTTGAATAGTTTGTTTATTCTAAATCCATCATCTTCAGCAGCTAAAGGATTTCAAGGGTCTAGGAACCTAGAAGGCTGTCAGACATATCTCAAATATTCATCTAAATTAAATATACATATAAAATATACTTATGATTTCAATATAAATATGTATTAAACAAGGAAAAAAGTCAGCTGGATTGATAAGCAAAAAATCCAAAGAAAAAAACCAGAATATAGGTTATAAAATATAAACAAGAGCAACAAATCATACAAAATTACTCTAGATCATGGAGATCTAGAGAAATGTAGAATATGGGCTCACACAATAGATCCCACAAATTTTTGCATATAACTAGTCCATGAATGATAAATTGGAGTTTTTATTATCCTTGGGGGTGAACTAAAACATTCTATTCTATCAAGATACTCACAAAAGTGTCTAAGCTCAATTTTTTTTCTATTTTGCTTTCCAATTCCCTTAAAGAAATAAATCCTATTTAATATTACAATGGTTGATATTATTGGACATTGAATTTCAACAACCAACCAAAAAAAAAAGGTTGGTCTTGGAGAGTAGTTTTTAACTTGAAAACAACAATAATTGTGCTAAATATCTTATCAGATTGACCAGATTTAGTGCTTATATTTACAAATATACATATTAATGTGTGCATACCCAAGTAATCAGTCAAAATTTTATCTGATCACATTTTCAAAAATAATTCTTATCCTCCAACTATGGCCAAAATTTTGTATTCAATTAAACCAGGATTCCCAAACAAGATGGATTTGATTGTGCATCTCTCACAAACAGATCATGTGATTTGAGAGATTTGATTGGGGTACAAAGAAAATACTTGAGAAGATGATCAATTTTGAGTCTCAAAATCTGACCAACCCAGCAAGTTAGCCTCAAGGTAAAAAAAAAAGAAGCTGGAAAGTTAAAATTCTATTTGAGAATTAGAGGTCAGAAATTTGAAGGGTTAAATTGAAGAAGGAAACTAGTTTAAACCAGAGGTGATCAAGTTTCCACACCAAAAGTTGAATAGAAAAGTATGAGATTAAGCAACTGAGGGGGAAGATAATAATCATATATAAATTGTAAACAAAGTGTGATTTGAATTCAAAACCAATTTTATCTAAAGCACAAGAGCAATGACTGATTAAATGATAGCCTAAATAATATTTGGAATGCAAATATTATTTGATTAATTAATGGAAGCCAAAATCATCAATGAAAGGCATCAAATTTCTCATTTTCTCATTTTTTCATTTTTCATTCATTTATTTATTTTTTTTGATTATTGGATGAATTTTGAACAAGAAATCAAAAAATTTTGAATGGTGGTTTGAAATAAAAATGAAGATGGGTTGATTAATTCAACTTTAAAAATTTTTTCAAGTAGCTTGGATGGAGTCTGTGTAAGAGTAAAGATTTTATGATTTCAAGCAATCCAAAAGGAATATAAAGCTGCAAAACTGATTGTTTGAAGGGTGATTTAGTAAAAAAAAGAAATTAATTTGGCTTGCCCATAAATATTTGAATATTACATAGTTGATTTAAAATTAATTCAATTTTTTTTTAAAAAAAAAAAAAAAAAAAAAAAAAAAAACAGAAATTGAAGTTTCATTGAATTTTCCTAATTATTTTTAGATTTTAGTTGATGGGAAAATAGAAATATCAAAATTAGTAAGATTTTTATTTATTTTTCATGCTATGAAATGAAAGAGCAGATCTTGTGAGACTTGGAAATTTTTTTTCTTTAAATTCATTCCAAATCATGAAAACTTCTGAGGTATAAAATGGATAAAAACTTTGAGGAGTATTTCCCACAACCAATTCCCATCAAATTATTTCTTACCCAATTAACACTAATTTCATAAAATCATAATGCCCATAATCAATTGAAGTAACCCCAATGTATGGGCACCTTGAATTGATTTCAAGACCCCAAATTTAGGTTACTAAAGCTAAAAATAAAGCCATAGAGAGAGGTGATCAAATTAAGTGAGAATGGTGTTGAGAGAGAAGGTTTTCTTGGTGATTGACACCAAGAGCTTTAAATTTGATTGAAGCAACTGCTACTTCAGGCTCAAAATCAACCAGGGTTAAAGGTAAGCCAGACAAAAGAATTTCAAGATTGAATGATTGACCAAATAAACTCCAAAGTTCAAAATTTCTATTGGGAAAAGAGCAAATTGGTGGTTGAGAAAGGATTATAAAAAAATGTGTAAGGGATTTTAGTTTGATGCAAGTTTTTAGATACTTGAAAGCTAAAAAATAACTCCCTGATTTTTATAAAATTCCAGAAGAAAAAGTATTTGTTAGTGGTCAACTGGCAAATTTGGGAAATGTTAAAAAAGAAATTGATACCACTAAAAAATTCATTAATTCAAAGTTCTTGATCCTTTGATTTAAAATTGATTCTAAATAAAAAAAAAATTAGAATAATTTTTATGGGTGAAGTTCTGAAGGGAAACTTGAGAAATTGAAAACCAAGGTTGAATGAAATAAGAAAAAGATAAAAATTAACAGAAGTGGAAGAGTTTGAGGATTTCAAAGTATTTGAGAATCAATAAAGTAAGAGTTTGAAGCTGTAAAACCAAGGAGGTCTATAGATAAATTTTTGTCCATTAAGTGACAATTAAGGTATATAAATAAATATATATATGTGTGTGTGTATATGTTTGTATATTTATATATATGTGTGTTTATTTGTATTTATGTGTTTATTCATATTTATGAGTTTATTCATATTTATGTGTATATATTTTATGTTTATGTGTATATATTTTATGTTTATGTTCATATTTATGAATATATTTATATTTATGCCTATATTAGGCCATATTAGAGTTAAATTTTTCAAAAAATTTAAATAGCTTATTTCAGGAAGAATATCAATTTTTCAAGAAATATTTTTGTATCAAAATAAACAATGAATCAATGGTTTTAACAAAAAAAAGTATAATTTTGAAAAAAAATGGATAGGCCTGAGATCAGCTCTTTAATTTTTTGAAGCTTTTAACTCTGATACACCCTATTTATATTTATGCCTATATTTATATTTATGCATATGTTTCTATTTATGCATATGTTTCTATTTATGCATATGTTTCTATTTATGCATATATATATAGGGAAACCATCCATGTTAGGATGATAATCTTTGGATGTATTTTGATTGGTATTAAATTCTTGCAAGAGTGATTCCCAGAAAATTGAAATAAATAAATAATAAATAACCATATTTGATCAAAATTAATGATTTAAGAATACATAATCAGTGGATAGGGTTGAAGGTTCTTCCAGATTATCTAAAGCATTGATTCAAGTAAAAAACTATTTTTGAAAAAATCCACTACCAAAAGGATAGCTTAATTATCATTGGAAAGAATTAATTGAGTTTTAAATTTAATATAAATCCAATTTCAATTAGTAGGGGGAATTAGAAGGGAAAAAAGAAGCAAGTATTTCTGGTCCCTGTAGGATTTGTTCCTATTCAAAACATAGAAATAGATACAATAATAGGGCGTATCAGAGTCAAAAAACCTGCCATTAAAAAAATGGCTGGTTTCAACCCAAATCCACTATTTCAAACCTGCCATTAAAAATGAAAAAAACAACTCATTTCACAAAAGGGGTTTCAGAGTTACCCCCAAAAAAGTGGTTTTTGTAGAATGTGGTATATTAAGTCAAGAATCAAACAGGGAATAAAATCACACCATCCCCAAGCCCAAAATCCAATTCAGCCATCAAAGAATCCTACCAAAGCTTAAGTCAAATATTCATTTGATTCTAATTTTCCTCTTTGTTATCTCTTTATCACTAAACAATTCATCATAATTGTCCTATTCTCACCATCAATCTCAATGCAAAAAACAAAACAAGTGAAAAAAACCCTTCCTGGTTCAACTCTGAATCCCTATTAATGGTCTAGAAACTACATTTCCCATCCAGTCCTCTCAACCAATTGGTACCCATTAAAAAATTCATCATCAATTGGATTCCCACATTCTCCAGTTCCTCTGATGCTCTTTGATCAAACTCATCCATTCAATCAGCTTATCTTTTGACTCAGGATTAGCCAAAGAGGTCAATCATCTTGCAATAAATCCAAAAAAATATCAAACTATCACAGTTTTGAACACAAATTGGTACCATATTACTCTTCCTTCTGTGTGTCATCACTTGCCCTACCAGCTTTGAGTATCAGCACCAGCCTGCAACTCTTACTCTCACAGAGCTTCATCTTTGCCACCAGTGCTTTTATCATGCATGGGGATCGCTTGAAAATTAATAATCTTTGGGATAGATCAATCAATTGGAAAGTCCTACACACCCAAATGAGACTGCTTGCCTCCGGTGCACTAACAATACTGAAGGAATATGGAGCAGGAAAAGTTTTGGAGCTAATTTCTTTGTTTCTTTTTTGAAAGGAGAGGTAGGTAAAAGTGGCTTTCAGAGGAGTAAAACAGGTTTTGTGATGATAGAATTGGAGAATAAGAGGTTGCTTTTTTGAGTTTTACAACAAGTTCAAAACAATGAAAACAAAGATGAGATGTAAGAATGGTTGTGGAACACAAAAATTGTACAAAGGACACTTGATTCAATAATGAGAGGAGCTATGTAAAAGTTGTTGCAGATTATCATTGTGTTAAAAAACACCTTGTTTTTGGCCTTTGAGATGGCTGGCCAAATGTATTGCATGAATTGATCTTGACAAGCCACAAAAGTCAAGGGTCCTTTGTGGCCTGAGGGATGGTTTCTGTGTTCTGTCTATGACATGAATCCACAGGCTCAAAGTGGCTTGTCAGTTTTGTGCAGTGTGGCTGGGATGGAGGCAAGGGTATTTCTCAACTTTGGTCTGCAACCATTTTAGAGATTTATTTGAGGTGTGCTTCCTCTTGAAGCTATCCTCAACAATCCAAAAAAATACCTAACACTCTGGGCTGGAATGGATTCCAACTGAGTATTGGATTGATGATCTTGCTACAACTTAATATCTATAGTGTTGTACTTGGTACCACTTCAATTTCTTTGGTATTTACCTATCCTTGTAATTAAAAGGATCACTTATTGGCCACAATTGGTACTAGGTAAGTTTCCTAAAGCCTGAAAAGCTTGAATGAATGGAGAAATGAACAGGTCAAGGCCATCTTCTGGGTGTAGATCCAGCATTCTGCCAGACTGGATGGAAATAAAAAGTGCTTGGTCCATTGATATTAGCAGGATAAATAGTCAGCTGGTCAGTTTGATCTTCTCCTTGTGGTTTGATTGGTTGATCTCAAAAATCTGAAGATGAGTCCAATAACCATTGGTTTGGATTTGGAGAGTTGGCAAGTTTGAGTTCAAAGGTTTTCCACCACTTTTATAAGACCAAGATTTAGGTCCAGGTTTGGTTTTGATTTTTGATGGTGGAAAAGGATGAGATGAATCTAAAGAGATTCAAGCCAATAAAGTTTGAAATACCAAGCAATTGATTTGGCAATCCGCTCACAATTGTCTTCAAGTTAGCTGGAGTGGTAGCCAATAAAGTTGAAGTCCAAACCACCTCAAGATTAGTTTGGTTTAATGTCAAGCATTCCACCTGGATCTCATCTAATGGTTAAACCAAGATTTCCAGGGTGGAAGTACTTCTGGGATTGTTGATAAACTTTGAATAATTTAACCAACTGGACTGGTGAGACCTAACCATGGTACCATGTAGTCTCAAAATTGCAGATGGTTTTGTTGCACTTAACCTAGTTTAGACTAATTTTGATTAGTGAGGTATTCAACCAAAAAAATCATCTTCATTGTGTGTTCAAGATTGAATCTCCAGTTTGTTGTGGTCAACTCCTAACAAGTCATATTCCCCAAGGGAGGTGAGAAACTTACATTACAAGTAATATATTGAGGTCTTTGTGGGATAAATGATTGGGGGATTGATGAGAAAGTGATTGAAGGCTTTGATTGAATTGGTTTTGGATTCAATCAATGATGATATAATTTGAAGATTGAGGGTTCCTTGGGTGATAATTGTAGGATAGGATTGAATAGTTAAAGCTACATAATTTGAGTCCTAGATGAATGGCTTGGTTTGATAATCAATTATTTATATAGGTTGAGATCATTTGAGGGAATTCTAACAAGTTTTTGAGCTTGTTTAGATGATCAATTAGGGTTTTAATCTGATTCATATTGTCTAGGATTGGTTGAAAATTTGAATCAAATTTGATGATCTTAGATTGGAGTGAATTGGTACAATTGAAGGTATGTTTTTAGAAAGTAGTGTTTGTTGAAAATTCAGGTTTTGTGATGATAATAAGTGATAATGGGACAACCAGTGATGGTTTGATGATAAACAGAGGAGGAGGAGGATGATGGAGAGGGTGGTTTGAAATGCTATGATGAGATGATGTAAAAGGTGGTTGTGGTTATGATGAAAATGGCAGATTTAATTTTTGAAACCTGCCATTTTTTTGAAACCTACCATTTTTTTGAGACCCGGAATTTTGAAATACACCAGTTAGGGGGTATGTGTATTTCAGAAAACTGTCATTTTCAATGGCGCTTTTGGCCAAAACAAATGGTGGGTTTCTAATTGCAGGCTTTCTAACTCTGATACACCCTAATATTGTATTTCACAGGTCATAACAGGCCAATATAAGTGTTGTTAAATCAACTGGTAGGTTATATCACATCAATGATGAATATATAAATGATATTGATACCAAGACCCAAAGATATAAAACTGGATCAAATGATTTTTAGTTAAAACTATTCTATGTTTCTGTAAGAGAAAATTTTTTTTATCAAAATTTTTCTTTTTGAAAAGAATTCATTTTATATTAAAATTAAAGAAATTAGGGAAATTAAATTGATTCTCTTAAATTCAAAGAGGTTTTTTATTCTTGAATATCTTCATCTTTCAAATTCTAATTGAAATGCAAAGTAGAGAATATTTCTCAAGTATTTTCATGAGGTTTTCAGTGATAGTGCTTGCTATAATTGGATAAAAAATTATGATTTTGAGATGATGGAATATAAGGATAAAATAGAAATCTCATAGGCTGATTGGTGATAATAAATTTCAATTCAAAGAAGTATTAAGTCCAAAATTCCTGTCTAAAATCAATGAATTTTGGGATAATAAAATACTTGAGGGATTTATATTATTTTAAAAATCAAGCACTTCCCACAAGACTTGAAATTCTATTCAAGAAATTTGCTATTGCAGGAAGCTTATTATAATTTGAATCATGATTGAGTTTGGTAGAATAAAGAAAATGATTTAAAAGCCCCCAATGACTAATATTATCAAGCCAGCTGAAAAAAGTACTCAAAAACAATAACTGAGGGTTACACCCACATGTGGGTGTGTTTCCTAAAGTTATATCACACATTGGTACTTCCATCTCATTTTAGGTAGTTTCATTTACTGAAAATAGCCCTGAATTCCTGCTACTCATTTAAATAAACAATTTTGAGAGGTAATGTGGCCCAAAATGGCTAAACTCACATTTCACATATACACCAATTACATGTAACATGGCTGAAATTGAGTCAGAAACAGAATTTTGTGTTTTGTTGAGGATTATTCCACGTATTAATTTTTTTTGAAATTACCATGCAAAGATGCATGAAACTGAAGTAAATGAATAAAAAATTCACCAATTCCCACAAACTTCATGGCTAGCTGAATTAAAATATGTCCATGGAATTTGTGCAGTCAGGCAATTGCATTCAGGTCCTGAAAGCTGCACTATGTATTTTAAAACATGAAAACCATGATAAAGGTAAACCAGAAATATGCATGCTTCATCTGAAATGAAAAAAACATGCATATGTAATATGCATTCCAACATATTAGGAGTGTATTGAAATTAAAAAATCTAGCTTGAAATCACCAAAAGGAAAAGTGATAACCATATAAAACTAAATTTCAAATTTTTCACATAACCACAAAATGATCTGCTAACAAAACGCTCTATGTAGGTATAACTGACTACTTTGCCTGCTAAATGAGATGTATATTTCCACAAGAGTGTGAATTAACTTAAAAATAGTAAACAAAATGAAAGAAGGGTGCATCTATTTTGATGCCACATAATCACTTATGGCACACCCCATACAAAAATAGTTTTGGCATTCACAGATCCACAGGCCACTGTTCTTGGAATGAAAAGTTCCACATGCCTAGAATTTTGGCATTCCAAAAACTGGTCTTTCATAAGAAAAAAAATCAGTTAAACTTTTCATTAATTATTATAAATACTCAGAACCATGTTAAAATGAAAAATAAATATGGAAATAAAACCTAATCATGAGATATAAAATAATTTAATGAAAGAGATATAATACAAGAAGGGAAAGCATTTTATTATTTTTTAATTAATAATTGTTAAAAGGGTGGTCTTAAATTCACAATCTTGGGTTACAAACGGGTGTTAAATGCTTTTCACAACCCATATGAGTCATGAGTAGAGGTTCATAAGTCAAAGAGTAGCAAACAGAATTTTTTACAACTTGCGCAAGCCCCAGGGGGTTGCAAATAACTTGTTTTAAACTTTTTTGGGTTGCAGAGTTCTCATTTTTAACCCCAAAAAAGTATTTCAAAACCCCTGGGGGTTGCACGTGTCTTGATTGACACTTTTGGCCCATTTGGGGCTATTTTGCCGCAAATGGTCCATCTTAGGGGGTAATTAGGGGTACCTAGGCACCCCTGGACCAAATTTGAGTGATTTCAAACCAAATTTGGGTATTTTTCATAGATTTTGGGCCTATTGGACCACAAAAACAAATTGAAAACTTTCCCACAAATTCTTCCTATTTGAAAAACAAATTCTTGCCACAAACTTTACACACACAACACTTTCCTGTCAGATAAATTTATTTTTCTCAACCAAAAAGTGAGTAAACTTTGGAGTTGTTGAAACAGTTGGATTAAATAAGAAAATGAATTAGGATTTTTTTGGATTTTGGGAACAGTGGAAAGCCCAAGCCCCCCTGGTTTCAACATGGCTAAATTAAGGGACTTCATTGATACTGCTGTAAAAAAAGCTGTTGCATAAGCAAGGGATTTGGGTAGGGATTTGGGAAAGAAAAGTTGGAAGCCCCAATTTTATCCTCATTGTCACACAGTGGTATGTGACACCATAACAACTGCAAAGTGAACTGGCCTTTCAGCTGGTTTTATAGCCTTTTGGTAAGGCCTTGCCTCTCATTTGGTTTGCAGTTGTGCAAGGTATGACAGTAAATTGGCTGGCCCTGTTGCAGGTTCAATTTCCAATCAGGACAATTTTTGCAAGGTGGCTTGCTCCTGTGACAATTTTCAGGTTTTCCGCCTGTCAACAGCAAGACTCCTGAGTCTTGGTTTCTCCTTATGGCATTCAGGAGTGTGTCTGAATATGGCTCCACAACTGCAAAGTGGGTTAGTGCCACCAGCCATACACACTTTGGGACAAAGTGCCCTTAAACCCAGGGGTACTGTCACACAGTGGAATGTGACACCATAACAACTGCAAAGTGAACTGGCCTTTCAGCTGGTTTCATAGCCTTTTGGTAAGGCCTTGCCTCTCAGTTGGTTTGCAGTTGTGCAAGGTATGACACTCATCTAGGCTTGCAATTGAGGAACAAGATGCCTCACAAATTGCATTCAATGTTTGTCAATACTTATGTAAATCTGTAACTATGTAACTATGATGTGACAGATCCCCTTGAACCTGCTCCTGTGAGAGCCTTTCCTAGTAGGGAGGAAGCAGAATTATTTTTCCAAGAATGGGCCTCCATGCATGGCTAAACTCCAACAACATTCAATTCAAAGAGAGAAAAATATGTATACCAATAATGCAACAGGTGTGGAAGATGCAAAGGGCTGTTGCTCAAAAAAACGCAAAGGCTGGCTCACAAAAGGAAGGTTGGGTGTCAATTAATGATCCATGCAATTGGAAAGTAGCTGATTCCACATGGCTCCTATTCATTAGAAATGAGAAACATAATCATCAAACATCTGAAAACCCCTCAGTTCATCCTCAACTGAGGATAATCTCTGGTGTTAAGGAAGGCATGAACAATGGGATCAATAAAATTCAACTCAAAAGGAAATTTAGCAAGATTGGAGAATATGTTGAATATAAACCTTCCAGTTCAGTAAGTTGAATTTTTGTATTGTTTGAATTTCTCTTTGATTTATGATTCCTGAATGGGTTTACTAATGATTGATGTTTTTTTTTGAAAGTTTGACAATGATTCAGTGCTTGACTCTTCTTAATTGTTTGAGAATATCAGTTGAATTTTTATGGGAAAAACTGAAGAAGTTAAAGTGCAAATTTTAGAGTCCCTGGTCAAGCATGCAAAACTTTTTGTTGCTAAGCCAAGGCTTGAGCCAAAGGTCTTACAGTCCAGCTGAGGTTAACCCAAATTGAAAGAAATCTCATGTGAGCTTTCACAATTTGAGAACATGGAAACAGGACTTTAGAATAAAAGATGGGTTAGAAGGGCACCAAAAATACCAAAAGTTTTAAGTCTTTTATTTTGAGAAGTTTTATTTTTGAGGGTTTAATGAAATGATGGGGAACTGATATTTATAGTTCAAGTCAGGCTCAGAATCTGAATTTCATAGTTCAAAGGAAGAGACTGAAAGGAAATTAGGCTGCCTTAATTTAGAATCAGAAAAATTTTCTGAGGAAGAAGAAGAAGTGGAGAGGTCAAGAAGAAGCTTATCTTTGGTGAGCATTGATTTCATTAATGTGATTAGAATTTTTTGTAACTTATTTTTTCTCATAGAAACCAAAAGTGAAATACCTAAATCAAATTCCTGATAAATTACATAAGTTCTTGGGTGAGGTGTGGGATACTGTTGGTGATGGTAATTGTGGATTTAGAGTCATTTCAAAATCACTTTGGTACAATGAAAATGGATGGCTTAAAGTTCAAATTGAAATGTTAGAAACATAAGGAATGCTATGCTAAGATACTTGGGGGTATCAATTTTAAGAATGGTAATCCCATCAGTGGAATTAAAGTTGGTATGGCTATATTGAATAAATGTAAAGTTGAAGATATCTGTGTGATTATTCCAGGAGTATCCTGAATGGATAAATAACATAATTTAGACCATGATAGAAAAAATAATCATCACAATATGATAAATAATATTGGATTTATTGAGAATTTAATTCCTACCAAGTATGACACAAGAGTGCCACAGGTATGCACACACAAATTAGAGATCTGGGTTAAAGATAAGAATGAAGAAGAAAAAATTAAAGAGAAAAAAATTAATAGATGCTTTTCATGAAGAAATGAAAAGAAAAATAAGGAGAAATGCTTCAAATACATCCAAGTTCAAATCCAAATGCTGGAACAGATTCAAGAAAAGAAAGCTTCACCACAGGTGGACACCAGCAAAAAATTCAAGAAAGATAAAAGCAATTGAAAATTTCAAGTTCATTGCCCTTCCATATGTATCACCATGGAAGCAAAAGTTTCACCATGATGCAAACAAAAGCATCAAGAGAATCAAATGCACCAATTTTCTCTCTACCATGACTGAATAGAAATTTATAAGGTTGTACCTGATGGAAAAAATGGGAGCTCATCAGTATTTAAAGGGCCCATCTTGCCATCATGAAGTTGTTTTTTTTGTTGCTTATTATCCTTCTTTGTTATTTTTCAATCAATCACCTTCATTTGTATTATTAAGTGCTCCAATGTCCAAATTTCTAATACAAATAAGTTATCACTACCAAAATATTTCTGTTATTGAACAAAGCCTTAGTACCAATTATTGCTGCCATTGTCAAAAAACACATCAAAAAAGTACCAGTATCATAACTGCAGGAATCAATATGCAAATCACATCAACCGCTCATCACCTGTACTGTTTTTTTAAAGATAAGCAATTTTTAGTGGAAAGATACCATTTCCTTATACCAACAAACAAGAATAAATACACACCCTTGATTTTATCAATGCAAAAAATCTTCAAGATCAGCTGCCCATTCAAGATCAGGAGAAATCAAAGAAGGTTACCTGAAGGAAGCAATACAATTTTTGAAACCATATTTATTTTCCTAATCCATCAAAAACATTGCCTTCCGCAATTCACACATCAAGAAAAATGCACAGAGGCTAAACAGGAATTAAATTTGGGGAAGACTAGAAGATCAGAAGTAAAATTTAACCAAATATAACAATTACTTCAGGAAAGTCAAATTAATCCTGAAGATAGAAGGGGAAAAAATGGAAACATAACAGAGGATAGAGATTAGTTACCTAAAGAAAAGAATTTGCAAGTAGAAACTGCAATAAGAGAAAGAAATCAGCTTAACCAGAAGAAAATTAGAAAAGGTAGAAGTCAAGAATTAAGAGGTTCTCCAACCAAGAATATATTAGGATTCATTAGATTTTTGGAATATTATAATTTTCTTGATTAGGGATGATATATATTATTGGCTAATACAATGAGAGATTGATTATAAATTGAGGATGTTTCATTGGGAATGGAAAAGCATAGAAGTAATGGATTATCAATAATTTAATCCAAGTGTAGTGGTACATTGTGTGAAACCTCAAGAGTAAGAATTTTACCTCATGTGTTAGAGGAAAGTGTTAAGCTCATAAATTTAGATGAAAGAAAGCTAATTATTAATTGGAGAACAAACCAATTGTTTAACCAGTAATTTTAATAAAAGGAAAAATTTGAATTGAATTGACAAAGAGTTAAATATAGAATCTGAGAATTCTATATGATGAATATTAAATAAAAGAAGGAATTCCAATTTTGAATTACTCAGAGTCAACTCCCTGGGAAAATTTGTGCAAGATAATTATATTAATACAATATGAAAACATGAGAACATTATATAAGATATATGATCCTAAGAAGATAAATATCATTAGGATAAGAGATTTCAAGTTTAATAAGGATGTGTTCCAATTGAAACAAGTTTTTGAAGAAGATTGGGAAAATCCAATATTACCAGTGAAGAAAACAGAACACAAGAGAAGTGAAAAATTCAATTCACAATGAGAATCCATAGAGAATGGAGAGAATGAGAATTAACAACAAGCAGTTATAGAAAATATTAGTCCTACAGAGAAATTTCAAGAAGAGAGAAGTCAAGTCAAAAGGAAGAAAACACCGGAAAGCACCCAAAAATTATAAGAATTGAAAGATTCAGAAGATTACCTGATAGATATGATAAGTGGAGAGCCCATTGTGCTGAGATTAGAGATATAGAAGGGATTGTTCAAAAGGAACAAGATGGATTAGTTTTTTTGAAGCCATTTGATATGGAAAATATTACAATTAAGAATATTTTTAAGTAGGAAATGAATTTACCAGATAAGCAAAGATGGAGAAGTAATATTTTTGAAGAGATAGATTCATTAGAGAAAAACCAAGTATTACAAAATTTGAGTTTTCAAAGATAAGGCCCTTATGGGGAATAGATTTTTATTGACCATGAAAATTTATTTACCTGTTGAAAGAACATTGATGCAGTAATTTTTGGGAACTGGAAATGATAGAAAATTCAGAATCTGACCAAGCAAGGAACCCAAAGAAGAGAAAATATAATTTACTTCTTAACAGGGTGTAGAGTTAAGCCTATGTTTGTTTAAGAAGCAATTAGATAGATTACATGATTCCCAAAAGTCAACAGTATAGTTATGAGAGAGTATCCAGATTAGTTTGAGGCTAATATCAGGTGAACACAAGGTTCACAAGTGAAAAAATTTGGAATATTTATAGAAACTGGTAAAGAAAACCATACAGGATATAGATAGTTTTGGGGGTACCATACTAGGTATGGATAGATTTATGTTGAGGGTTTCAAATTATTATAGCCAGTAAACCAGTAGAAGGAACATTGTTTAAGAGGTTACCTGATTGAATTTTTTTCATCTTTGAGAGGATGAAGTTCTGGAGTTGGGTGCAATGGAGGGAAAAAAGGCTAGATGAATAAGAGAAATATATTATATGCCAATAGATAAAGTTGGTAATACTAATAGAGAATTTATATGCAACAACATGAGAATTTAGCATGAAGCATAGAATATGTATTTAAGTTAAATTAACCCTTCTGGGATTAAGGGGGTGTGTTAGAATGGTGATAAAATTCGGGGGAATCACAGTTGGAATGATTATATCTAATAAATTTAAAGTTGAAGATATCTATGTGATTATTTCAGGATTATTCTTAATTGATAAATAATATAATTTAGACCATGATAGAAAAAATAATCATCACAATATGATAAATAAGATTGGAGTTATTGAGAATTCAATTCCTACAAAGTATGGCAAAAGAGTGTCACAGGTATGCAAAAACAAATTAGAGATCTGGGTGAAGGATAAAAATGGAGAAAAAAAAATTAAAGAGAAAAGAAATTTAATAGATGCTTTTCATGAAGAAATGAAAAGAAAACTAAGGAGAAATGCTTCAAATATATCCCAGTTAAAATCCAAATGCTGGAAAAGAGCCAATGAAAGAAAGCTCCACCACAGGCAGACACCATCAGAAAAGTCAAGGAAGATAAAAGCAATGGCAAATTTTAAGTTCATCATTCTTCCATATGTATCACCATGGAAGCAAAAGTTACAACATAATTTAAAAAAAAGCATCAAGAGAATCAAATGCAAAAATTGTCTCCATGTCTGAATAGTAATTTATAAGGTTGTACCTGATGGCAAAGGTGGGATCTCATCAGTATTCAAAGGGCCCATCTTTCCATAATAAATCTTTGTTTGTTGTTTTTTATAATCCTTCTTTGTTATTTTCCAAAAAATCACCCTTTTTTCTATTATGAAGTCCTCTGCCTTGTAAATTGCTAATCCCAATATCAATGAGGTTGAAAAGATTGAAAAAAGACTGGATTTTGAAGAAATGGATTAAAATATTCCCTGTTCACAATGGCTTTAAAAATTGCATATGGGCTAAATAATAACAGATACTTATGGAAGGCCAATTTTTTCATTTAATTGAGTTAATGTTTTGCTTATACTCCTATGAAAATGAGTGTAAAAGAACTATCAGATGCCATCTTCATTTCCTTTGTTAACAATAACCACTGGGTTCATTTAATACTTGAGGGAGATATGATTCCAATCCCTCCCATTGTTTCAAACCCATCTTCTTTTACTTGAAAGAAAGCATCTGATCGTTTTTATCTTCTCTAAGATCAACTGGATTTTTATTCTATTTTATAATCATCACATAATTTCATCAATTGGTTTTTTATTTAATCAGTTGGGTTTGGTCTAACATGTACTTCTGATGCTGATATTTTGATTCTATTAATATACAGGGTTATCACATTTTGAACATCATTATTTTGAGTGTTTTGAATGAGATTTTATTGTTAATTCAGTTCAACTTGTTTTGGGCTGATACCATCATGAGTATTTTGACTTCTTATTATGGGATCAGCTTAACACAAGTTGAACTTGTTTTTTTGGGGGCCAAATTTTAAATTCACAACCTTGGGGTTGCAAATGGGCATTGATTGCTGTTCACAACCCATATAGGTTGCAAACAGCAATTCAAGGCCCAACAAGAATCAAGCCAAGTTGCTCCCAACTCAGGCTTCCCCTGGGGGTTTGCAAACCCCCAATTGCAACCCATTTTAAGTTGCAATTGGGGAATTTCAACCTATAAAGGGTTCTGATTGAGGTTTTGCAACCCCCCAGGGGATGCACAAGTCGTGAGCGGGGGTTGACCCTGTTTTTCAGGCCCATTTGGGGCACTCCCCTCCCCCAAATTGGCCATTTTAGGGGGGATTTGGGGTACCTAGGCACCTCTGGACCACATTTGAGTGCTGTCAATCCAAATTTGGGGATCTGGAATACTATGTGGGACTGTTATTGGACCAAAAAAAGAAAATTGGGAATCAAACCGTATTCCTATTAGCAAAACATATCCTTGACACAAACCAGTTACACAAACAGCAAATGCCTTTTGGAAAAATTATTTTTTCTCAACCCAAAAGTGAGAAAACTTTTGGATTTGTTGGATTGAAAATTGAATTGAATACTAAATTTCCCTTGAATTTTTGAATTTTGTTGGTTTATGGAAACAGTGGCAAGCCCAAGTACTCCCGGTTTAAACATGGCTGTGTTGAAAGACTTAGTTGAAATGGTTGTTAAAAAAGCTTTGAATTCTTGGGATTTGGGTATGGAGTTGGAAAAGAAAACATTGGAAGCCCCAATTGCATCCTCACCTAGGATTAAAATTGAGGAAACAGATGTTCCTTCACAACTGGAACAAGATTTTTTGTCACAACTGGAATTGACTAAAGGGGGTGGGTCACATTTCATATTTCATTTGACTGAGAAGGATTTGGCTTTATCATTACACTAATGTAACCATGTGGGGTATAACTATGAAACTAAGGGGTGCTAGACCCGCTTGACCTTCCTCCTGTGAGAGCCTTTTCTAGTAGGAAAGAAGCCAAGATTTATTGTCAAAAATGGGAATCCATGCATGGCTACGCATTGACAACATTCAAGTCAAGGAAGGATAAATACGTAGATCTAGCTTGTGACAGATTTGTGGTATATGAAGGGCCATGCCTCACCAAAATTCAAAGGAAAACTCACACTAGCAATTTTGGGTGTAAATTCATGATCCATGCAAGTTGGAAAGTAGCAGATCCCACATTGCATCTCTCCATTAGAAATGGCCTACACAATCATCAACCATCTGAAATCCCCTCAGTGCATCCTCAACTGAGGAGGATGTCTGGGCAAGCCTTGGATCTACTTGATGAAGGCATGAATGATGGGCTAAATACAATTCAAATCAAAAGGAAATTAAGCAAGATTGATGGTGGAAAACACATTGATTATAGAAAAATCTATAACAATAAGCCAAAGGTAAAGCTTGCAGAACTGGATGGGAAAGGTTTTATGGATGCTCTATTGGAAATGCTCCAGGAATCCCAGTGGGTTTCCAGATCTAATTTTGGTGGAGAGGGTCACTTAGAGGCCCTTTTCTTGGTTCATCCTGAGTCTATAAAACTTTGCAAAAAATACCATCATATTGCTTTGTTGGATTGTACTTATAAAACAAATAGGTACAAAATCCCTCTATTGCCTGTTGTAGGAATGACAGCCAACAAGAAAAATTTTACAAAGGCTTTTGTTTTTTAAAAAAAAACAAACTTATTAGTTCTACATTTTGTCTTTGAATGCATGAAATGAGTTATCTTATGATCCCAAGAGGCTTCCCAAAGTATTTGTGACATACCATGAAAAAGCTCTGATTTGTGCAATAGAACATAGTTTCCCTAATTCATCCCAACATTTGTGCTCCTGGCACTTTTATAAAAATATTCAACCAAACTGTAAAGTGCGCTTCAGTAATGATAATGAAGGATGGCAAAGCTTTATGACTCTGTGGGAAAAGTATGGGGCCTCTAAAACCAAGGGGGAGGCAGTATTCAATGATGTGGAACTCAGAGTATGCCAATTTATTGCTTCTTCTATTGATCTCTTCTGGGATTGCTTACTTTGAAACTTATATACAGTGTTTCTTGAAATACTGCAAGGATGTACTCAATTATATGGAAAATAATATTTTCTCTATCAAAGAGATGTTTTTAATGGTGTGGACTTGTGTCAACCCTGAATTTAAAATAAAAAAATTTCTTGGGTAGAAGGGGCCCATGCTACTCTCAAAATATTACTTCTGGGATCTTTGGGGAAAATTTTGGATGTGTGGAAACACCTTGAAAGGACCATTGAAATCCAAATTAAATCAGTGCATGTGTCACTTAAAAAATATTGAATAGAGTTAGTAACAGTTCTTCCAACAGAACTGTTGCCCCTGGGATATAAATTGTTGATTGAGGCAATTAAAATCATTAGGGAACAATTTGAGAAGTTCAAGCACAACCATGATGGCAAGGTTTGCTCAAATTCATATTCAAAAACAATGGGCTTGCCTTGTTCCCACATTTTGGGTGAAATACTAGCATCAAGAGGATCTGTTTTGCCTGAGGATGTTCATCTTCAGTGGGGGTTTGACTATGAGCCTTCCAATGAAGTAAGTGGGGTTTTTTGAAGGGTAAAAACTATTGGATTGAAATATTAATGATTGGATTGACAAATTGGTTATTGTTTTGGTTTTTGAAATTTTGAAAAAGATCCAGAGCTTGATTAAGAATCTAAAATGTTGAACAAGTGGAATTCCATGTATAGAGAACAACCTAAAGAAGTTAGGTTGGATATTCTAAGGTCAATTCTCAAGCGTACAGCCACTTTGATTTCCAATCCAAGTCTTGAGCCAAAGGTGTTAAGATCCGGCCAAGGTAAACCCAAATTGAGATGAACTTTTTGTGAAATGTAAAAATTTGAAAACCTGGAAATAGAGATTAAAAGTGAAAAAAGGGTTGAAAGGGGACCAAAAAGACCAAACAGTAAGTCTTTTATTTTTAGAAATGTTCATTTTGATGGTTTAATGAACTGATGGGAAAATGATTTCTGTAGTTCAAGGAAGGCTCTTCATCTTAATTTCATAGTTAAGTGGAAGTGACTGAAATTTCATTAGGGTCCATTCCATGGGAATCAGAATAATTTTGAAAGAGAAAGAAGAACAAATGGAGGAGTAAAACAGAAGCTCATCTTTGGTGAGTTTTGTTTCCTTTAATGAGATTAGAATTTTGACTAAGTGATTTTTTATTGTAGGAGCCAAAAGTGAATTACCTGAATCAAATAACTGAGAACTTACATAATTTCTTGGGGGAGGTTTGCAATCCGGTTGGTGATGGAAATCGTGGATTTAGAGTCATTGCTAAATCACTTGGGTATGATGAGCATGGATGGTTCAAAGTACAAAAGAAAATGATTGAAACACTGAGGAAAAATAAGACATCCTATTCTATGATCCTTGGGGGCATTAAAGATGTTGAAAAGATAGAACAAATACTTGATGTCAATGACATCAATGAAAAGTTTCCCTCTTTAAAATGACTCTTAAAGTTGGATATGGGTCAAATAATATCTGATACTTATGGAAGACAAATATGTTTCATTTCATTGGATTTATGTTGTCCTTATAATCCTATGAAAATGGGTGTAAAAGAAGAATTGTATCCCATGTTCATTTGCTTTTTTAACAATAATCACTGGGTTTATCTTGTACTTGAGGGAGAAATGATTCCAATCCGGCCCATTGTTTCCAAACCTGCTTACTTAAATTCTAAAAATGCTTCTGTTTGGGTTGACCATTTAAATGAAAAACTTAATTTTTATTCTAATTTAGAAAAATCATTTTAATTTCATCATTTGGGTTTGGTTTCTGATGCTGATATTGTGATTCTATTAATATAAAGGGTTATCACATTTTGAACATCATTATGTTGAGTGTTTTGAGTTAACATCATCATGTTGAGCTTTTTGAATGAGATTTTATTGGTAAGTCAGTTCAACTTGTGTTGGGCTGATCCCATCATAAGGATTATTTTTACTTCTTGGGACAGGATCAGCTTAACACAATTTGAACTTGTTTTTTTTGGTGTTTTTACTTTAGGGCTAGTCAAGTTGAACTTGTAT
Organism: Puccinia polysora; assembly: GCA_025617555.3. NCBI lineage: Eukaryota > Fungi > Basidiomycota > Pucciniomycetes > Pucciniales > Pucciniaceae > Puccinia > Puccinia polysora. Next base: position 11,170,739 of record CM062615.1, on the reverse strand, counting down.
TTTTTGGAACTTTTACTTTATGGCTGCTCCATAGACTCTTTCATTTTTTATTTAATTTTTGTTGTTTTTACTTTAGGGCTAATCAAGTTGAAATTACTGGTATTTTTTCATTTTTTTGATTTTTTGGTGTTTTTGTTAATGAATGAAAACATTTGTTTGTTTTTATTTTTATTTATTTTTATTTGATTTTATTTACTTTTATTTATTTTTATTTATTTTTATTTAATTTTATTTATGGGCCTTTTATTTATTTTATTTTACTTTATTTTATTTTATTTTCAATTTCTTTTCTTTTTTTCATTTTCATTTTCATTTTCATTTTATTTTTCCACAAATGGGTTGTGAGCGGCTGTTCATGACTAAAATGAGTTTTGAGCAGCTGTTAACAACTGAGACAGATTGTGAGCAGCGGCTCACAACCCAAAATGTGTTGCAAATCACGCCCTGTGACCTTTTTTAGGTTGTGAACAGAGGCTGTGAGGTTGAAAGTTTAACATTGGACTTTTTTTGGCATTTTTAATTTAGGGCTAGTCAATTGACATGGTTCAAGACTTCTTATTATGGGTACAGCTTAACATAAGTTGAACTTGTTTTTTTTTGGTGTTTTGAATTTAGGGCCAGTCCATTGAGTTGTTTTGATTGTATTTTATTCAAATATTATATTGCTTCAGGGCTGTTTTGTATTTAGCTTGTTCCTTTTAATTTTTATTTACCCATTTTTATTTTTATTTTTGGGAACAATGTTTTGAAATTTTAGAACTTTTAATTTTTTATTTATTCATGGGGCCATTAATGTTTGTTCATGGCCCTGGAGTTGTGAAATTTTCACAATTTCTTTTGAATTTGTTCTTTATGGTTAATTTTTTTGGTTTTTTTTTTCTTAATTTTTTCTTGGTGTTTTTGTTTTGTTCTGTTTTTGTTTTTTTCAATTTTTCATTTATTTTTATTCACTTTATTCATTTTAATTTTAATGTTTTTTTTCTCACAATTCTCACAACCTGGGAGTTTTCAATAGGTTGTGAATGGCCAATCACAACTTTGCAGGTTGCAAATGGCTGTTAACTGTGCCCCCAACCCATTTTGGGTTTTGAACAGGTTTTTCTGGGCTATGAATCTAACATTTTCCTTTTTGGTAATTTCTAATGGTTTATTTTTTTTTCATTGAAAAACAAATTTTGGGAATGTGCACCCCACACACCAATACATTTAGCCCAATTTGTTCCAAAAACCACTTTTCTTTGCATGAAAAATTCCATATGACTAATCCTACACCATCTTGTGGGGTTTGGGATTATGCATTCCAAATATGGTGGTGTGTGGACCCCTGCATGCCAACTTTATTGCCATGTAGAACCCTGCACGTCAACTTTATTACCATTTAGACCCCTGCATGCCAAATTGATCAATGTGTGGAATGCACATTCCAAAAAAGGGGCATATGTTCAGTAATTTATTGAAATCAAAATATCTGGCCCCAAATTTTTCCTGGATTCAAGTATAAAATATTACATCATTTTAAATTCCTCTGAGTACAGATCTTTTTTATGCTTATCCTTCATTAGTAAAATGTTATGAATAAAAAATTGGTATAATTTTCTTTCATATGAATGGGATTAATTTTTATCCTATTTTTTTTATTAATATTCAAGTCCTTTCCTAACTTCTGAAATAATATTTTGAATCCTCTCAAAAAAGGAATATCCATCCTTTTCTATGTGAAACTAACTTGAATCAATTTCCATATTCAAAGCACCCTAAATATATACCATTAAAGACTCCACAGCAAGTCTTAAGGGCCAGAGTTTGGCCTGTTAGGAATTTTTCATTGCTTAAAGTCCAAAAAAATCCTTGAATTCACAAGAAAGTGTTTTTTTCAAAACTTGGGAGACTTTTAATCCTTAAGAGCTTGTGAAAAAATTAAAATGGTTTCAAAATGACTGAATTTTCAGCTTTTATTCTTTCACCAGGGTAAAAATGCTGGAACACTCTAGAATTTGCCTCCATGTAATGTTGGTTGTACTGAAAGAAGTTAATCTGGTTTGATTGGAAATTCAGCAACCCATATATCCAAAATAAAAATTATCTAAATCAACCACAAACAACATGGAACTCATTTCCAATTCTGATATAATGCACTTGCATCCCATGTGTAACTAGATACATCAGTTTCTAATTTAGATAAAATCAAATTAAAAAAATTTACAATTAATATGATACAAAATGAAGGATACTTTTGAAAACTGAGAATCTTGGTGGTGCCCATAACAGCGCCTCATTGCCTTCTATCATACCAGAAAAAAATACATATTCATACTTTTTGTTGAATTTATTGACACAAAACTCAATTTAGAACTAAAAAGACCAGTTTGGGGTATGAATAGACTGGTTCAATTGGGAAAGGAACATGAATTTTAGCTTTTAGATTCAAAATTATTAATGCAAACTACCATTTATCAAAAAAAATTTGGTCTGATAATTTTGAGAAATTAATTTTCACTTGCTTGTTTCTTAACAATTCCCTCAATCTTGAAAGATGGTGACAGGAAAAATCCAAAAATAAAATTAATATAAAATATGCAAACTGAATTTTTTCATTTTTCTCAAAAACATTTTGCAATCTGAGGATACGCAGATGGAGAGTCAAACAGAAGGATGTGATTTCATATGAGAGAGATAGAGGAATCAGATTAAGGAAAGAAAGAAAGAAGAAAAACACATTGCTTACCTGAGGATACGCAGATGGAGAGTCAAACAGAAGGATGAGGAGAAAATCCTTCACTCTGACTTGGCATATCTCCTCAGGTAGTTTACAGCTGATTGAGGTGTGTGACATTTGTGTGTGAGCGCATGCAACTTGCAAGGGTGAGATGGGTGAGAGTGCACACATGACATGTGGTTGAGGAGGAAACCAGAAGATATCAGAGAAAAAGACAAGAGTTGAGAAAAAGAAAAGAGAGGGAAATGAAGATATAATAGGACATGAAAAGATTAAATGGAAAACATGGAAGTATGAAGGAAGAGAGAAAGAAATATATTCAAGTATTCCAATACCCCCCCTTACTAGCCATAGCTGGAGAGAACAAACATGTGTTTATGACCTTCAAGAAGGATGTGGGACAGAGGCTTGGTTAGCATATCCGCTAGCATGTATTTAATATTGAAGTGACCCACCGTGAAGACTCCTCAATTGACACACTTGCAGATGAAGTGGTGACAAGCGTCTATATGCTTTTTCCAGGAGTGACGTTTGGTATTCTTTGCAAGTCCTTTGGCTCCTTTGTTGTCAACAAACAGAGCGACAGGGGAGCTGTCCCAGAGATGTAACTCACACAGTATGTTGCAGAGCCAAAGGCCTTCTTTGCACAAGTTGGAGAGGGCCTTATACTTGGCTTCAGTGCTGGAGAGCAAGACCGTAGGCTGCCTTTTGGATTTCCATGAGATGGCCCTACGTCCCAGGCGGAAAGTGTAACCCAAGGTTGAACAACAATATTCTTTGTCTTCAGCCCAGTCTGAGTCAGAGTACCCCAACAGTTGGATGGAAGACCCTCCTAGGGTAAGAAAAAGATCTCAGGTGCTGTGGAGATAGCAAAGAACACAAAGAGCGGCTTCCCAGTGATGAAGAGAGTGATATTGGAGGAATTGGGAAATTTTATTGACCGCAAAAGCCACATCAGGACAAGTGCATTGAGAAACCCACAGAAGGGATCCAATGAGTTGGTTGTATTGGGGAGGTGAAGGGGGGTAGTTGGATGCCTGCCAACAGAGATTCTTGAAGTGAAGATATGTAGGAGTGCAAGCAGTTACGGAATCCTCAGGTAGGAAAGATTTCATGATGGCAGAGATGTAATGGCTTTTCCCAATATAGACAGAATTATTACGCAGATCATGGCTGATGGAGATGGATAGAAATAGGGAAAGATCTTTGTCGGAGCCAACCTTGAAACACTTGCTAATTGAACTGGTGAAAGAAGTGACAAAGGAGCTTGTAACAACAATGGAAAGGTCATCCATGTGGGCGGTAACAGCCCCAATCAGTATGCCGCCAGACAACTTATAGTACAGGGAGGGGTTGTATGACAAATGGGAAAGACCCAGGGACAAGAGAGCAGATTTGAGTTCAATGTTCCACTGAGGGGGATTGCTTCAGGCTGTATATTGCTCTGGTGAATTTTCAAACCCAATCAGGATGTTGAGGATCCTCAAAACCAGGGGGTTGAGCCATAAAGACAGGTTTGTCAAGGTGACCGTTCAGGAAGGCAGTATTGAAATCCAGCTGACAACCAACCCACCCTTTATGAAACAGGAGGCTGAGCAGCAGGTGCAGTGTTTCAAGTTGCAGGGTAGGGGAAAAGACCTCTGAGAAGTCCAAAAGGTGGACTTGGGAAAAACCCACAGCAACAAGCCTGGCTTTCAGCTTGATGATGGAGCCATCTCAATGCCTTTTCACTTTGAAGGCCCATTTGCTGCAAATGATCTTATGGCCTTTGGGCGCCGGCACAAGCGCCCACATGTCCATACCTTGGAGAGAAGAGATTTCCTCTTGCGCCAAGATGATCCAGTGACAATGATGAGGGGAGCAGAGAAGTTGTTTCCAGGTCTTGGGAGCAGTCAGATTGTCCTTAACCAAGGCATGCCTGGAGAAATTTCCAAAAAAAAGATGGTGGAAGAGATGTGCAAGAGGATCAACGTGGGGAAGGTTGTTTCAGGAGGAGTCAAAGGGGCATTTGGTGGATGAGAGGGAGAGGGATTTGGAGAGAGATTTGTCAGAGAGGACGGGGATGTGGGAGGAGGTGTCAGGGTGAAAGGGGGCAGAATGGAAGAATTGTCAGAGGGCGCAGGGCTGGAGGAAAGGAATGGTTGGGTGACAGGTGCTTCCAGGGAAGGTTGATATGGGGATGGAACAGGTTCAGGGGCAATAGGATGAGAGAAAAAGGCGGGTGGAGGACAACAGGGAGGCTGGGGGGAAGATTGTTGGATGGGACAGGGTGAGGGAACAAACAGAGGTGGGGAGGAATGGTTAAGGTGCATGTCAGGCCATGGCAGCTCTATAGTGATGGGAGACTGAGGTGGTTCAGCAAAAAAATGGCGGCCATAAGGGAAAGAGGAGTTGTTGAAAAGACAATTGCAAGATTTGATGAACTTCTTGGCAGTTAATTCAAAGAGATAAAAACTGTTGTGGTCAAGCAGATAGGATAGCAGAACAGCCAGAAGTCCCTTGCAATCTAGTTTGTTTCTGTTGGCTTCAGGGAATTTATACCATACAAGACAGCCAAAAGGGTGTAGTTATTGTTAATCAATATTGGCTGTCTTGAGGATGGAGTTTGGGGACACAAAACCTTGGGGAGTTTTGCATGGGTAGGAGTTGAAAGAGAAAATAGAGTGGCGCAGAGCATCTGCCAAGAAAGGCTTTGGGAGATTACACAAAAGAAGTGAACACCATATAAAATTGGAGATTGTAAAATTTGACCTTTCAGCAACCCCATTTAGTTGGGAAGAGTGGGGAGGTCCTGGTTTGTGAGAGATTCCTTTTGAGGCAAGGAAATCTTTCATAGGTTGATTCAGGTACTTGCCCCCGTTGTCTGATCTTATGTAAATAACCTTTGAGTTGTACTTATTTTCAAAAAAGGAAATTAAAAGTTGAGTGGATTGGAGAACATTGGATTTGAGATGGATGGGGTAATCAAAAAGAGCCTTCAAGCAATTTTCAATGAAGGTCACAAAATATTTATACCCTTCCCTGGAGGTGGTTTCAAAACTGCAAACTTCCATATGGATGAGTTCATCAGGTTTGGTTGACCAATAGCTCAGATGGGAATGGAATGTTTTTCTTGTTGTTTTTGATTGAATGCACGTAGTGCATTTCTGGACCTCCCTCTTTTTTATTGGTTTTGGTGTTATTCCATGTGATTTGAGGTATGTTTCAAGGGATTTCAAATTTATGTGAGATAACCTATAGTGATAACCAAAGAGACTATTTTCAGAGGTTTGAGTGATACTTAAGTGATTTGATTCTTCCCTGCTTACATTATCTTTCAACAGATAGTATAGATTTCTGCTTTGGTAGCCAGTTTGCAATGGTTGCTGATTTATATTTGAGATTGATTTGTCAAATATTTTGCAGCTGTATTTCTGAAAGACTACTATAAAACCAGCGTTGCAGATACCTGAGATAGAAAGTAGTGGATCATGAAGTTCTGGGGCAATCAAGGATTTGAGATGTCCAAAGGGAAAGGGAATTACTCCTTTTTCAATGGAGAAGATTTTTTATCTGTCTGAAAGGCAAATAACTGTATTTTCAGGGCTTTTGTTTTTAACTTGATTGCTGTATGGTTTCATTGAGATCAAGCATCCAGAGTTGATATTGAAATCTCTTCAAGGGTTAGAGATGAGGTTTTTTGAGTTGAATACAGGTGATCCTGCGTGAAATATGACCTGAAAATCTGAGAAATTGTCCAAATTGGAGTTGGTGTTGTTTGCTCCAGTTTTGCTTAGATTTGCGTTTACCAATTTTGAATCTTTTGCGACCAATTGATTTCTGGATTTGTTGCTGATCCTCTTCATTTGGTTTAATGCTTTATATACCTCTGTGCATCTGGAGAATGAATGTACTTAGACATCAAAGTGCATACAAAAATATGTCTTAGGCTGTCTAGCTTTGGTGTTTTGACTGGAAGAGGAGATAGTTTTTGATTGATGTAGCTTGACCAAATTTTCCATGATGTCTTTGTTTCTGGTTTGACAATGGAGATGTTCCTGTTTCAGGGCTGCAATAAGTTTTTAGGATGGAACTGAATCCTTGTTCATCATTCTGGATATGCATCTTAGCCAGTCATCAGGTAAGGAGAGGAGTATTGCGGTCAGTGGGTTTTTGATTGTGATCAATCAGGACAATTTTTCTCTGTATGAAACAATTTTGGAAAGGTGGGTGGTCATTTCTTTGTCATTCAGTTTGGCAAAAAGGATTTTTTTCAGCCAGTACATTCTTCCACTGTAATAATTTTCTTGATTAGCATCTTGTAAAGCATTCCACATGCCAACTGCACTTTCTTTTTTTTGCATATGAACTGGAAATTTGACAAGGTGATTGATGTGGAAATGACTGAGCATACTGCAATATTGTCTTGCAACAACGTTTCATGAGTGGGTGATGTTAAATTCACAGCTCCAGTTGTGTGGGAGCCTTGTAGGGCCCCACACGGCCTGTGGGAGGTGTGTAGGGCCCCTAAATGCATGGGGCCCATACACTACTCCATATAATTTATAATTTATAATTTATTATTTATTATTTATTATTTATTATTTATTATTATTTATTATTTATTATTATTTATTATTTATTATTTATTATTTGCTATTTATTATTTATTATTTATTATTTATTATTTATTATTTATTATTTATTATTTATTATTTATTATTTATTATTTATTATTTATTATTTATTATTTATTATTTATTATTTATTATTTATTATTTATTATTTATTATTTATTATTTATTATTTATTATTTATTATTTATTATTTATTATTTATTATGTATTATGTATTATTTATTATTTAATATTTAGAATGATAAATTATAAATTATATATAATAAATTATATATAATAAATTATATATAATAAATTATATATAATAAATTATATATAATAAATTATATATAATAAATTATATATAATAAATTATATATAATAAATTATATATAATAAATTATATATAATAAATTATATATAATAAATAATAAATAATAAATAATAAATAATAAATAATAAATAATAAATAATAAATAATAAATAATAAATAATAAATAATAAATAATAAATAATAAATAATAAATAATAAATAATAAATAATAAATAATAAATAATAAATAATAAATAATAAATAATAAATAATAAATAATAAATAATAAATAATAAATAATAAATAATAAATAATAAATAATAAATAATAAATAATAAATAATAAATAATAAATAATAAATAATAAATAATAAATAATAAATAATAAATAATAAATAATAAATAATAAATAATAAATAATAAATAATAAATAATAAATAATAAATAATAAATAATAAATAATAAATAATAAATAATAAATAATAAATAATAAATAATAAATAATAAATAATAAATAATAAATAATAAATAATAAATAATAAATAATAAATAATAAATAATAAATAATAAATAATAAATAATAAATAATAAATAATAAATAATAAATAATAAATAATAAATAATAAATAATAAATAATAAATAATAAATAATAAATAATAAATAATAAATAATAAATAATAAATAATAAATAATAAATAATAAATAATAAATAATAAATAATAAATAATAAATAATAAATAATAAATAATAAATAATAAATAATAAATAATAAATAATAAATAATAAATAATAAATAATAAATAATAAATAATAAATAATAAATAATAAATAATAAATAAAAATAATAAATAATAAATAATAAATAATAAATAATAAATAATAAATAATAAATAATAAATAATAAATAATAAATAATAAATAATAAATAATAAATAATAAATAATAAATAATAAATAATAAATAATAAATAATAAATAATAAATAATAAATAATAAATAATAAATAATAAATAATAAATAATAAATAATAAATAATAAATAATAAATAATAAATAATAATAAATAATAATAAATAATAATAAATAATAATAAATAATAAATAATAATAAATAATAAATAATAATAAATAATAAATTATTTATATTTAATATTTATTATATATAATTTATTATATATAATTTATTATATATAATTTATTATATATAATTTATTATGTATAATTTATTATTTATAATTTATTATATATAATTTATTATTTATAATTTATTATATATAATTTATTATTTATAATTTATTATATATAATTTATTATTTATCATTTATCATTTATAATTTATTATATATAATTTATTATATATAATTTATCATTTATAATTTAAAATTTATTATTTATTATTTATTATTCATTATTTATTATTTAGTGGAGGCTACACAACTTGATTTTAGTTGTTTAGCGTGTGGTACAACTCAAATGGGATGTGTAGCATGCCACACAGCCCATTTGAGTAGTTTAGCATGCCACACGGCCCATTTGAGCCATGTATCATGCCACACGGCTCATTTCAGTTGTTTAGGGTGCAACATGGCCCATTGAGCCATGTACACAACTCAAAAAGCGGTGTACAGAGTTGTGTACACGGCTCAATGAGCTGTGAATTTAAGATTAACCTTCATGATTTTGTTTTTGATTTTTTTTTCTGATTAGGTATCCAACACCTGAGGCCCAAAAATGGATTCTGAGGATCATTTCCCAGTCTAGGTAGTTGGATTTGGAGCGTGGAGTGCTGAGAGGAATGATTGATGGGGTTTTGAGTACTTGATGGGGGATATTTCCTTCTTCCATGGTGTGACAATACAGACCCACAGGGGCCGCGGAGACCAGACAAGAAAGCAAAGAAAGGGAAAAGTAATGCATATGCATGCGGGAACAACTTGCAAAAGGGGACCTTAAATACCACCTGTTGTATCTCCTTCAAACTCTCTCTTTCCTTCCTCATCATCTTCCTGGTCTCTTCCATCTCACCTTACTTAGGTGATTCTTGCGTCCTTTCTCCTCCTCTGTTCCACTACCTCCTCCCTTGTCTGGGTGATCCCAAGATCTAACCTCCGGTGGTTATCTCAAAGGTGATTCTTGCATCCTTGCTCCTCCTCCATTCCACTACCTCCTCCCTTGTCCGGGTGATCCCAAGATCTAACCTCTGGTGGTTATCTCAAAGACTTCAACAGGTTATGAGCCCAGCAAACCTAAACTGCGTCTTACTCTCAACTTCAACCCAACCCTCATACACTAACCATCCTGGAGCCTACCCAGCACATTCCACCTGCATCTTCCTCAGCTTCACCCACTTCCACATCCACCTCCAACAAATCTGAGGAAAGTTCCTCCTACCACTCATTGATACTATCCAACGCAACCAAAATCATACTCCAACGGCTTACTGCTCCCTCAAGGGCCTCATTACCCAACATGGCAGAAGACTTGTTGCAAACCAACATCCCAAAACTCACGGGACCAAACTTCCCAAGCTGGAGGAACGCAATTATCACGCAACTAGGTTTCAAAGACCTCAACAACTTAATCAAAGAAGAAGCTCCAACAAACCCAAATGCACAGGAGCAACTAAGGCTCAAGCAAGCCACCACTTTCATCCAAATGCACCTTGATCACCAAAACTACACTATGTTTGTTGATGATCCGTATGAATACTTACCCAAAAATTTATGGGACGCTGTCTGCTCACACTACGCAACAAAGTCAATGGAAAATATCTCAAACACAATTGGGAAAATGCACAACATTGATTTCTCTTTCGTTAATCTTGTTAGAATTTGAGTTTTCATATATTTGACTTTCACTGGAGTTTAGAGTATAATTGATTGGATTGATGTGATCTTATTATTGTTATCTTAAAGTACTCAAACAACAGGTAAAATATAACTAGGCTGTGTTATAACCAAGATAAATTATATCTGTTATTTAATAGAGGATCTTGTGTTGTAGTATTGTGATTGTCAGACTGTCTAATCATAGCATTTCACTTACCATGTCACTTAAACTGCTTATGCTAATTTTACCTTATTCATTTTGTACTCAACCACCTGTTGGCCAATCATGTATTTAGTCTATATAAACCATGGTGCTCTCAAGTGGAATTTATCATCTGTTCATTCACTACATCAACTGGAGTGTCCTTTTCCTGCTGTCCTCAGGTCCGTTACGCTTGATGTTATAAGCTACTTTCACTCATTTATTAATTCCTTCATCCAATTTGAGCTTAAGCTCTTTTCACTTCTACACGGTTAAAAGCCTTTGCTCAACCTGAGCCAACTATACTTCATTCAAACTGTCCGCCTTCAACAGTCTCATCCCGAAAGCCAATCTTCAACTATTTTGGCGAGGGGGTGAGATGGGGATGAGCCTTGTCAGTGACACTCATGCTCATACCATCCATCCACTTTGACGGCATCAACCATCAACTTTGACTCCACTTTGACGAATGACGGGTCCTAGCTCAGCCATGGCAGATAGAGCCAAACTTGGTAAATTGAGAAAACGGATGTCAACTCAAAGCTGATGATTACTAGGCCTAGCAAGGAAAAGCCAATGAATTGAATCAAGATCCTAGCTTCCCACCAACCAAATCAGGATCCTACCTTCCTACTCAACGTCCCAATCACTTTACTCTCCGTTTCCATGTTATATTCAACTCAACTTGGACCAGCATAGATCTACCGATTCATCATCTCCTCCAACGCTCACATCTCAAAGTTCTTGTCTCCACCGACCGACTAGCAATGTTGGACCCAGCCTCTCATGCAGATCCTCGACTGGTCTCCAACAGTTTTGAACATTCACCCTCCCTCTTTTCAGTCATCAGGGAGTCATTCAAGAAGAGATAGACGTACCTCCAACCTGCAAGCCATCAATCGAGTGCAATTGGAAGACTGGGGGACTTGTTGGTTGCTACCTAACTGCAATCTCCCGGTACTGAGGTTTGAGAATCAATTGCTGATCTTACCGCTAAGACAAACTCGGCCTCGGATCCAACAACTAACGCTCCGATTGCCATCAGCGACAGTCCGTCCTCATACGATCTACAGAGTCAAAAACAGTTTAAACCCACCATCACTCCAAATCCTTTAGTCTTCAATCTTTCACAACGCAAACTTCGTCCTTCATATCCTCACTTTACAATCTATGAACCTCAGTTGACCTGGATATCCAGTCTTGCGAACCGAGTAACCGGTTGTGGTTTGTCCCTGGGCATTTACGCATACGCATTGGGATACCTGGCTTTGCCCAACAGCATTCCAATGGACTCGGAGACTGTCGTACAAGTTGTTGCATCCAGTCCCGAATGGGTTAAGGTCGCCGGCAAGACATTGTCGATTTCATGCACAGCATATCTTCATCCTGAACCCAATTGGTCTTACGAGCCGCAGTTCGTACTTACGGCACACACGTCAAATGTCTGCTGCTTACACGTTTGCAATAGTGGTCCCAAAAATCAACCAACTATCTTTAGTGGAAGTTGGGATTGTTCAACGTGACCGTTCACATCTTGCATCGTCATCCCTTGTGGTAGTAAAGATTTTGTTCAGTTTATCAAAAATCATACCAAGATTCCTGTCTTAGGCCATGCCGATGGCCTTTGCCATATATACATCGACGATCAAGCCGGTAAAAATTGAGCTACCCACTTCAAACTCTAAATTCAAATCAATCAATCAATCAATCAATCAATCAATCAATCAATCAATCAATCAATCAATCAATCAATCAATCAATCAATCAATCAATCAATCAATCAATCAATCAATCAATCAATCAATCAATCAATCAATCAATCAATCAATCAATCAATCAATCAATCAATCAATCAATCAATCAATCAATCAATCAATCAATCAATCAATCAATCAATCAATCAATCAATCAATCAATCAATCAATCAATCAATCAATCAATCAATCAATCAATCAATCAATCAATCAATCAATCAATCAATCAATCAATCAATCAATCAATCAATCAATCAATCAATCAATCAATCAATCAATCAATAAATCAATCAATCAATATCAACAGGCTTGATCAATCAATCACATTTGAACTGAAGAATTTTCCAGCAAATAGTAGATATCATACTTAAAGATATCAGTTAAATTCAAATATGCCACAGGAAGTTTACTAGTCAATCAGCTCATCTTGTTATCAGTCACTGACCTGTATGTAGAATGATTCCAACAGTTAGTAGAACATAAAGTTAATTGAAGAAAAAGAGTTAGATTCATTTCAGACAGTAACTTCCTCCAGTGCAAGTCAAGCGGGTGTGTTAGAATCTGAGTTTTCATATATTTGAGTTTCACTGGAGTTTAGAGTATAATTGATTGGATTGATGTGATCTTATTATTGTTATCTTAAAGTACTCAAACAACAGGTAAAATATAACTAGGCTGTGTTATAACCAAGATAAATTATATCTGTTATTTAATAGAGGATCTTGTGTTGTAGTATTGTGATCGTCAGACTTTCAATCATAGCATTTCACTTACCATGTCACTTAAACTGCTTATGCTAATTTTACCTTATTCATTTTGTACTCAACCACTTGTTGGCCAATCATGTATTTATTCTATATAAACCATGGTGCTCTCAAGTGGAATTTATCATCTGTTCATTCACTACATCAACTGGAGTGTCCTTTTCCTCCTGTCCTCAGGTCCGTTACGCTTGACGTTATAAGCTACTTTCACTCATTTATTAATTCCTTCATCCAATTTGAGCTTAAGCTCTTTTCACTTCTACAAATCTCACCTCAGCAATAAACAAATTTAGGGAACTCTTCCAACTACTACAAGAATTTTCCACTGGAAAGTTTGAAAGCCACACCTTGGAGGCAATGTGGTCATACCACATTCTGGAACGGCTCCCCAAAAGTTTTCATGTATTCAAATCACTGCAATACTCTTGATTCAAAGATACCAAAAAAATCAAATTGTGCAGTCTGACCTAGAAACTGAACTGAGAAGACAGGACAAATCTACCACCTCATCAACTGCCCTACTGGTAAAGGCACCCTTGAGCTCCGGAGTTGGACAGAACCACAAAGAGAACCGCAAACCAAAAAGGCAAGCCTTCTGTGCCAACGGAAAATAGAATCCCCTCACAGCTCACTTGGAAGCCAAATGCCATCAACTACATCCTGAGCAAGAAATTGCCTACTATCAAGGTCTTATAGAAAGGCAAGGTCAAGGCAAGGCAGAAGTTCATAGGAGTCATTGTCTATCAGCACGCTGGTCCCAAACGCGGTGATCTTAGACAGAGGAGCCTCAGGACACTACCTCAAATACAAGTGACTCTTCTCCACGTACTCGCCCTACACCAACCAACTCTACACCGCAAACAAAATGGGAATCCCAGTTGTTGGATGGGGGCTGGCCACACTCAAGCTGCAGTAAGGTGACCTTGAAATCAAGAAGGAATTCCATGTCCCTTCTCTCTCTCACTCGCTAATTCCCCTATCTCTTACATACAGCTAGGATACTCTCTCCTACCCACGCCACAGGGATTCAAATGCTGCAAGGAAAATCAAGTCCTTTTTTGTTAGGTCACCCAAGTCAACCGTATCTTGAGGGAGCTCATCCAACCCTGGCCCTAGAGAAGGTGGAGTGCGCTTCTTGCAACTTGGCCAAAATGCATTTTCAACCATTTCCTGGAAAATTCCCAAGAGCCACGGCCAAACTCAAAGTCATCCATATGGATCTATGCGGCCCAATCACTCCAACCTCCTGAGGTGGAAACAAATGATTTTTAAAGATTTTGGACAGGTACTCAAAATACCAATTCCTTTTTACCATGGAGCAAAAGTCCCAGACCTTTGAGCTGTTTAAGCAATTCCTCAATCTGGCCAAAACTCAATCCGGCAAACACATCAAATTTGTGGTTTCTGATAATGGAGGAGAGTTTGTTAGCAAAGCATTTAAAGAACTGTTCAAAGACAAGGGAATCACCCACCTCAAATCAGCACCGTATACGCCACAACAAAATCCCTTTGCCAAACAAGGAAATTGAATCACAATTGAGAAGGCACAGGCTATGCTGATTGACTGTGGACTTCCGTTGGTCTGGTGGGGGGAAGCGGTAAGTACCGCGGTCTATCTTGAGAACCGTTCCACTGACAGCACCATAGGAATGAAAACCCCACATGAACTCTGGTTTGACAAAGCCGCTGACTTATCCCATTTGAAACCCTTTGGATGCAGAGCTATCCTCTTCAATGGAAAACACTCCCGCTGTTCAAAATTCTACCCGTCTGGGGTGGAATCTATCTTTATTGGCTATGAAGAAGGACACCACTCCTATTGGGTGTGGGATCCTGTCCTTAACAGAATTCACATTTTTCATCATATTTGATTCAAACCCAATGTATTTCGGTATCTGAATGTTCAATCTCTGATTTTTTTCTCTCCTCCTGACTCCAATTCTATGTCCTGTTCCTCTACTCTATGTTCTTATCCTTTAAACCCCACCTCAGTCTCTTCTCATTCTCCATTTTCTCCCAACTCTTCTGAGTTGCCCGTGCCTTCCTCTGTTAATCTGTTTCCTTCTCCTTCCAATCAATCAACTTCTCCATCCCTCCAGACCAACGCTCCCCCTATTTCTTCACCTACATCTTCATCCCCTCCGTTCTCTCAAGCTGACAGAATCAGCCTTGACTACCCACCAAGATAACTCTGCGTCCTCCTGGGACACAACCATCAACTACTTGGGGCCCGCTGGTCCTCCTGCTAAAGGATACGTCTACGTACCCCACTACCAGCAAGCTTCAAACAACATTAACTTGGACATTGGACCACAAAAAATTCTCAACTACCCACGCAGAAGGCGCGCAAACCTCATTGTCAAGGAACCCCTTTCCCTCTCTGATCCCAAATCCTATGAAGATGTGTGATGCCAACCAGATGCCACTGACTGGATTGCCTCCAAAGACCTAGAGCTGAAAAACATTGTACATCAGGGTGCCTGGGAAGTGGCCAAGATGGAAGCTGGCAAGAAAGCTCTCAACACAATCTATGTGTACCAAAGCAAAAAGGACGTTGACAGGACGGTTGTGAAAAAGAAAGCGCAGCTCTGTGTACTGGGGAATCAGCAAGTTGAGGGGATTAACTACAACAAAAAATTTTCCCCAACCAGCCGAGACACCTCTCTTTGACTACTACTCACCATAGCTGCATCCAAAAACTTTGAATTAGATCAAATGGACGTTTGTTGCGCTTTCCTCAATGGCCTGACTGACATGCAAGTTTTCATCAAACCCCCCAAGGGCGTAAAAATCAACTTGAAACCAAACAAAGAACTTCTGCTGAAGAAGTCCCTCTATGGCCTAAAACAAAGCCCCAGGTGTTGGTACAAGGCTCTCTCTACCTTCTTCTCCAATATCAACTTCAAACCCACTCAATCCAATCCATGCTTGTTCATCTCAACTGAATTGTCAAATCCAGTCCTAATCTTTGTCCATGTCAATGATTTAATTATCACCAGCAGGAACATTGAACCCATCAAGAATGCACTCCAATCAAAATTTGAAATGCATGACCTTGGCCCATGTGAATGGGTCCTAGGAATGCAAATCACTAGAGACCAGAGCTTGCAAACCGTCACCCTCAAACAAGACCAGTACATCCGGGACATGCTTGAAGAACACGGGATGTTGGACTGCAAGCATGTCTCCTCTCTGCTTCCTTCAAACTATCTCACAAATCCCAATCCCTCCACCCCACCTTCCAAAGGTTTTAACTACCGTCAAGCGGTGGGTCTGTTGGGTTACATAGTCCAAAAGACAAGGCCCAATCTGGCCCATGCGCACAGTCACCTATCTCAGTTCCTCAACAATCCAACCCTGCATCATCAGCAAAGTTTTTCTCATCTACTTTGCTACCTCAGCTTCTTGTCCAACCTAGGCCTAACCCTGGGTGGCAAAACTTCCTTGCCATGGACCCTCAGTGGTTACGCTGATGCGGACTATGCCTCCTCATTGAATTGGAAAAGCTTCTCCGGCTTGATTGTCACCCTCAAAGGTTTACTAGGTTGGAAATGCGTCAAGCAGCCAATAGTCACACTATCAACCACCAAAGCAGAGCACAGAGCCTGCACCAAGACAGCTCAAGACCTTCTGTGGTGTAAGCAGCTTGTCTCCCAGGTCTTTGATGCCTTTTTACTGCCCCTCCCGGCCTGTAATCTGCTTTGCAACAATTGGGGCACCATCAATCTCATTCTCAACCCACTCTACCAGCACCAAACTCATCACATTGATGTCTGCCTACACTTCTTGCAACAACACATCCACAATGACAACTTCCAGCTTTCATACATTGCAACCAACCTGAATCTTGCCGACCCACTCACCAAATTGGTCAGTCCCAAGAAACTTTGGGAATGCATTGACTGATTCCACCTCACTATCTAGGTCATCCCCAATCAAGCATGGGGGCATGTGACAATACAGACCCACAGGGGCCGCGGAGACCAGACAAGAAAGCAAAGAAAGGGAAAAATAATGCATATGCATGCGGGAACAACTTGCAAAGGGGGACCTTAAATACCACCTGTTGTATCTCCTTCAAACTCTCTCTTTCCTTCCTCATCATCTTCCTGGTCTCTTCCATCTCACCTTACTTAGGTGATTCTTGCGTCTTTGCTCCTCCTCCGTTCCACTACCTCCTCCCTTGTCTGGGTGATCCCAAGATCTAACCTCCAGTGGGTATCTCAAAGGTGACTTTCATTTTATCCATCCTTGTTCTCCTTGTCTTGTCTTGTGGCCTTTCTCTTCCAAAAACTCACAACAAGAAATTCTGTGTGGCTTGATCTTATATTTCCATCTGCTTGCTTGGAAATTCCATCATCTTCCTGGTCTCTTCCATCTCACCTTACTTTGGTGATTCTTGCGTCCTTGCTCCTCCTCTGTTCCACTACCTCCTCCCTTGTCCAGGTGATCCCAAGATCTAACCTCCGGTGGTTATCTCAAAGGTGATTCTTGCGTCCTTGCTCCTCCTCTGTTCCACTACCTCCTCCCTTGTCTGGGTGATCCCAAGATCTAACCTCCGGTGGTTATCTCAAAGACTTCAACACATGGTTGCAATAATAATGGCACTGGAGATGAAAGATCCTTCTGAGAAATAAGAGTGCTTATTTTATCAATGCAACTCTGGGATCATAACCTGTTGCAATCTGAGGATATGCAGATGAAGAGTCAAACAGAAGGATGAGATTTCATATGAGAGAGATAGAGGAATCAGATGAAGGAAAGAAAGAAAGAAGGAAGGAAGGAAAACATGTTGCTTACCTGAGGATACGCAGATGGAGAGTCAAAAAGAAGGATGAGGAGAAAATCCTTCACCCTGACTCAGAATCTGTCCTCAGGTAGTGTACAGCTAATTGAGGTGTGTGACATGTGTGTGTGAGTGCATGCAACTGGAGAGGGTGAGATGGGTGAGAGCGCACACATGACATGTGGTTGAGGAGGAAACCAGAAGATATCAGAGAAAAAGACAAGAGTTGAGAAAAAGAAAAGAGAGGGAAATTAAGATATAATAGGACATGAAAAGATGAAATGGAATACATGAAAGTATGAAGAAAGAGGAAAAGAAATATATTCCAGTATTCCAACAAAAAATATGTTTAAATAAATGGTTGATTTATTTAAATTCAGGTTTTTGTGTGCCAAGGCTTCATGAAACAAAAAAATATTTCTAGCATTGCACCAGATTGATGAATAACAACCACAAACACTGATGGATAAATTTTTTATCCCATAAAAGGAAATACAATTTATGGAGATTTTTTGTTGGAAAGGAATATGCTAAATTGTGATTAATTCTGAAAATAAATGAGGGTTTAATCAGAAACTCATGTTTTAAACCACTTGAACCAACAAGATCAAGGAAAAATATGAATATGAAAAAATTGAACACATGAAAAAGGTTAATTTCTCAGTACAAATTGATTTAATCCAGCTTATCATTACCCAAAAATTATTTAAATTTGAGATTCTGAAATATTTAGGTTTTAAAAAATTTTTGGATTGCATAGCTGCCATAGTAGTTCCAAATCATTTTTTTAATGGGAGTATGATTCATCTGCAGAAAAAAATGTAAATACAATCTGGAAAAAGATGTTGGATCTATTCTCAAGAAAAGTGTTTATATGCCTGCAAAATTCTATTTTTTTTATCCTCAATGCATTTAAGGTTCCCAAGGCCATTGCACAAATGTCTGGGGTAAATTCATTTATAGATTTAAGAATTTTTGGGTCAGGAATGCGCTTCAACCATCTTTTAAAATTTGGGAGAAATCCATAAAAAATGGGTTTTAATTGTATCTTGAAGGGGCTGCAACTCAATCCACAAAATTTTAAGTAACTTGAGTCTGTTTCCCCCCTTGTCCAGGAGCAAAATTGAATTGTTATTATACAAATTTTATATACATGTAAAAATTTTAGACATTTCAATAAAAGTGATAGGATATTAATAAACCAATAAAATTCAACCAGTTAAATCTTCTTTACCATCACTCAGTTTGAAAAAAATTGCCATGGGTTTTTTTAAGGGTGTGAACCCAAAATTTCAAATATATCAAATTTGAAGCATGTTATTTGATAAATTTAGGCATAAAATAGTATAAAAACACCCTGTGAGAGACATTTCAAAACTGATTTGGTACAAAGAAGATGCTGAACAGTCAGTTAAAGAACCCAAGAGAAGATTTAAATCAGTTATAAAAATATTTGCAACAAAGGATGCTCTTATGAAATAAGGAGGGCAGGAAAATAATGCAAGCTTCAAAATTCTCCCAATAAATTAATTCTATCCAATAGTATCATTAATCTGGAATATAAGCCATTAGAAAATAAATTGGGAAGATATTTTCATTTTGGTTTAACTTGCTGACTCACTGGTTAATTTTCTCCACTTATGTTGCAGGTTTTTTGATGCTAATCATTCAACTTAGCATAATAAGCCAAAAGGCATAAAAAATAAGCAATTTATTTTGTTTAAATTAAAAAAATTCTGATTTTTTTCAATAATTACTTCTAAATAATTATTTTGTTGTAGTTAAACCCTAGTCTCTTGGATCAGTCTTTCAGCATTTTTTTTGAGTCTGACCACAATGAAAATCAGAACCAAGATTCATGGTTTTATTCACTCTCAACCAAAAGCATGTATACAAATCCAATGAAAAATCCTGATGATTTGAGGAATATTTTTTAGTATGAATGAAATATTTTATTAAACTCTGGATATATATATATATTTTCAAATATTATGCTTATCAGAAGCTATCCCAAAACTTAAAACCTTCAATAAATATCATTGCACTATTTGGGTTTTAATCAAAGATGTGTGCATGTACCAGCCCATCCTTGTGATTATATTAGTTCAAAGAAAAAAATTGACCACAGGATATATTTTTTTTTGAATCTATAAGAACATAGCTGGTGTTGGGATGTGTTCCAAATTTTGAGTTCTAGATTTGCAACAATCACATTCTCCCAAAATTAGTCAATTTATTCAATTTTACAAGTGTTTGGGACAATAGTTGAAATTTTTTAATTAATTTCCAATAATCAAAAACCCCAAACCAATTTGTAAAATCCATACAAAAATTCTTTTGGATCATACATCAACATACCATATTAACAATTTTAAAGAGAATTGAAGTTATAATTGAACCTCATTTTAAGCATGAATAATATTTGAGTCCACATTGGTTATGAAATATTTTAACAGAAGTTGTGTGTTGGTTATATTGAAGTTATTGGGATGGATTGCCTGTATTCAGCAAGATTTAAAACCCAGTTGCAGCCAAGTTGAAAAATTTTGAAAGGGAGGCAAATGCTAGCATGTTCCTCCATCCCCCCCCCCCTCCCCAGTGTTTTATATAACTTTTTGAAGTGGCAAAACATGCCAACAAATGGGAACTGGGCACAGGAAGGCACAAATTCAGAATAAGCTCATTCATTTTCCAATTTTTTTGTTTTAATTTTTATATCAAAGAGTTGCGGGGTGAGTGAACCCAAACACCACAAAAAAAATTCCCACCATGGTGGGCAGTTGACATGCAGAAGATCTTGCAAAAAATGTGTTCTTACTACAATATTACCCACAATGTACTTTAGCTAAGGTTCAGTGCACAGTGACTGTGCACAGAGAGGCATCAGTTAAATAAATTGGAGCTTCAACTGAAGCTTAGTTGCAGAATCCTCCATGTTGGCTGCAAACCCAGGAGTGACTTCTCTTTGTGGTGGAATTTGTGAATTTAGCAGGGGGCTTAGAAAATATCTTTTCTTGATACCCAATATGATCTTATAAAATCCCTACCACCCAAAATAATTCATTCCATGAATTATCTGTTTGGACTTGGTATTGGAACATTGGTAAGGTATCATAGCTAGGGGACACGGAGCAGGTATAAGTATCCTGCTCCGGGTCACTGTCAACCTGCAGGTGACAGCAACACAGCCAAGTATCATGGGACACCCAAGTCCCAACACCCACCCCTTGGCAAGATGCTGGCACCCCTACAACAAACAAAGAAAACAACAAAACCCACCCATCACCATAGACCGGTGAAGGGAAAAAGGAACAGGAGAATAACCCACCCTTTCGGTCATACACCTGTAACGGGTAAGAAGATGCAGAAAGAAGATAAGGAGCAAAAGGGCTAGTAGCAGTTGGAATCTAAGCTGCCACTGCCATGAGTGTAGCCCCCAAAGTTATTGCTATAGTCATATCCACCTCCTCCATCATCATACCTACCCCCACCATCATAATCATAGCCCCAACCACCATCATGTTCATATCCTCCAGTATTGTCATACTCATCCACCCTATCATTGTAAGATTCAAACCGGTTGATGATGGGAGATGGTGATTGGTCATATTGTGGGCCTAGGTATGGGGACTGGGGCCTGAGAGGTGCAAATGGCAATGGTAGATCATTGAAGTATTTTGATGCGGCCGGGAGAGGAGGCGGAAATGCTAGCGGACTGTTGGAGTAGTGAGTCAAGTATTGGTCTTGATGTCGCAGAGGTGGTGGTGAAGCTGGGGGATCATGGGAGTAGCAACTCCAAGTTCTTAGAGCAGGTGCGGTCTCTTCCTCTCCATCCAAGTAGAGGTATGGCTGTCTGGGGGCTGTGGCTCTTGCTTGTCATCCGAGTAAAGATATGGCTGTCTCGGGGGCTGTGGCTCTTGCTTGTCATCCAAATAGACGGATGGTTGTTGGAGGGGCTGCTGTGGCTCTTGCTTGTCATCCAAGTAGAGGGATGGTTGTTGGAGGGGCTGCTGTCGCTCTTCCTTGTCATCTGAGTAGAGGGATGGTTTTCAGAGGGGCTGCTGGTCATTCTGAGCCTCATCTTCTGCTTGGGAAATATCACAATCTTGGTCAGGATTGTCTGGGGACTCGTTTGCGTCGTCCTCAAGGATGAATTGTACAGATGACCCATGCTCTTCAAGATCTTGAGAGTAATTGGATGTGTACTCATCATCTGGTGCAGTAGAATTGGTAAGGGAAGGGACAATTATGGGAGGGATTGAAATGTGACCGGCATGCTTGTTAGTAATGCCACAAGTTTCCTGTGTATGACTAGGAACACTCAGTTGGATCTTCTGAAGCTTTGGACCCAGTGCTGCTGTTGATGCAACATGCTGCCTCTTCCAAGCCTGAGAGCAAGCAGTGGGACCCCGTTGGGGAGATCGGTGCAAATGTGCATAGGCAAAGTTAAACAAACCACAACTTTCTCTGCAACCCTTGGGATGGGTCGGTCAATCCATTGGGGGGGGCATGTGAGGGGGCATGAGGTCTGTTAAGTTTGAGAAAAATTTTAGATCACCAAGAAAAGTAAGGACACGATCCACGGCAGCATGGTGATTGTTAGGCATAGTGATATGACCAAGCAAGCAAGGGAAGGGGGCAAAGGGAAGAAATAGAAGAAAGATCTTTTGGAATGGAGCGTTGAAAAAAAAATTTAGAGATCTTCAGCGGAGCTGGTAACGCAGGCTCATAACCTGTTAGGACTTGGTATTGGGACATTGGTAAGGTATCATAGCTAGGGGGCACGGAGCAGGTACAAGTATCCTGCTCTGGGTCACTGTCAACCTGTGGGTGACAGCGACACAGCCAAATACCATGGGACACCCAAGTCCCAACATTATCCATCATTCTTTTGGCCAGGTATTTAAAGCCATGGAACCACGTTACATAGAAGTTTGAGATTTGACAAAAAAAAAGCCATCAAAAACAAATATTCATCTGTTTTCAAAATGATCAAGGATTAATGAAAATGTCTGGTTTCATTTTGAATCTCATGCCTTTCAAGCTTTCTGTTCCATCTCTCAATGTTACACTCTTTGTAAAAAAAAAAAAACCAGCATACCACCCAAATGTTTTGAGTGGTTTTATTGTACATTTATATCCAAATTGCACTTTAACATACAAAGATTGAATCTTCAAATCCATACTTTTACTCTTATACAAACAAGTGAAATACTGCGTCATCTGTCCTTTGGGCCCCTTCCTATTTTGCGGGAAAATGTGTCAAATTAGGAATGTCGAATATTCTGGCTCTTGCCGAAAGCCTTTGAGAACCTACTTATTAAGAATGAGCTGATTTGATAATGATTTCAGCGGCCTTCTCCGCGAGAGCATAAACTGTCATCGATGGATGGCCTCCAATCTGAATGGGTATAATACTAAATTTCAAAAGACAGCGAGAATTTAGGCAACAAAATTTGTTATTGTGGCAGCTCTTAAGTATTTAAGCGAAAGAAAAAAATAAATAAAAAATACAGTACCTTGCATCTGCCACTCTCAAGTTTTGCGTGCCATACACTCGAAGCTCTGGGTCGACAACCCCTGATTTCTCCCTGGGCATCATCGAAGAGGTACCCAAGGGGTGGTCTGCAATAAAAATGTATAGAAATTTTTCAGCTAAACCATAAACGCCTTTTGACTATCCATCCACAGGGTTTTCTTACATTCAGTCCTGACCCTTTTCTTAATGCTCGCCAGCCATTCCTCATCGGATTGGACAGATGGACCAGGGTATTTTTCGTCACGGATGATAGCGGCCCATTGAGGCTGTGACATTATTTTTCTGGCATGTTTTGCTGCTTTTTTCATTAGCCATAAGTCAAATGGATGAGACAAAAATCCTACCGATCTCCATATCGCTTCAGATTTCATTCCAATGGTAATCATGGCATTCTAGAAACTGAAGAGGTCGGCTACTCACCTGGGTCAATTGAGGGTACCTCGGAGGGGTCCTGGCTTTTGATATGTGATGAACCGCGAGATAAGGGGTGTTGAAGTGTGGTGGCAATCGTTAGGCTAGAAAAAGTCCAGAATTCAAAGATCAGATTTTTACTTCGAGTCATATTGGCCGGGAGGTAGGAGAGCTCAGGTAAAACTTACTAGGAGGTATTTGACTCAGGTGTGTTATCCGATTCCTGCAGAAAAACGTGCACATGCAAATCGCACATTGGGAATCAGGAGCCCGCTACTCAAGCGATAAAACTGGCAAGTACCCACAAAGAAAGCATTAATCAATAAAAATTCAACTGCTACTCCATTTTTGATGCGATCAACAATACTGCTGAATTGGTCCGTCGACATGGTGTTCGGATCACGCTTGAGAAGCGCGAAGCCTTCGTTAATTTCATCTTCGGTAAGGATTGATTTCAAGGATCGATAATCAAGAAGTGACAGAGCATGACTCAATAAGCCACCTCTAGTTTCCTGATAAACGGTCATTTGTTCAGCCGCAACGGTTGCGTTTCTCAAATCATCAGATGATACAATGCCGGGTTTGAGTCTGTAAGTTGCTAAAACGGCGGGGTGATCGGAAAGATGTCCGCCAACACCCTCAAGATTGAGCACAACTGGGATGCCCAATGGGTTTAAAATATCTTGTTTGCCTATTCCACTCCTTTCGAGGATCGCCGGAGTCCCAATGGAGCCCGCACACATTATGAGCTCCTTGTTGACCTCGACGCGAAATGAGATCCCTGAACTGGAATATTCAACTCCTGCAATTTTAATTTCCGATCCTTCAGCTTCGTTCGTTATAAGCTTGTTCACCTCTGCACCGGTCCGCACAACCAAGTTGGAACGGGACTGGATTGGAAAGTCTAAATTTATCGTTTTTTTTAAAAAAAAAAAAGAAGAAGAAAAAAAAAAAAATAGGTACAAGCCCATTTTTGCAGGGGAAAAAAAACTATCATAGAAGTGGCGCGACTTACAGTATGCAGTAGCACTGGTCACTCGAATACTCTGAGCGTCAATAGCTGACGGGTAATAATAAGCTCCCTCGACTTTACCCCCAAAAGGGTCTGTGGACTGAATTGCCTGACCGCCGATGGATGCAGTAACGGCGGCGGGAAAATAAGGTTCGAACTGAGGCGGAATGTATTTGGGGAAAGAATTCGTGACTGGGCCGGAAGTACCATGGTCTTGAGGATTGAAAAGAAACCCGGAGCCACGCTTCGGTGTCAAAAGTTTTTCGCTCTTTTTGGACGCACGATCGATCTCCGACCATCCCCTATTGATCGGTCGGAAATTGCATGGAATGACGAAAGATCAGTGTCGAAATACATCAAGCATATCACTCATGTGGAGCCCTACCATCCAGGATTTCCAAGTTTTTCTATGGCATTATAATCCTCCTGATCAGCCTTGGTGCTGATAATGAAGTTGATGGCTGAAGAGCCGCCGAGGACCTGAAAAGAAGCATGAGGTTAAGCACATGGTAAAGTCAATCTCTAAAATACACATTGAAAGGCCATATGGGGCGATATTCTTACTTTTCCACGCGGGTAATCGATTTTCCTTTCATCAGCCTCCTTTTGAGGGACGGTGGTGTATTTCCAATCAATGTCCGTTCCCAGAGTAGTACCTGTCATGTTTGATGAAAAATCAACCCCTGCAGGAAACATGGAAACCAGGCGAGAGCGGCATAACTGACCAATCAAGCCGGGTATGCTGATCCCAGGATTGTTGAGTCCGGAACCACCCGCCTGCCAGTAAAAAGAATCCAGAATTGCTTTAGCTAATGAAAAAATAAATACTTTGGATTGGCGAGTAATCAAGGAAAGAATCTATTTACCTCAAGGACCAGCACCGTCAAAGAGGGATCCTCGGACAAGCGAGACGCTACAGCTAAGCCTAAGTTCACATGAGGAAAGGAAATGGTGTTTATTAATGATTCCTCCTGGGAATTACAAGATAGCACAGAATGACAGTTTTAGTACACTAACCTGCCTGTCCGCCACCGACAATGATGTAATCAAAAACTTCGGCCATTGTTGCCACATGACAGCAATGAAGGAGGACCCCGACAAATAGGATCCAGAGGGCTGGAAAGTCATCGTTCAACATGTTCGAGTACAAAGGATTTTCGGATCGACGATGATCACCCGCTAAACAATAGATTGAATCGGAGTTAGGTCGATCGAGAAAAAGTCGAGCTCAAAGGATGAAGCAGGAGCTTGTGCGTGGAAAAACGTAAATGAATTCTCCGGTGATGGGGGAACTGAGAATGGCTCTGGAAGATGGACGCTTATTTATAACCAACTCCCGTGGGTCTGGTACATACACCCCAATCGCGATCAAGGACCCAGTCATACTTCACAGGGCTGGAGAAAGTGCCTTAATTTCCCTACGTAAGCTACCCAAAGGCGCCACATGGGAGGAAAAGTGCCTTTATCCTTATCTAAACTGATCAGAACAATCGACACGAAGCGTTCAGGAGTTACCTTAATGCTTGCGGTCCGGGCGGCTCCTGCAAGTTGCAGGATGGACGCCGTATGAACAGACAGAGAGTGTCCGCGCCGGTCCTCCCCGCAGAAGGCCTGGTTCTGGGGAAGCCTGTGGATCATGCCGTCACGTCTCCCATCGATCATTTGCTTCTATCCTTAACCCGCGAAGATGGACCGAAATTGTTCTGGTACGCGTACTGTACATACATAGTCTAATGTACTGGCATGAAAGGGCCCATTGAAACAAATTGGACCAGGTTCCAGTACCTACTTCCTCCATTCAACATCTTAAACCAACCTAGTCGTGAGCTTGTGGCAAGTGTCTCATGTCCTGCCGCCGTGCGACCAAATCCACTCATCATACAGAGCTCTAATGACAACCGCACCAGATGATTCCCAAGAAAAAGAGTTGAGTGTGATGCTTTGAAGCAGAATGACAAAAATTACTTTGAGTTAAGCTTGGGCTATCAAACTACAGGTCTTGATCCGTATGATCCATTCCAGGATTTGATCCAGATACCAGCTTGAATCTTCTCTTCCAATCTCATAGTCTATCGCCCGACGAGTTGTATATACATTGAGTGCATTGACAGCTTTCTGAGATAATGTGAATGTAAGTATGCATATTTTCTCCTTAAGCATCATGTTACTCGTTAGGGCCCTGATGAGGTCTTGGTGCAGGAATCTTCATACCCTCAAGTCGATTGCCCCAGCCAAATCGGTCCCGATTGACCACACAGCTTTTTTTGCCTCTCCATCCGACAAGCCATCAATTCGTTGGTCTTTCCACAATCACAATTCAAGAAAAACGTTTATTTTCATAGCGAAAAGCTTGCGCTGGAATTTGAGGATAAACGATGTAAAACCTGGCTCGCTTGGTTCTACTTGCTCAACGGCACTCTCCTCCAACTATATTCAATCAATTGCGAAAATTTTGCTCTGACTTCATAGAAATTGCAGGTTTCTAAAAAGGGTGACCACTCGTGATACACGACCACTCACTGAGCTACCCTTGATCAGAAGATCATGACCCTGGTGCTACTCGGAAATTTAAAGGGGATCTCGGTTAGACATTCTTCTGGACCCACGCCTCCTACTGTGTGCAAGCTTGATGATTTCAAGATGCACAGACGCCAATAAACATGATGGGAAACATCCTAGGATTTGCATGTATGCGTAAATATGTAAGTCTGGATTGATTGCACAGGTCTGGACATTTGTGAGAATTTCATAAGAGTCGGCTCAGGCATGCTGCATACAAGATACATGTAACATGCACTTCAATCGTTGATGGAATGAAATCAACCTTCAGCATGTGTAGTCTCTCAGGAGAGCTGCGATTGTCCAGAAACCAATCACCAAGCGGTGCAGTACTGCAACCGTTTGCAGCGAAACCACCCCCAAAGCTTATCGGGAAGCTTGACAAGACTTTCTGAGCTTATGAATCGGTATCGAAATAGTCATTATGTAATCAGATATTCCTGACTATGATTGCCAGTTTAGGTTCAAGCTTCCAGTCCAAGCTTGCCATTTGCTTGCTAAGGATATTCAAAGGCCATGTGACATTCGCGTAACAAACCCATTTCTATGATTCCTGCCTTCTGGCGCAAATCAAATCATGGAACTTGAGACTAGTCAAAAAGAGGGGTCTTGCTAAGTTCACTGCCACGTTGCAAGACCAACTCCCCCCGGGCCCCTCACTGTTGGAGGGGGAACGGTATGGATTCTTGACTGATTGGTTCGTACAGTTAGCACCAGGGCCAAGCTGCGGCCGCTGGCTTGCCAGTGACTTCATGTCACCATCCAGTCCCGGTTGGTAGCCCATTGAATCACTTTAGAGGAAAGTGCTGTTAACCAATGAATATTCTTGACTTCACTAAAGCTTACATCAAAGATCAAATGTGACACACATGTATTCACCAAGATGGAAAATGGATGTCACATGTATTTCCCCAATGTATAAACCTAATTGCACTTGAATTTACACATCAATTGAACTGAAAGACACTTGGAATTCACCATCAGGAAAAGATGGTATTACTAAAATTTCCATTCAAAAATTACATATGGTTAGTCCACCAAGTTTGGTTGGGTGGTCAACTGACTGGGGAGCAGTGGCTCCAGGACCCTGTTAACCCCAAGTTGTGTTGGACTGAGGCAGTCACCAAGAGGCAATGCACATCTGAAATTTCCCAAAAGGGTTTGCAAACCAAAGGTGAGCAAATGCCTTATTACAGATCAGCCAGTCAATCACACTCATGACTAGTCAATCACACTCATGACTGAGCACAGCCAGACCCCTAGAGGACAGCTCCATGCTAGAGGTATCAGAGGCCTTGCAATCCACAGTAAGGGTAAAAGCCCAACAGAGCATAGCTTGAGGTGAAAAAACCCAATCACACTTGATATATTAGCAATTTAATGCTGACCAAGAAAATTGGTACCCTCACCACAGGGACATGACCCCTGGTGATGGCACTCACAAAAGTCTCAACCTGAAGCTCAAAGCAAAGCTACTCTTTCCTGTTCTCTCAATTGAAATTCTGTCTTCTGTTCTTTTAGGTCTCCGTATTGTCCCATTTGGAAGCTTTTGATTCCCAAATATCTATTTTCACACAATTGCAAATTGTTGCACAAAAACACATCTGCTTCACTTCTTCTTTCTTACCTAAATTTTACTGCAATTACATAAGTCTTGCATGAGCCATTCCCCAAAGAATAAAACTCAAAGAGCCAAAAAAACCACAATTGAGTTCTCATTTCTTCAAGTTGATAAAAGGATTGATGGATGGTTGATTTCAAAATCAAAAGCAAGCTGTATGTTCCATTGCAGTAGCATTGACATTAGAGTTGGTATACAGCAAGAATCAGAGAACAGAGAGTGCAGTAATGATATTATATTGCAAGAACCATTAGTTGAATAAATAATTGAATTTGTTTCAAAATGAACATAAATTGGAATTCCAAGGTGAATTTCAGACAAATTAAGATCCTGGCACATAAATTGGAATTCCAAGATTAATTGCAGATTAATTAAGACCCTGGGAGTTTGAAATTGAAAACAGTATCAGTTACTTTAATCTGAGGCAAGAAATTCTATCATATCAGAGTTTCACAATAATTCTCAAGTACAGATATGTGAATTCATACACAAGAAATTTGATGTACAATCTAGCAAATCATAAACAATAATTAGTCCAAACTATCCTTTGATGAAAATTTGAACCTCAATATTTACCTCTCATCTGCCCATTTCAATCCTTGATTTGCTTATTTCATGCTCTGAATTAATTAACAGAGGAAACAAGCTGGTTCTTATTGGTTTGCTTAATTGTTTTCTAGCTGTTTTTATGCTTAAAAAATGGCTCAAACAGTTTTACATAAACATTTTGAGGAATTTTTTCCGCATTTGAATGAGCAGTTTTTAACTCATTTGTTTACCTTTCTCCTCTCTCTAAAAGTCTAGCCATGAGATACACACTCTTGCATTGAGTCCATTCTTTTATAATATTTCTCACAATTCTTGAGCCCAATTCAACAAAACCTTGAGAGTGAGAGGTATTTTGGAACTTGAATGGTAGGAAAAAGGCAGAAAAATTACCAAGAGAAAATTACCATCAGCCCAACAGATCATTCTGGGGTTCCATAAAACTCCTGCATCCAAGGCAGTTTTGATGTGGAAACCATAGGGCCAGTGATTAAAGCCCAGTAGATGATGGAAGATTGGTTCTAGAAATACATTTTAACAGAGAGAGGAAACTTTCACCATTCAAGAGTCTTACTTTCCTATTTTTCAGCCCCCAACCACCCCACTCTCACCCCCTTGTCACCACTTGGAACTGCCATAGTGCTGGTTAATCCATGAGTCTCCAGGAGCTTCTTTTCCCAAAGGGGCAGAGAGGTATAATTTCCAGATACAAGAAGCTGAATGAAAAGTTTCATTCAATCCAAATAGAGATTCTTGAATGATTTTGGGAGAATCAAAGGCCTTTAAATCAAGAAAAACCTACTTTAACTTAAGACTCAAAACTTCACCATATGATGCCTGATGGTAATGAATCCATAAAATGTCATTTAAACACAACTAGAATCTATCTAAGCATATTCACCTGAAGATTATTGAAAATTGAATGGAGGAAGGCAAAATTTTAAGTGAAGATACAAGTTGGTTAAAAATTGCTAGTCTGTATCTTCCTGATCATCCAAGGAAAAAAGATTGATTGGAGTGCCAGCTTCCCAGGAACTTCAAAAATTGATCATACCATATATAATAACCCCATAGTTTCAATTTTTCCCAAAATTAATTCCCCAAGAAACCTTCTAATAGCTGGATCAAAATTTCTAATCCAGGCTTCAAAAAAAGTAAACAATGAATCTTTTGTTTCCTTTTTTTGGTGTCCATTGAGCAAACAATGCAAATTTGATTTCAGTGAACAATGTTATTTGCTTGATTTATGTGTGGAATGCCATTCTTTAAAAATTGAGCCCTGTATTTTAGACTCAAATGAAGGATCCCATTCTAACAATCCTCAAGCCATTTTCTCCATTTTTGTGTGACTGATCAAAATTGATGCTTTGGAAAATCTACAAATAATCAGTGGATAATAACTTTGGTTAGTATTGATTTTCATGCTTTGTTTCCTGATGATGATGATATCTCTCTGATAGACCAGTTTCATTAATCAGATAAAGAGTTATAAAAAGAATTAATTTATCATATAAAAAGGGTTTTCATATATTGGCTAGTGTATAATGCCTCAAATTTGGGGAAGAATAGCATTTTACAGGTGCAGTATGGAATTTCACCAGTTGAAGCATGCAGTTTTCCCTTTGTAAAAGTGGATGACAGAACTGGATGGAAGAGGTTCATAATACAATTTGAGTAAATGAATGGTAAAGGAGAGAACAATGATTAATGAGCTGTGGGAAGATTTTTCAATCTCTTTGTTGAAACACAACTTGAATTCAAATGACTGTCTGTTGGAATTCTACTGATTCTGCTCACACTTAAGTCCTTCAAAGCCTTAAAAACAATCACGCTCCTTATATTCTAATTATTCAATCATTGTTATAACTTCATAAAAGTAGCAGTATTATGGTCTATATCTCCTCTTGCTGCTCTAATCAGTTGTTATTCATGGTTGATTATTTCAAGGTTAAGTTATGAACATGTCTGGAAGAATGCTAGTTCAAGTAGCATGTCATATAATTCTGATCAAACTCTTGTAGACTAAGAACCCTGAGTCACTAGTTCTTATATTATTTTCATGACTCTAAGAACCTCCTTCCTTATCATCTTCTCTCTTAATCTGATGTCTGATTTCTGTGTCAGATCAGCTTGAATTAACGCCTCAGCTTTCTGTGATATCCCTTGTCTTTTGTCCTTGATAGTGTCACTGATATTGTGGTTTCTCTCTGGCTGAGTTCTCATTCATTACTTATTATTCATTATGTTTTTTCTTTCACCACATTTTGATCATGTTGACTATGGTCTGTATTTACTATTTAAATCCTGCCAACGTCAACTGAAATAACATCATCAGTTCTTCCTCACTTGAACCGGGAAAGTGTTCCCTTGACTCTCCTCTGATCCGCTCCCCTTGGCAACATAAGATCTCCTCATCCTCTCATTCAAATTCAACTGGAGCATTCTGCTTAATTTCTAACACTGTCTAGTGAAAATGGAGAAACACTTGGGGACACTTTTTTCAAATTATAGTGAAATTTTCCAAAGTGAAATTCCATCCTGTAAAACACCTGGTTTTCTTTTTCTTAAAAGGAAATTATTGTGTTTGTAAAAAAGCTTGGATGGCACAACTTTTTTTTGAACAAACAAAATTTCTGCAATTTCTGCCTAGGTTTTATTTCCTGGTTTTGTACCAGATTTATTTTCCAATCTACAATCCCATTTTTCAAACAACCACATCCAATTTTTTTTTCACCCCCCCCCCCAATTGGACAAACTGCCCACATCCCACTGCAAAATTTTTCATTTATTATCCGATTCCAAATCAAGCACCCCCAATCCACTCATCTCATGCTTTATTATATCTTGTAAGTCATTGATCCCCTTATCCTTCAATGAAACCTCTCACAACACTACTGATTTAATTTTTTTCATCCCTTTTTTCATTTTTTGGTGGGGGGGGCAACCAATGCATTCCAATACCATACAACCAATGCTGTTTCTACAGTACAACCCTACTCATAGGGAGATGCTTGAGACAAGTTGTTGGGCTTGATTGAATCAAAGCCAAAATTTGTGTTCCAATGGTATTTTCTTGAAAACAGAAATGAAGGGTGTATTCCAATTGTGTTTTATTTCCATTGTTTATTTGTAATAAAAACAAATACCTTGTGTAACTTTATTATTTGACAACAACCAAGATGATCCTATTATGATGAAATGGTTTCTGCTATTTGAAAATCAAAAATGGCCCTTTTCCTCAACAAAATCCTTTACAAGGATGAAAATTCAAAACTCCAATGAAACAGGGTTGGAAAACCTCAAGCATATTCAAAGATTTCAACTCTTTCAGTTTAAGGATCAAGGCAAAACTGTTCTTTGAACATTTATGCTTGAACCCCTGATCAGGACAACAAATTGGACTTTTGTTTCATTTACCCCAGTTGTTTTCCTTCTATCTAACTTGTTGATCTTGCTGTTATTTAATTTGGAAATCTCTACAGTTGATTGATAAAAATCAGAATTACAGGAAATCAATATTTGTCAAAAATTAAGATTCATTACCCACAGGTTGGTATTAATGCAGTCATGAAAAAAAAAATTTGAAAGTACCAACTAACCAAAAACATTGCAATACAAAATTAAATAACGTAGCAATAACAACCATCATGCAGATTTTTTGGTGGGATGTAGATGAAATTGAAAACATAAGATTTTGACAAACATTAGAAGTCTTGCATTGGAATACATTGGTTTCCCCCCCCCCACCAAAAAATGAAAAAAGGGATGAAAAAAATTAAATTAGTAGTGTTGTTAGAGTTTTCATTAAAGTAGAAGGGGATTGATGACTTACAAGATATAATAAAGCATGAGATGAGTGGATTGGGGGTGCTTGATTTGGAATTGGATAATCAATGAAAACTTTTGCAGCGGGATGTAGGCAGTTGGTCCAATTGGGGGGGGGGGGGTGAAAAAAAATTGGATGTGGTTGTTTGAAAAATGGGATGGTAGATTGGAAAATAAATCTGGCACAAAACCCAGAAATAAAACCTAGGCAGAAATGGGAGAAAGTTTTTTTTTTTTTTGAAAAAAAAAGTTGCGCCCTCCAAGCTTTTTTACAAATTCACAATAATTTAGGATTAAATTTTCACATTAGGGTGTATCAAAGTTAGCAAAACTTCCATTAGAAACCTGCTATTTTTTTGACCAAACCCGCCATTTTTAATGGCAGTTTTCTGAATTACACATACCCCCTAACTGGTGTATTTCAAAATGGCGGGTTTCATGAAAATGGTGAATTTGAAAAATCAAACCCGCCATTTCATCTGTCCACCATCCATGGCATGAAAAACACCCATCCACACCCCCAAGTCATAAAATCCATATGCATGACACACATCTCATCTCCATTGCTTCACATCTACATTGCTTCACATCTCCATTGCTTCACATCTCCATCACTTCACATCTCCATTGCTTCACATCTCCATCACTTCACATCTCCATTTCTTCACATCTCCATCACTTCACATCTCCATCACTTCACATCTCCATTGCTTCACATCTCCATCACTTCACATCTCCATTGCTTCAAATCTCCATTGCTTCACATCTACATTGCTTCACATCTCCATTGCTTCACATCTCCTTTGCTTCAAACAAATCCCATCATCATCACATCACCATATTTCTCAACATGTAAAATCAAACTTCCTGGCAGCAAGTTGAAAATGCAAAAATGCTGACTGAAATTTTTCATTATTTGACTTGGATTCAGACTCCGATTTGGAATCAAATTGGTTAGCTTTGAATTCTCTATTGGAAAAGCAATAAATTGTTCCACAAAGACACACTCTCCACAAAACTATGTATGAAAGACAAAAGCTTTACCTACTGCCCAACTTAAGCTTCCAGAAACTGTTCCAAACTTTATTTCCTTCTTTCATGAAAATTTTGGAGATGATTGAAGACCACCACATCTTCCAGAACAATTCTTGGAATCCTCAACGCAATCCAGCTATCAAACTGGCTGTTGCTCTTTGTAGATTGGAATCAAATGGAAATGGAGCAGCAATTCATCAATTAGAAAATCTATTCTTGGTCAGTTATGGATCCATTGACTTATACACCAAAAGAGTCATGATTGCTATCCTATCTTTCCATTGATCTTTCCTTTGTTGGAAAACCAAAGAAGACCGCAAGGAGATATCACAATTAATGGAGACCAAAGGCTTTCCTGGTTGCATTGGTTTTGTTGATGGAACCACTATCCCCTTGAGTCAAAAACCCAAGCTAGATGGCAACCATTATTTTGATCAGAAAAAAAGGCAATTGATGTTAAGTTGTGAGGTCACTTCCCTAGGCATGCAGGCGCGGGTCTCAATCAGACAGGGGAGCTGTGTAGATACTCCTAATATACCCATAATCCAAACTACTCCAAACTTCCACTCAGTTGTCTAGTAGACCGCTCAACAGGGACACGCAGCTAGTTTGCTCATACAATCCATCTCAGACCCTCTCATTCTTGTATCATGACCGCCACCATCCTCCATCTTCTATTCCTCACACCATGACCACAACCAACCACAACCACCTCTTCCGTTCTCATCTCAATATCCTGTTCCCTGCTCATCTGTCTGAAATAACCCATCAAGCCTTGTCTGTGTGCCCGGTGAGATATTCATAACTTTCCTTTGATTCTTATTTTCTTTCCTCAAATTGAATAATTTTATCCTTCTCATGACTCCTTCAGTCTTGTCTCTATATTGTCACCACTTCCATTCCTCACTAAGCCTCAACTGCAACCTCAACCTCAACACCTCAAACACTCAACTGCCATATGCCTGATTTCCCAGTTTTTAGTATAATTGATTCCTCAGTTTAACACGGTTTAAAACCCAAAAGGCTCTCTCAATCTTCTCTCCTTGAATCTCTCAAATTGGAATACAACTGGGAAACAATGGCTAGCTCAATGTCTGAAGGGTTCAGGAAGGCAATGTTGAAAACGGCTCTCAATACTATTCCTAGACATAGCAAGGATAACTATGGCGTATGGAAGGACAAGATGGATGCCATTTTGGATTTTTGCGGATGCTTATTAGCTATCAACAACAAATCTTCTGTTCTGGAGTTGGACGTCAACAATGAAATCAAACTACTCATCATCTCTAGACTGGAACCTTCAACCCACAATAACATTGTCACTCCCAACAACAAGAACTCCGCCAAGCTTTTGTGGAAGGCCATTATCAATAAATATGCCTCTCTGCAAGCGTCAAACCAAGCTAGGATCTTCAATTATTTTCTTTACTTGTCATTTGCCCCGGAGCATATTGAAGAATTCATAACCAAGTCTAAAGTCTGTCTGAAGAAGATGTCAGAAGTTGGCATCATCCTTCCTAGCAACATACTGGCTTACCATCTACTCTTCAAATTTCCCAAATCAATGAAAGACATCAAACTCCAAATAATGCACACAGACAGAGAGTTATCCGTTGAATACATACTGAAACATCTAACACAACTAAATAAAAAATCTCAAGCTCAGACTACGTGGGGAAACCAACCTTCATGGATGGAAGTGGCCTTGATCAATTCAAAACCCAATATCTCAAGTACTCACGACAAATCAGGAGAACAACGGAGATGCACTGAAGGTTTCCATAATTTCAGACAAGATAAGCACCACTCCGCAGACAATTGTTGGCACTTACACCCTGAAGTAGCTCCTGATTGGTGGCAAGAAGAACAAGCCAAATGGAAATCTTGGAAGACCCACTCCAAATCAAATCCAGTCGCCCACTACCTTGCTTTACTCTCTATGTGGATTGACCATGGAGATCCTAAATCTAGGTTCATTCTTGACAGCGGCGCTTCTACTCATATGATCAACAACAGCCAATACTTTGTGGATATTGCTCTGTGTAATAGGGAATCAATCAAAACTGGCAAGGAGGGGGCTGAACTCAAGATCAAGGGCAGAGGCACGGCACGGCTTGTTTGGAATGGTTTCACCCTCAAACTGTCTAACGTGCTTTATGTACCAAACCTGCTCATCAAACTGGTAAGCGTGGGAGCACTTAATCAATCAGGATGCAAGTTGCAAGAAAGCAAAAATTGATTCAACGTCTCTAAGGATGGACGCAAGGTCTTTGGTGGTTCAATTGTGGACAACTTGTACACCTTAGAGACTCCTCAATTTGATCAAGGACTTCTTAAGGTTCATTCAGCAAATGTTACTTGGACGACAGAAGAGGAACTGATGGAAATAAATTGCAACTACGGTCACGCCTCCATCTCAAGGTTAAAAAATGCCAAAAAACACATCTCAGCCAATATAAAGGACAACTTTGAGTGTATCCACTGTTTCAAGAGCAATATAACTAAATCGTTGTTCAAAGGGACCTCTCCCAAAGCAACGAGAGCATTCAAACGTATTCATCTCAACCTCATGGGGCCGCTCAAACCTAAATCCAAGAGTGGTCACTGTTTCATACTTACACTAGTGGACAACGCGACGGGGTATATTGGGGCTTTTCCTTTGCACTCCAAGGAAGAAATGGCGGAAATAATCATCAAATTGATTGAAAAAGAACATAGACGCCAAGGATACTATCCATTGAAAGTTTGCTCCAATGGTGGGTTGGAATTTGTCAACCAAAAACTACAGGCGTTCTACGATAAAAATCACATAGGCCAAGTTGTCTTGGAACCGTACCACCCTGAACACAACGGCAAGGCGGAAAGAGCAAACAGAACCATTATAGAGTCGACTAGGACTATCCTTAAGGATTCTCTCATACCGGCAAACCTGTGGCACGAGGTAATCAAATCCAGTGCTCTAATGCTCAATCAAATACCTAGGGATGACCATCCAGATTCCCCGTGGTCTCAAATACATGGGTACGCTCTACCTTCATCTTATCTCAAACCAATTGGAAGTCCATGCGTCTACCTGTTAACACAGCAAGTACAAGGACTCAAGTTCAAGGAGAAAGGAGACGAGGGAATCTTAGTAGGCTTCAACCCTATCTTCCGTTCCTATTGTATTCTGACTAAATCTCACTCAATCATTTGCTCAAAGAACGCACGATTTTTGAAAATGCCGATTCCGCAAAATTCTGTTCTGACATTGCCAACTGATGACTGGATAGGAGAACCTCAGTCCAAGGACCCGCGTGAAGATCACCATCAGGAGATTCACCAGGAGAATAACTATTGGAGGAATACTCCAGCGTTCACGGAGTACAGAGATGAGTTGGGAAATGACTCAAGCTCAGACCCGGATGCCAACTCATCATCAAGTGGAGAATCATAAGACTCCAAGGATGCAGAGTTGGCCCCTCACTTCAAGGCCCCAATCAGTGTAGCGCAACCTCAGCCACCAGCAACGCGGCCAGCGAGAACTCTCAGAGATTGAGCTGCTATCAAACCTCCTCAACATTACGGATTCTTCCACTATTACAAACCAAAAAGATATGAAGATGCTATCTGGTGCAAAGAAAGCCAAAAGTGGATCAAGGCATTGGACGGAGAGCTGGCTTCTATTGAATCTTTTGATGTATGGGAAGAATACGGCGGACCTGAGCCATTAAACCCCCTTTGGACGACCTGGATCTTCAAAATCAAAGAAAATTGTCATGGAGATCTGGTAAAGTTCAAGGCAAGATTATGTGCACAGGGCTTCAATCAAATCAAAGGGATTGACTACTTCAAAAACTTTGCCCCAACAGGTAAACCGTCAACCCTTTGCCTACTACTGGTGTATGCTCTGAAATCCTTGCAGAAGATTTGTCAGTTCAATGTCAAAAGTGCGTTCCTGCACTTGCCAATAGACAAAGAAGTGATTATCAGAACTCCCAAAGGTTCCAACCGGCCGTCAAAATTTCTCAAACTCAAAAAGTTGCTGTACGGATTGAAGCAATCACCCAAGAACTGGTATGAAACCTTGACAGATTGGTTCAAGGAGATTGGATTCTATGAATCAGCGTGCGATCCCTGCCTATATCTGTTGGAGGATGGTAAGTCACGACTATTCTTCCATGTAGATGACTTGATCCTGGTCGACAATGGTCAAGACTTTGAGCAAAAGTTCAAAGAAAAATTCAAGGGGTCAACGTTCCAGGATCCAAATACCATCCTTGGGATGAAGATAGAAGTGGAGGGGGACAGGATACTCCTCAGTCAACCTAACCACATTCAACATGGGCTTGAAGAATTGGGACTAGCTGAATCCAGAGATTCCTCGACACCTCTCACGCGCAACCTCCAACTCAAACTGGCTACCAACAAAGAACACTCAAAATTTTGGGCATTGAACATCAACTATTGATTGGCAATAGAATTATTAAATCACATAGCTTGTTACACCAGACCCAAAGTTAGTTTTGCCGTCTCAAGTCTGCCTTGTTTCAATGTCAAACCCAGAATCACGCACTGGAACAAATTGAAGAAAACCTGGAAATATCTGAAATTGACTCAACACTACAAACTCAAACTCAAGCATGCTTCTCACGCTAATCCTCAGGAAGTTTTCTCTGATGTGTCCTGGGCTGATGACCCCAGTACTTGGAAGTTGCAAACTGGCTACTTGTGCATGGTATTCGGCAGCCTAGTGTCCTGGAACAGTTTCAAGCAAAGGAACATTGCCTGGTCATCCACCAACGCTGAATTAAATGCCCTAGTGGATTCCTATTGCAAGGCTACATGGATCAAAGCGCTAGTGAACAACATCTTTGGCTTCTCATTGACAGTGATTCCCCTCAACATTGACAACAGTGGACTAGACAACAAAATTTGCAAGTTTGGCTTGAACTCAAAAACCAGGCACTTGTACTTAAAGACAAAAGGAATGAGGGATGAACTCCAAGCTCAGCGGATCAAAATCAACCTTGTGAAATCCTCTCAAATGTTAGCGGATGCCCTAACTAAGGCGTCCTTGGTCCAAAGTATTGGACTTCTTTTTCCTTTCATTCACTCAGGCCACTTGTGATGTTTTTCTTTCCTTCTTCTTTCTTTGCTTTGGTCTCTTCTTGTAATTGCTAGAGTAATATCTCTCCGGGCATGGTGGGGTGTTAAGTTGTGAGGTCACTTCACTAGGCATGCAGGCACGGGTCTCAATCAGACAGGGGAGCTGTGTAGATACTCCTAATCTACCCATACTCCAAACTACTCCAAACTTCCACTCAGTTGTCTAGTAGACCGCTCAACAGGGAAACGCGGCTAGTTTGCTCATACAATCCATCTCAGACCCTCTCATTCTTGTATCATGACCGCCACCATCCTCCATCTTCTAGTCCTCACACCATGACCACAACCAACCACAACCACCTTTTCTGTTCTCATCTCAATATACTGTTCCCTGCTCATCTGTCTGAAATAACCCATCAAGCCTTGTCTGTGTGCCCGGTGAGATATTCATAACTTTCCTTCAATTCTCATTTTCTTTCCTCATATTGAATACTTTTATTCTTCTCATGACTCCTTCAGTCTTGTCTCTATATTGTTGCCATTGCCATTCCTCACTAAGCCTCAACTCACTAAGCCTCAACTGCAACCTTGACCTCAACACCTCAACCACTCAACTGCCATATTCCTGATTTCCCAGTTTTTAGTATAATCAATTCCTCAGTTTAACAAATGATTCATTTTCTTTCCAAAGCCTTTGATAATACACTGACCAAATTTTTTTTATCAGTTTGTATAGATACTCTGTGGAACTACAACTTGTTTGTGATAACAACAAGAAGTTCATATCCCTCCATGCTTGCCTTCCGGGTTCTTGTCATGATTCATATGTTTTCAATTGGATGGGATTGCCCAACAACCAGATAACTACTTTGAACAAGATAAATACCTTCTGGACAATTCAGCTTATGCTAGAGGCAAATATGTGGTTCTTGCATACCACAATTTTTCAACCAATGATCAAGCCAAAAATGATTTCAACTATCATCTTTCCCAATCACAAGTTTGGATTGAGCATGACATAGGAATCCTGAAAGGAAGATGGGCCAGCTTATGGGAGATACAAAACTAGCTCCAATCTTCCAAAGACATGAAGTTCCTCATCAAATAGATTATCAGTTGTGTAATCCTTCACAACCTTCTTGCCAACATCAAAGATGAATGGGACAAAATATTTGAAGAGGATTTTCCTGATCCTCCTCAAGTCATCCCAGCCTCATCTTCTACCTCATCTTTGGCCATGAGAGAGCGGATTCTACCCCTCAAACTTGCTCACTTTGATGAGTAGCATTGGGTTTTTTAAATAGGTAAAAAATAAAATCACAGAATTTTTTTGGTTTTGGTTGTTTAACCAAGAATCCTAGGCTGACTCCTTTTTTTTTTTTTTTTTTTTGGTGGACTTAGACAAAAACCAAAATTTCAAGACCACCTCACCCCACCAAACCACTGGTTCACATTCACCGGTAAACTTCCTCCTCCTCACCCACAACCACCACCTCACCCATCACCACCACCACCACCTCTCCATCACCACCACCTCTCCATCACCACGACCTCCCCATCACCTCCACCTAAACCACTGGTCCACCTTCACCAGTAAACTTCCTCCTCCTCACCCACAGCCACCACCACACCCATCACCACCACCTCCCCATCACCACCACCTCACCATCACCATCACTTCACCTCACCTCACCTCACTCACTGCCTCCCCTCCTCCTAACCCTTGTAAGCCCCTCACCCCTCTTCCTCTTCCTGCCCCTCACCCATTGCTGATCCTTTGATCATTCAACGTTTAGGTCCCCCCTGGATCCATTATTAAATCCATCAAGGTGAGCCCCTCCTCCTCCTCTCCCTGGCCCTGATTGATTGGCAAGCAATCATTGCTTGACAGTCAATCAATCACTTGAATTTCAAGCAATTGATTGATTGGTCAACCAGCAACAATTGATCTGGCCAGTTGATCAATCAATAAATTGACCAACCAGTGACATGCCCCCCCTTCAGCTCCTCCTCCTCCTCCCAGTTCTTGAGAAGTTGACTGACATTTTTTTTTGGTAGGAAATTACCGGTAACGTTCTTCCTATTTTCTTTGTTGGTTGATCATCTAAGTGGTTTATACCAGACTGATGATTGTTTCATTATTATTATTATTATTATTTTTGGTAGGAGAATTGCCAGTAATTTTTTTGTTATTTTCTATTTTTGATGATCATCTAAGTGGTTTATACTGGAATAATGACCATTTTTTTTGCTTTTTTTGATTCAATGCAATGCAATCAGACATTCCACCACTTTGACCACCCTTTCTTGATGGACCATTCTTCACCCACCAAACTCAAAATGTTACAACTAATGGATTTCCATCTTGATCATCACCCCAATCAAAGTATAGGGTTGGGAGGGAAAAAGATGGAAGGAGATAGTTTGAAAAACATACAGAGAAGTGGGAAGAAAAGGGCTTGCCAGAGAAGGAGGGCTCAAATGTGGGATTCATAAATTGCATTTGAAGTGACTGAGTAAACAATTAATGAAAAGGTTGTTTGGTTCTCACGCAAACTATTTCCCTTGAAACTTTATCCGTCCATTGTCAAGAAAATTCAAAAAACCCACCCCTGAAGAGTTGGAACAGGCCAAACAGAAGATCAAACCTTTCCATTTCTTCAGCTCTCAAAAATTATTTATTCAAGATTTATCAGATCATGAGACTATGGTTGCCATCAACCAATTTATCCCTTTGAATGAACTCTCTGAGCAAGAGAAGAAGGACATCAAATCATTAATGACATTCCTTCCCCAATCCAAAAATTTTTTCAACACTGTTGGTCCCTCAAGATCTTGGGGTCGGAAAATGTGGGCAATTGGATGGCAAAAATCAATGGACCCTTCTGAACTATTTGGAAAATATTTGAAGAAAGATGCTGTCAAATCCTCCCCAAAAGAGTATTATTTTTTGAAACTTAGGTCTGACAAGGTCTCTCAAATATTGGGCCAAATGTTTCAAAAATTAGCCAAAATTGCGTTCAATTCCAACCGTGAAGCTATGATGGACAACAACATCCCTTCCTTCTCCTCATTGGAATTTGGATCTGGCATTACTGCTTTTGACTTCTTACCTCAGACTCCTTCTACAACTCACCCCATATTGACCAAGGTGATGTCTATGACTATTCCTTTTTACTTTTGGTCCCAACCAAAAAATAAAATGGACAACTCATTGACATAAAGGATGAATATCAGGTATCCAATGGCCAATTTGTGTTCCCAGACTTAGTTTTTGGGATTTATTTCAAACAAAAGGGTATTTTGAAAATGGTTTTGGCAGTAAACAAATACAAACACTGTACTTTTCCTGCAGTGGATACTGCCACCCATACTAGGATTGCCATGTCCATGCATATCAATAGAACAACTCAAAACACTAGCAAGGACTTGGCCAGTGGCAAAATATATCTTAGGAAAAAAAATAAATAAAAATAAAAGAGATTTGTTCATTGGTGATGTTAAAAATAATCTCAAATGTTGTTGCAATCAAAAATATCTTTTTTTTTATTTTTAAAATTTCCATCAAAGTAAATATATTTACAAACCAAGCAATTGAGTAATTTCCTTTATTTCATCCACAGTTCTACTGCTGCCAATACATGCCCTGGCTACAAATAACCTATCTTTTTTTTCTGTGGCTAGACTTTCCCTCTCCTTTTCAAGTTGGTCTTTCTCTTTATCCTTCTCCTTTTCCTCTTTTTGAAACTCCAGCTTGGCTTGTTTGATTTGCAACTCAGCATCAAACTTGTGTTGATGAACCAAACTCTCATCTTTCCACTTTTGAAAATCCATAGCCAGTTGACAATCCCACTTCTCCTTTTCAAATTGAAGTTTTTTAGATTCAATTTGTGATTTCACTGTTTTTTGGAGGGGAATAGGAATGAGCTTGATTTTGAAAGCAAGTACAATCAATCAATGAACTTACTTGAATCTTGCTTCTCCATCATATCCTCAAAGCCAGAAAAATTTGAGGTGTTTCTCTGCTTTTGGCGGCTATTAGGGTTGAGGTTGATGGAATTGGAGGCCTTTTGCTTTCCCTTTGCAGAGGAGGCTTTTGTGGGAACATCATTGCTCTCATTTGAAGGGGATGTGGGAGGCCCCATTGGCTTGAGTATTTGGCCATTCAGGAACTGATGAGCCTGTTTTTTTACAATCTAAATCAGTCAGGATTAACCAGACAGAAGAGAAAAGATCTTGGTTCCTTACTTGAGCAGATGATTCCAATGGTGGTGATACAGGAATGACTTGCTCCTTGTTGGCCAAGTCATTAAGTTCTTCCACCCCAGGAAGAGAGAAATCCAAAGAAGGAAGTGAGGGGTCCAAGGAAGGGTTTGAATTTTTGATCAATGCTGATGTAGACGTGATTGGAACTGATTCTGTTGGAATATCCTCCTCCACATCAGATTGGGGCCACTCATAGGTTTCATTGGGATCATCATTTCTAGGCCAAGCATTGACAGCCAGGTCCTCAGCATCAACTGAATCTGATTGCTGGGCATCAAAAGCAGCTAAAGGGGTGATATTGGCCTTATTTCCAAAGATCTAATCCATTTGAAAATAAAAAGAACAAATGGAGTCCAACTTATCAACCACCAAGTTGATTACCTTGGCTTTATTGGAGTTGGTGACACCAAAGCCGGTGGAGATTGACATTGAGTAAGATTTTTTTTACTTGGTTTGATAGTTCTTGAATTGCTCCTGCATCTGTTTGGATGAAAGATCCAGCCTACCTTTGGTTTT
Source organism: Puccinia polysora (assembly GCA_025617555.3). Taxonomy (NCBI): domain Eukaryota; kingdom Fungi; phylum Basidiomycota; class Pucciniomycetes; order Pucciniales; family Pucciniaceae; genus Puccinia; species Puccinia polysora. The sequence goes on along the minus strand of CM062615.1, from coordinate 11,126,366 downwards.
ATTCTTGGGTTCATTGGCCATCAGGAGATAACCATTAACTCTAGAGGATGGAGGTTGGCCAACTTGTGTTTCATTGTTGGATCCAAAGCAAGCATTGTAGTTGGACAGAATTTTGAGCCAGTTTACCAGGATGATGTGATCAGCTCTCTTGAGCTGACTTGAGCCTTTGGAAGCTGATGGGGGAGGGTTGTTGGATGTTGAGTTCCTGGGGGATGTTTGCTTTGGTTGAGTGGACTTGTGGGGGGAGTGTTGCTGAGGGGCCATTTAAAAAGAGTAAGTGGGATGAAGTGATGAAGCAATGAAGCAATGAGAGGATGGATGTGATGAAAGCAATAAATTGATGACAGTGATAAAGCAAGGTGAGAGTGATGAAGTGATGAAGCACAATGAAGCAATGAGAGTGATCAAGTGATGAGGATAGCAATGAAGAAACAAGAGTGATGAAGTGATGAAGTGATGAGGATAGCAATGAAGCAATGAGAGTGATGAAGTGATGAGGATAGCAATGAAAAAATGAGAGTGATGAAGTGATGAGGATAGCAATGAAGCAATGAGAGTGATGAAGTGATGAGGATAGCAATGAAGCAATGAGAGTGATGAAGTGATGAGGATAGCAATGAAGCAATGAGAGTGATGAAGTTTTCCAATAAGGTTGGAGGATGAAACCAGGGGTGATGATGTGGAATGATGCATGGTTGAGCTGTTGAAGGCCTTGATATACTTTATTTGAAAAAACCCATTTATTTTCAGGTAACTTTGACATGTATGATGTGAAATAAGTGAGTTTTTTTGATTTTTAATGGCAGGTTTGAAATGGTGTATTCAGGTTGAAACCCACCATTTTTTAATGGTGGGTTTGCTTAACTTTGATACACCCTATTTTTTATTCATAGCTTTTATTTTTTTTTTGAAAAAAACCACTGTGAAATAATGAAAGTCAAATGTGTTATAACTTTGGATGTGTCCAAATTCATTTGGGTTGGTATTTCTGGGTACAATTTTGGGAACATGAGCCTGAATTCAGAGTTGATGATCTGGGAAATAAGGTTGACTTCTATTTTCCACCAATGTGGCATCAGGTTGACTTTCATTTTCAAGCTAGGTGGAATCCAGTTGACTTAAATTTCCATGATGGTGAAACTCACAATAATTCCAGTATACCACATTGTGAAATACAGATTCCAACAATGTCTTTTCATGGTGAAATTTTTCATACTCATTGGGGACAACATTTGGCACAAATGGTGAATTCATTTAGGCTGACCATGGTGTAGCAGTCCCGGCGGTGCAGGATTTGGTGAAACCTGACTGGTTTTACCCCTGGGGCTAGCTCGTATCCCCAGACATGGTGATATGCAGCTTCTTGTTGCGCTATCCACCCATCCGCACACGCATGTTGTAATCATGTATGTACATACATATATTGCATATTCAACTCACGGCTGTTCCTAGATCCTGCTGATGGTCTCAACCATTCTCTGGTCACGATACCCCGCCTACAGAACATAGGTTCACATCTACATCCTACGATGGCTAACCCGCGACAAAGACGGAAAGCACGTTCAGGGAAATCGAAGGTCAGATTGTCGAAAGTCGCAAATAAAAAATTGAAAAAAGTAACCCCAAGAAACTTCCCGAGATCCCTATCCAACGCCTACGATCCAAAGAAAACCCCCCGGCAAAATTACACTCGCTTGGGCCTACTGTCAGGAAAGCTTGGTCCCAGGCTCGCTGGTGGAATCGAAAAAAACACGGACTTGAGAAATAATTGGCTAAGCAATCATAAGAGGCTCGATGAATTCGCGATCTTGGAAAGGATTAATGATGGCGATGAAGATGAAGGGGATACGGATGATGCCGCTTCGTATTCTTCGAAGGAATCCGAATCAAATCAGCCGCAGGTTTCAAACGCAAACGACAAACTATCTAAGGGCCAAGGTCGTATAGTCCGAGACTCTAACGGTAAAATTGTCAAGGTTATCCTTGGAGATGAGTCTGAGATCGAACTGCAACCCACTGCCGAGGACTCATCAAAAATTATAATCGATCGAAAGGCAGATCTTACTGTCTCCACTCCTTGGGGAAACCCGCTTCAGGCACCATCTTACGAACAACACCCGACAGAATTTACTCAGCCCGCCTCTCCTGTCCTCCAAGGAATCGGGTACCACAATCCCAGACGAGGGCAAGTCCCGCCAAAGACAAAATTTGTTGAAGGTCAGCATTCCTTTGTGAAACCGCGGGTTGATGCTTCCATCGCATCTTGTTACTGTTCTAGGAATCCTCTTAACAGCTTATCCGTTTCCGATGATCTCACTTTTTGCCTGTTGATATTGACTTCTTTTTTTTATTCATTAAAAAATATTTCTCTCCTGACAGAGTTAGAAAGGATTGCTTCCCATCGACTCGCGTCACATACTGAGGCAATCAAAAAGAAACAGCATCTGTCTGATAATCAAACCAATTGGTTGAGGAAATTGGTCGACAAACACGGAATCGCTAATGCGCAGGCAATGGCCCGAGATCTCAAGTTAAACAGACATCAGAAAACGGAAGCGGAAATTCGGCATCTTCTTTCTAAACTACCATCGACATTGTGATCGGTTGGAAGATTTGGGAGCCCGGGTGCAACATTATGCATTCTGGAAATATCAGACCTTCTTTCGCAACATATTCTAGTGCCACGAAGTTGTCCCTGCATGCTAATTTGATCTTTGGCAAATTAGCAATTATTTTTGTAATTATGCAAATGTAGTTTTGGCTTTCTTTTCTTACCAGCAGAAAACCCTGGAACATGCAATCACTGATGCCAGGTATTGGTCTCCGGTGAGTAATGTTGGCCCTGCTTCATTGCTTTAAATTTTATTCTGCCGTTTGGTTTGTGTGAGACTGGCATCAGATTGTGATTGAGTTTTTTAAGCACCAACTAGTGCATAATGCCCCAAATTTGGGGAGGGGCTTTTGCCCGGTGTGAGTGTGGACTTTTGCCCAGTCTAAATGAATGGAATGCAAGAGGTGCGTCCTTGAGGTTTGGAAATGAATAAAGAATGCACACCCAAGGCAAACAACACTGGTATTTACTGAGGGTGCAGAAGGTAATATTTTCAGTACTAGTACCAGTATTATTGCCCCAAATTTGGGGAGGAAAGTTTGCCAGGTGAAAGTGCCCACTGTAAATGAAAGGAATGCAAGAGGTGCACCCTCAAGGTTGGCATATGAATGAAGGATGCACAACCAAGGCAAACAACACCAATTTTTGCCAAGGGTGCAGGACCCAACATTTTTAGTATAGTAGATTACTAGTATTATTGCCTTAAATTTGGGGAGAGAAGTTTGCCCAGTGCAAAATCTTAGTGATGCAAGAAGTGCATCCTTGAGGTCAGGAAAGGAATGGCTGATGTACAATGGAGGCAAACAGCACTGTTATTTGCCAAGAGCACAGGGCCCAATATTTTTAGTATTGTAGATTGTAGATTATTATTATTCAGCACATGCTCAAGTACAATATGGCCGCTTATGAATCCATCAATCTGAAACTCATCTTGGTTTGGTGGCAAAAAATACTATCAAACCCAGGGAAACTTCTGGAATACATCAGGGTTGGCCTTGACTATCACTTCATTCCAGCTTTGAGAATATGTCAATTTTGAAAAGTTGAATTGTCTTAGTGTGAAGAGTCCCTCTGGGCTTTTTATGAAAAATTGTGACATAGCTTGAATGCCATCACAGGCACAGTTCCTGGGGAAAGAGGTCCTGGAATGATCTTGAAATTTTTTTGGATGGAGTGGATATATAATGAAGAGAAAATTGCAACAAAAAGTTTTTTTATCTCATTCCAATTGATAAAATAAAGATCAGCATCATATGCAAGAAAAAATTGACAAAAATGGAAAGCTGTGCATAAAAAATAAACCATTGGTAGCAAGCATTAAAGAATAACTCTTTTACTTTTTGACTTGAGCATGATCACTTGGGAAAAACAAGAACTAGTGAAACAGAAGTGGATTACACTACAACCATATTTAAAATTGAAATATTGCAAGAAGACTTGGGTAATTTTGATGGGAGAATGAAATTTTAAATCAATCCTAGCACCAGGAAACAATTAAGGGCACTTGGTGTCAGTCAAAATGGTGATCAATCTGGTTATCTATCTATATGAAACACATTCAATAAATAAAAATATTGAAGTCACTGTGCTTTGGAGTACCATAGTAGTTCCACTGAAGTAACAATGGAGTAGCACCAGAGTATCAAAGTTGTTACTTGATGTGACCTGGAACCAAGGGCCATTGAATTTTTACTGATGCTGGTAATCCAAAGATATATTTTATCTTGGAATATCAATATTCATCCATCAATCCAATTATCTTTGAAAATTTGAAGAGAAAAACAAAGAAAAATTTATAAAGATCCACAGAGAAAAAGCATTTTATTAAATTAATGGTTCCAGATTTTTTCAAATTTCATGAAATTATAGAATTATTCCCATCAAAAAATCCTGGAATTTTATTTTTTGATTCTCCAGGTGAACCTTTTTTTTAATTTTTTCTTTTTTTGGAAATTTCATATTTTTCCCCTGTTTAGATATTGACAGAAATTAATTTTAAATAATCTTTCCAACTTTATATATTTATTTTCAAGATTCCAACATAGTATTTGTTTTCATTTGATGTGTAAGACATTTATGCAATCAAAATAAATCTGATAGATGTATATATATGAACATATGTGCATATGAATATATGTATACATATGTTTAAACATTATTTTATTTTTCTATTTTGAAATTAAAGGCTTCTTCCCTACCTATCAAAAGGCCAAAAAAGGGGGATATATATATATATATTTGGGGGGGGGGGTGAGGTCAGCTGTAATACCACAGGTTGACACTCCAGCCTCATTCCAACTCAATCTAAAAAGAACTCAGCCAACCTTAGTGTCCACCACTGTATACTCCTGGTTCCCTATGCTGCAAAACTCCTCTGCATACCTACAGTTTCCAATTTATTCTCCCAGAATTCCTCTTTCTCTATATGGGTCCTCACTCCCCCATTGAATCCCCTTTAAAGGAATATGTGCATGAACCAACTTTCCAACTAATTTCAGATCATTACACATCAGATTCCAATTGAAAATTTGACTAATAGCAATAGCAATAAATTCAGTAGATAAATTGTTAATTGATTTTATTGATTCAATGTCAAATGGATGAATGTGAATGGAAGGGCAATACAACTGGGTAGAGGGGGTCTTTTATAGACATGATCTCCCTCACCAAAATCAAGGTAAGAGGGAAATGAATGAAAAATTATTTTCTGCTTGGTTTCTTTGTTTTACCAAGGAGTGCAATGAACTTGAAATGTTCATTTGCTCTGATATTCCTTGATATTCTTATCTGTATAGGAAATTTCAGAATGATATACATAGGATTTTCTTTTAATTGTTTTATTTATAAATTTAATACTATCTCTTCTTTTATAGATTAGTATGATGTACCCCGGTTACTTGGCTATGTTGATATTTCTGTGACACATTTCACAGATACTTAATCTTTGATAATTTGATTATTAATCAAAATATTGAGATGATTATTTTTTTCATCATTACTCAAAATTGTCTTCTCTTTCAATTGGTATTAAAGCCAATCTTTTGTAACAAATATTTTTACCTCAAAAAGGATTACACTCTCAAAAACCCCCCTTGATCCTGTAGGGGGAAACAACCTTACATGTTGACCGTTTCTCTTTTAAAGAGATGTTACTTCCTCATATAGTGTTTCTGAAGGGTTATCACTTTCCATATTGGAGAAATATGTTTGAGGATGTTTTTCTGGATATTTTTCCTAACAGTATGCTTCAAAATGATCCTTTCCTTTTCAATAATTGAAAATATTATTTCCGTTTTTATTCAGAAACAAAGCTTCTGGTTTTTCATTTTAAGGTGAGATTTTAAATTGAACATGATTGTTTTCAAGCTTCTTCAACACATAATAAATAGAATTGATTTCATTTTGATGTGATATGATCCTAACAAAAATTCCGATTCTCTAATAAATTTAATCACAATCATAATGATCAAGGCTTTCTCTTCTAATTAAAAAACAAAAATTCTCAATTTACTAAAAGCAGCTCTAATATCTGCAATGAAACTGATTTTTTTTGAAATTAAATTTTACTAAACTTAGAAAATACTAATGTTTGACTGGAAATGTCATTTGAAATGTATTTCTCTTTTAAGAGCTTCAAAAGTGCTTGACCATTCCTCTTAAGTGATGGATCAAGTGTACTTGAGACATAAGCAAGATTTGCTTCATTCAAGTGTCTAACTATAAGACTGTATGAATTTATATTCAAGTGCTCCTTGATCTCAGGTCTACTAGTGTCAGTTCCAAGTATGAGATCCATGGCTCCAATGACATCAATTTCAGACTCCATCATGGTAGTCCATGTAAAGTAGATTTCCTCTGTAAGGAACAATCTGCTTGTTAGTCGCGTATTTTCAATTTTTGTTTCATTTTATTATTATTAAAAATAATGATAAGTAACTTTGGCAAGCAATAAACAGGATCCAGGGATACAAGCAATGATGTGTGGGAGGAGAGGTGAAACCCAATATAAGCAAAAACTTGACGTAAAATCTGAGAAAAGATGAGCTGCAACAGACAAAAACAAGCTGAGATCGACAGTGGCAAACAGAAACAAGGGCAAGTGGTGGCAATTGGGAAAAGAAATATGAGAGGTAAAATACAAGAAAGATGATGGTGGCAACAAGATGGGAAAGACAACAAGGGTTGAAAAATTAAATATGACCAATCCAATGGATACAAGTCAGATGATCCCAAAGCAAACAACTATCTATGAGTGGCGCAACAAAAAGGGGGACAATGACAAGCAAAATGAGTATGAAAAGAAAAGCAAATAAAGCCCTCTCAATATGCTAAGGCAATCAAAAATCAAATGTGCAAGGTAGCAATTAAAAAAAATATGGCAAAATGGGCCACCAAGACAAGACAATTAATAAAATCAATCAAGAAAAAATGAAGAAAAAAAAGCCACCAAGAACAAGACAAGTAAGACGGTCAATCCCCACCTTACTAAAACTCCAAAATCTACCTTGAAAGATCAAACCTGGTGGAGCCGTTGTGGTAAACCAAACCTGTCCTATAGCCATCAGAATCATTTTTTTATTAATTATCATTCTTTTTTATCAAATTAACCTCACAAATCAATTCCAAACCCCTCATAAACTATTCTCTAAACTCAAAACAACCTCAAATCCCAAATCCATCACCAGATAATCCCCCTTCAACCATACCAAACACCTGTCACAAGCAACCCAACACCTGGCACAGGCTAGATTATGTCACAAGTAGTAATAAATAAAAGATTAATTGAATATCCAATGGCAAAATATTATGCTTAAAATAGCCGCACAACAAAAACAACATACCCATACCAGCAGGACTTAAACCATACCAGTACCAATGTTACACTGCAACTAGTACTATGAAACCAAGTTAAAATGTCTTCCTGGATCCCTCAGAACAATTCAGGGACTTTGAATTGTTCTCTGAAGCACTCTGATACTCATTTTTCCATCATTAAAACCATAGAACACACATATACACACCAACAGAAGTAGGGGATCATGCAGTCAAGTATGTCTCAATTCTCACCAACCAGCAATAAAAACTCAGTACACATGACTTTTCCGGAACTTCAAACACAAGATAAGGCCTCTGAATCTTCCTCTGAAGAACTCTTATACTCAGTTTTCCACCATTACAGCCATACAACACCAATATATGCACCAACAGAAGTAGGGGCTCATGCAGCCAAGTATGTCTCAATTCTCACCAACCAGCAATAACAGCTCAGTATAGGGGACCTTTCTGGAACTTTCACCACAGGATAAGGCCTCTGAACCGTCCTATGAAGCATTTTGATACTCATTTTGCCACCATATCAACCACACAACACCTGAAAGCCACACTCTCAAGTGACCCAAGGGAGCATGCGGTAAAACAGCATAATTCATATCTCTACAGCTAATTCCATGGAAACAGCATGTAGGTAGTTCCTGCAAAATATTCTACATCATAAGGGCTCATAAGAGTCCCCATAAAAACCCAAAAAGTAGTGTTCCATCACCTCAAACATAGAAGTTATACAATTTCAGTTACCAAAGAGGGCTCGCAGCTGCCAAGCATGTTTCATGCTTTTCCCAACCAGCAAAATTAACTCAAGCTACAGGGAAATTTTGTATTATTTTTTATACAAGATGAGCACCCAGAAGCGCCCATAAATCACCATTTTCAACCTTTTCCTCATAATTTTTCCTGTCTATCAAAATTTATACTAAAAAATACAGCTATCTCTTGGCTTGTTTCACATGTTTTCTCACCAGCATTATCACCTCATGTAACTGTAACCTCCTGTGCTTCAAAGGTGCAGAGAGAGGATCAGAACCTCACTCAGTGCAACCCTGAGCATTCCCTGAGGAAGTATTTGTCTATTGAAGGGGGTCTCTTTTGCCCCATCCAAGTTGTCTAGCATGGCATCAGCCCCCAAGCACGGCATCTGCCCCCTACAACCCATGGCTTATGCCCAACCTACCTAGCACCAGATTATCAGTGAAGCAGGATAAAATCAAAATGAAATAAAAGATCAGACAAAAAAATATAATTGACCATTTGAAACAAACCCAGGTGTCTTTGAATAAGGGTTCTTGAGAAAAGACCTGGTATTCAGCACCTACTATTAAGAGGAAAAACCTGTTTGTTTAATCAGTAAAGTTATAAAAAAAGAGGGTCACAACAGAAAAACCAAACAAGCTTTTTTTCCCGCCCAGATCCCTGTGGGCTAACCCATTTTTGGGCCCTCCTAATGGTTAAACACCTTTTAGTCAACCCTTAAACCCTTTAATTGGAATTTGGAAAAAATAGTCAGAAAAAGTCAAAAATTCTTGATCATTAATTGGTGGAAGCTTGCAAATAATCCATTCCAAATTTTAATAGTCTTCCAATTGCTAGAAATCTCTATTAATAATTAATCTATGTCTGATTAGAGACCTATTCTAAGTCTCAAAGAAAACCAGGCATTAATGTTAAAAAATTATTGTGCAGACTTATTATAGTTCAGAAGAGCAGGCAATTCAAAACCATCTTAGCTTACCTCTATCTATTCAAGAATAGTAGTAAAATAAATTCCCCTTCTAATGACTTCCAGAAAGATATTTGCTAAATAATCCAATTATCCCTTGGAGTCTCTACACGGTTCACCTTCTCTTGAGGTCACACCCTTGAGTGTTGTTGGCTCAATCTGGGGTGAACTGGTGTGGAAAACTGCAACATTGCTCCACTGTTATATAGTGTTTATGTGTCCCTCATTCCTCATCCCAAATACTGACTCCCTGTTGTACGCAATTGAAATCTTGAGTTTTCCCTTGTTTGAATCATTCTATTTTTCAACTCTACTTCTAATTGTTTGAGAATTATGGTGGTTTCCCATAAAAAAATTGGAAAATGGTGAACAAAATACTTGCTGTATGAGTTTTTTTGTTATCCCCTCACCCCAAGCACCATGACTTGCTGCTGATCCACATTTGGAAACCTCCCTCAATTTGAGTTCTTTTGTTATCCCCTCACCCCAAGCACCATGACTTGCTGCTCATCCGCATTTGGCAACCTCCCTCAATTGGATCTAATGAAAACTTTCAAGTTTTTATTGCTACAATCTCAGAAAGATGGTGATAACTCCAAATGACATGTCCTTAAGGAACAATCTGAAAACTCTCTCACAGATTGAGCCATCTCAATAATACACCAAATTTGGAAATCCTTTCCCGCTTTACCATCTCAGGTGCTCACAAGGATTGGAAGAGAAATTCTCAAGCCAACATTGGTACAAAAATCATAATTTGTTGTCTTCTTGCAGAATTGGGTCTTGAAACTTGTGAATCCTCAAAAGTTATGGGCGGATTTTAACAATGAAGCAGGTTTGAGTTACATTGCAAGGGGAGTCCAGGGGCTCCTTTTATAGAAACAAGAGAATAAGACACATGAGGACTAACCTAAGTACAACTGTGGGTCAAGAGCAATCCATACAATACTGGACTGAGAGAATTCCATTTAAGGAAATGAGGAGGAGAGTGGACAGAGGGAAAGGACTGGGTTGCTGGGACTGGCGCGCTGGTTTGAGGCTGCCTCCGGTAAAAAATGGGTATAAGGACATATGGACGGGAAAGGGAAAAGGGAGTAGGTGTTAAAAGGAAGAAATAGAGGACGGGATTGGATGGGACAGACTGGGTGGCCTGGCCAAGTCATAAAATGGATGGCTGGATTGGGTCATCACATCATCCCCTCCAAAGACCCAGTGTGTTTCAGCTCACACCGCGTGCTTTATTCTGGAGTTTAATTAGAGCATTGCTAGCAAAGAAGAAGTTATTGGGGTTTCTGCGGTAATCCTTTAATCTATCACCATTTACTGGGAACCACATGTTGTAACCATTGGCAGTCATCAGTATGTAAGAACCATTTGGATGGAAGTCTTGTATGATAAATGGGCCGTCCCATTAAGGGTGTAACTTTGAAGGATGTTGCTCAAAACGCCTCAATACTAAATCTCCTTTGCAGAAGCGCCTTTCCATGTGGTTTTTCTTGTTTTTCTTTATTTTCTCCTCAAATTTTTGGTGTAATTTTTCTATAGCTTGTTGGCAAGCTTGGTTAAATGTTGTTATTTTGCGTGTCCTTTTGGGATAATATTTGCTATGTTGGTATTGTTGAGCTGTGACACTTACTACAGGGCTGATTCCATAAGTAATAAAGAAGGGGGATGCTCCTATTGAATTGTTTCTAGACACTTGATATCCAAATAATGCCTCATCTAGGTGTCTATCCCATTTTCTCAAATCCTTTAGAAATAATTTTTGCAGGTTTTTTAGTGATGTCCCATAGAATACTTCTGCAAGTCCTTTAAATTGGGGGTGGTAAGGTGAAATACAGTTATTTTGTATTTGTAGGCTTTTCAGATATTTACCAAAAAGGTTGCCATTGAATTCCCCAGCCATTATTGGTTGTGATTTATTTTGAAAATACGTGGTTAGGGGTAATCTAGCAAACCATATGAATAGCCCAGAAAGCTGTTTGCCTCTTGATAGGGATGGATTTATCCCAACAAGTCCCATAGTCAATTGCCATTAGTATGTAAGTTGTCAGCTTGCTACTATTGCAGAGCAAACTGCAAAAGTAACAGAAATAACATAAAATAATAATAATAATATAATTGACCTAAGAAGGAGTAGGAAAACCAAAAAATATTATTACAGAAATGGATTCTCCATCCAAAATTAGGTAGGGTCACTCACTGAGCCCACCCTTGATATCCAACTCCTTATATTTTTATTCAATTAAGGAAAGAAAGACCAAAATACCACAACACCACTATTGAACTTTTGGCCAATTAAATATTTCACACGTATTGTCACGTATAGGTTTAACACCTAAAATTCATTCAGAATTGAGGTGTTGTGTACATTATAGGAGTTACGGACAGAAATGTGTTCTGTCACAATTCCCGCACGCAGCCGCGGCAGCCAATGCACCCGTGCGCGGCTGAGATACAGCCCTGTCACTCTGTCAAGGTTTTGTACGCAGCCCCGGGCCTCTGACAAGTACGCAGCCACAGGACTACGGGTTGATAGGCGGCCTGAGAAACTTAGGTACTGCGTAAACATGCTACAACCCACACGGGAAAATTCTACATATTTAATAAATTTTCCCATGGATAGTAGATAGTCTAAAAGTAAATAAAATTATATAAAACTACTTAAATAACCCTTATAAATATTTTTTATTAAATATAATTCAAAGTACCAGGAATGTCAAAAATAAGACAATGACAGCTTCTAAAAATATATTAAAATACTTTAATATACTATTATGAGAATTTCTAGACATAAATATTTTTGTGACATACTAAGAAAACTAATGATGTAAAAAATATTACATGAATTCCCATGACTTATATTTTTAAGTAATTATTTTAGTAAATCAACTGAAATTCAAAAATAAGGAGTAAAATTAATATCATGAATTTACTCCAATTATTTAATACATAATGATAACTAACCTGAAATCAGAATGTCTGTAGGCATGTCTATTAAAATAATTATCAACTTACTGGGAACATTTACTAAGGATAATTAATTAAATAATACATAAACAGGACAGATTAGTGTTATTCCCACGTCCAAATATCAATTATAAAAGTAGAATAATTCCCATACCCTGTGGAATTAGATGCTACCCGTGCTAAAGCACCAAGAAAATGTGACAGGCTACCATTGGTTCCCCTGCTAGCCTCAGTTTCCGTCCCTTTGAGCCCCTGTACCCCTCAGAAGGACAATATTGGGACTCCAAAAGCTATAAATAAAGAGCTCTTTCAAGGATATTGATGGGCAGAGACCCAGTTATATTTATATCCAGACACCGTGTAAAGGTAATAAAATACTTATAAGAGATAATTAAGTGATTTATGGCTTAGTATGATCAATAATATCTGTCCTCAACCTCTTTTTATCAATTTAAACTGCTGAAAAACCTTATAACCCCAGTATACAGGTTGAACCCATCAGTGCACGTGCCAAACAGATACCCAAAGGATTCAATAATATAACAATGAGTTTTATTATCCTTTCTATGTTGTGGCAGCTTGGTTACAAAGCCCTGCAACCCCACTGTGTATTTTATATACATATTATCTTTGGGAAAAATATCCTTTAAACTAAAGAGCCCAAAGTAACCAGGACTATGTGTTTTCATACTGAAATACCTGATGAGATGTGTTAAAGATCCCCAATATAATTGTGGCCCCTCTATAAAAATATTTAATAATCAATTTATCTATATTGATTCATAAAAATAAACCATAACCAAACCAATTAACCTTGCAATAAGCTTAATCCAAATATTTTACGGATTTTTGCTGCATTTATTAAATAATATAATTATTATTTATTCTATCACCTCTTGTAGCTAAAGGATAGAAAGGGCCTTGGAATCCAGGAGGCTGACAATTTGGGGCCCAACCAGGAAGTATTCCATTTTATTATATTTAATACCTTGGACCAGACATTTCACAAAAAATTAAATCAAAGATGAATTTATCTGACTTTATAACCATGATTTATCATTGAATTCTTTTGCAGTGGATTTAAAAACCAATGCAGAATTAATAGTCTATTATTTAAATACTTTAAAGATAAGAAAAGAAGAATATATTAAAAATTATAAACCTACTGGTTGGAAAGCTTTAACTCAAGCTGAGCAACTTAATATCTCTTCTGCACATAAAAACTTAGATAATCTCCTTGAACAAGAAGATCTTGAGAGGCCTATCAACTTCCAGGCCCTATCAAGGAAACATAAAGCTTGGAATAAATACCATATAAATTAATTTTTGAAATATAAAAGTAAGTATACGACTTGTATTACCATATTTTTTTTAAATAATATTAATATATTTTATTGACCAATAAAATAACCTTTTACATCAGTGAACCCTCCTGTACCAGAAACCACAGCCACTGAAATTGATTTATTGGATCAAGAAGTCCCAGATATCTCTGGACGCCCTGAAAATATTGATTGGGCAGGTGAAGACCTCATTGAAACACACCAAGAACCCATAGGATTACCTACTAAGGACCAATTTAATCCCAATAAAGTCTTGGTACCTTTGAAAATCAACTTAAGTGAGTTTTAAATAAAACTTATTTTTAAAGATTTTTTCTGTAGAAAGAAAAATACTTATAAACATTTTATTCAAATATGAATAGAAGTAACACAAGAGCCTCAGGGAGAATTCCCTCCTATTGATCTTTGCCTGGAGCTCCCAGTAACCCTGAGACCACCAATAATGACAGCCATGAGGGGACTGGAACCCATGAATCAAATTTTGATGACCAAGGAACAGCATCAAGTACTTCTTCCCTCCCCCAGCCTAGAGCCGGAGAAGGTAGTAGAATTAAGCCACCCTCCATTACAAGAAGATTCCCTGCAGCTACCCCAGCAGAATCTGGTCAAGGAAGCCAGGATCAAAGACTTAGTCATAGAGCATGTGAAATATTGGGAAGATTTCAAAGAAGCCCAAGCCAAAGAGGAAATGGTATCTATGAAAAAGATAATCTCCCAGGCAAAAGCTACCCAGATAGCTCTTCAGAAAATGATTCCAAGGAAAGAGTTAGAATCCTATGTAGAAAAGTGGAATCCTTGGGATCAATTAGCCCAACTGAAAGGCAAAGGATCAGGAAAGAAGAGATCCTCTTCCCATCCAAAACCAAAGGGAAAGAAAGATTGGGATCAGATAATATCCCTGGCTCAAAAATGGAAAAAGTTTTACAACAATTAGCCTCTAATTCTGAGCCCAAACAAACCTCTGATGTAATTACTTCCTTTTCTAATGATATGCATCATAATTTCAAAATTGTTTGTGAAAATTTGGACGGTGTTTATACCCAAATGGATAAATTGACCTCAGTAGTAGCCAAATTGCTAAATAACCAAACAAAGATGGTAGGAATGGAAGATATCAAAGAACACACAGAACAGTTATTGGAGAAAATTAATCAAGGTAGGATCAGACAGACTCAAACAATTTAGAATATGTTATCAGGAATCCAAGAAGATTTTATTATGTCTTTCCAACCCTTAAAAGAAGAATTGGTAACCACTACTAACAGCTCCATTCTATCCCTTAGTGAGAAATTGGATCTGCTTAATAATAAATTGGACCTGCAACTTAATCTGATCAAGAATGATCTTAGAGACTTAAAAGTCCATCTGACCAAACCCTTGGGGAGTACCACAGAGGAACCAAAACATCCCAGACAAACAACTACTCCTTATGCACCACCCTTGCTAGGAATGCATAGGAGTAAAACCTTCAGGCCTAGTCCTACCCCTGAGATGAAGCAAGCCCTCAAATTGTTACCCCCTATTTCTGAATGGCCCAAGTTCTCCGGTGAAGGAGAATAAAATTATATAAATTTTATTAAATTTATGGACTACACTATTAACTCTTATGAATTACCAGAAGCTATAGCTGTAGTCGGGCTGCCCAGACTATTTCAGGAGTAGCTTTGGACTGGTTTATCAGTAAAAGAGAAGAAGTAGGATCCTTACCATGGAATTCTTGGAAACTTCTAATTAAAGAACAATTTGGTTCTAGAATGTGGAAAAGAAAAATGATGAAAAATTTCAAAAATTCCTCATTTGACCCCTCCAAGGATAAGCCTCACAAATGGTGCTTGGAACAAAAGAAAAGACTATTTTTCTTCTATCCAGATGCTGATAAAGAGGAATTAAATGAAAGAATCCTCAACTTGTGTCCTGGAAATCTTAAAAATAGTGTAAGATGCAGCATGAGTATGGATGCTGACTTGCCAACTCTAATCAATGTGTTTGAAGAAGTCATAGAAATGAATGGGTTAGACAAGAAAGTCCCTTCTAGACCCAAAGAGAACTACAAAATTAACAAAACCAGAGAACAACCCCCTCTGATAAATACCTCTGATAATAAGAAACCTAATGAGAATAGGGACAAAGAGAGGATGCCTGGAACTTGTTGGAATTGTAACAAGACAGGGCATATGAGACAAGACTTCCCATTAAAAAAAAGAAAGATAGCAGTCTTGGAAGGAGAGCAGGAGGTTGAAGGGAATCAGAACTATGAAGATATAGCTGATACTGAAGGATCTCTTTCTGAATTTGAATTGATCCTGAACAACCCTGTTAATGTTGTAGAAGGAGATATAGGCACTTCAATAGAAATAAATAACATCCATGGGGATTCTAGTTTGCCCCAAAAATGGGATCCTACCATAATTCCTAGACATATTACGGATGTTAAACCATTAACAGTTAAACCTATGAGTGGCAAAAGTTATACCACTGGTCAAAATTGCTATGCAACAGGATTGTATAAAGACAGACCTATAAGGTTATTACTGGATAGTGGAGCTTTCTTCTCATGTGTCTGTGCTGAATTCTTAAACAAATGGGATCCCAATTAGAAAGAACACCTTCTTCCTGTACCCAAAGCCAAGTTTAGCTCTTGCAACTCTACCATGAATGCTATTGGAGTATGGACTGCTCCTATAATACTACCCCATACTAAAGGATCTTTGATAATACAAGTGGAATTTGTAGTATTGCTCAACGGACTATTTGACTACCTGATAATAGGTAATAATGCCTTATGTCTATATGGTATAGATGTGTTCCAAAGTAAAGGTAGATGCTTTACAGTGGGTGTTAATTGGGAAAAGAAGTTTAAGATATGCACAATACAATCTAACTTCCCCTCCTCTACTTATCAAAAGCATTTAGAAGACTTTGATTAAGAATACTTCTCTCAAGCAGCTCTGAATATGAAACTTTCTGAAGAACAGAAGAAAGATATATTGACAGTCTGCTTTGAGAATCAAAATGCTTTTTGTACTAAAGATCATCCCATTGGTGATATTAAAGGACATGATATGGTATTAAAATTGACCATTAAGCCCCCTTATCCTCCAAACTTAAGAAGACCGGCCTATCCCTCTAGTCTTAAGTCTAGAATAGCTCTTGAGGAACATATCCAAGAACTGATAGAATTACAAGTATTAAGGAAAGTAGGGCACAATGAGCAGGTAGATGTGACCACACATGTAATAATAGCTTGGCATAATGACAAGTCAAGAATGGTAGGAGACTTCAGGATGCTCAATAATTATACTCAGGCAGATTCACCATGAAAAAAATGGCAGCACCTGCTGGCAGGTGTAGCACCTGGGTTTGTGATTGAAACCTGTTTTGACTTTGTTGAGGTTTTGGAGTCAAACATCAAATTGATTTCTGGATGAACTCAGAAGATTCATGCAGAATATTTATGCAATGCATAGATTGAATTGAAATCCATTACATAAAAGGAAGGATTGAGAATTCTTCATTTAAATGTAAGAACATACTTTGATTGAACAACTTTTCAGCGTTTATGATTGGAATTGTACATCATGGGCCATGATTTCCTATAGTACAAAGTTCCAAAATGAGAAGAATCAAATTTTTAGATAATGATCATTTCAAATAAGTGTTGCAAAAAGAGATTTCCGATTTTCTGTTAGGATTCAAGGTTCAGTTTTCTGAGATTAAATCTCATTCCTATTTTTGAATTCTGTACCTTGTACATGTGTTTTAGATAGAAATGTGACACAATACCAATTCCTCTGATCTCATCTTCTACCAATATCTAGTACAATAAAAAATGAGTGCATTTATCTTTTTATATTTCCTCCTGTTTTGTAAGGAAATACCAGTCAGAAAAATCAATAATGAAAGTTCTTCAGAAATTAGTATTTTTGATATCAACTTACCAAAGAGTCAATTGCCACAACACAATAAACATCCTTGGAAGTTTGTGCTTTTTTTGCTTCATAAGCCATGCTTGCCACAAAACCTAATATGTTATCTTGATGTATCACAGATATTGATCCATCTTCTTGATAAACCATTTGAGCATTGACATAATTGAGGCAAAGGTAGGGATTTCTTGAAGTATCAATTTGTTCCAAAGGGGAAAAGGTTTCAACAATAAGGAAATATTGTGCACAGTTTTTTTCATGAAAGATGGACAATACCTTCTCCATCTCACAAGGGCCTTGATTTGATGGGGATGAAAAGGAAATCTGAGAATTACTTTTGTTGTAGCAATGGGCTGTTATGTGATGACCATGGAAGAGCATTGATTTGCAAGGCAACCACTCCAGTTGGTCCCATGGCAAGGCATTGTATGTTAAGTTATTTTCAATGAATTGTTTTAATTTTTCTTCTTCCAAAACATTCATCTCCTTTTTAGCCCTTGAAACATCACCTGTCTTGGAAGAGTAGAACATAATTTCCAGATATGGGAGTTGGTCAGAATTGATCCCCAAAACATTAAAGTTGGATCCAATTTGTTCAACCAAGCCTTGAAGTTTGGCCCTTTCAAGGAATCCATTCAAGAGGGACTTATCAAGGAAACCTTAAAATTAAAAAAACAATCAGTTCAAAGTGTGCCATCAAGAATCTACTTTTGAGGAATCTGTGTTACCTACATGTATTTTTATTTTTTATAACCAAGGTCAAGATGTGATTTAGCCTTTCTCCCAACCAACATGAAAATATTGAGGGAGGACCATAGAGCTTGATCATCTTATTCATATGCTGAGAGAAATGAATTTTTGGCTTGGGTTTAATTTCAGTTCCCCAATGTAGCAATAATTCCTCCTGGTAAGCCAAAATTAATTCATCCAATTGGGCCAACTGGGCATCTGTAAGTTGATGTGACATGACCAAGTTGATAATACCAACTAGTTTGGAGGTAGTTGAGATAAGATTTTCCTCCTGTGAGCCATTGGTTGTGATCCACTTCCACCTTGGGATCAAAACAAGAACTAAATGAATGGTGTACAAAACCAACCATTCAGCAGCCTTAGGAGTACCAGCTGCAGGTAAACCTATGTTTTGGGGAAACCTAGTAATCCAAGAAGGAAATTTAATTGAAGTGGTACCATCTTGAAGAATTTTGAGTTCATCAGGAGTAATGCACAATTGATTTGATGTAATACTTGTTTCTTCTATTAATGAACCTGCAAGATGTGGATTGCTTTGATCTTCAGCAGAGAGGTAGGAGCTTTCTTGCATGGAACTTTGAATGCTCTTCCCTGATTTATTTTGACTTCCTGATTTACTTTCAATAGATATAAACGTATTTCTTTCTGGTGAGATATATTTTTTCTTTCCTTTCTCCTTGAATTTTGCCAGGGATTCATGTGAGCTGTTTGTTGATTTATTCCCAAGAAGCCTTGGAGACCGGCTAACAGTTGGTTGAAGGAGTTGAGATTCAGAATATTCCCAACTTCTTGAGGAGCTGGGAGGATAAAGCCCTGGGATTTTCTGGACTACAACAATTTGTACTGAAGTTCTTTGTTGCATACTTGACGGGCCTTCTTGCTGCTTATTTGCCCAATTCTGAACCTTTTCAATTGGATTGGGAGGAGAATCTTCCAGGTGTGCTTGAGAGCTATCTAAAAATGCTTGAATTCTTTTTTGGGTTACTCTTTGGGAATTTTCTGGTGACAAAGTGCGCTTTTGTTTGGATCCAGATTTGAGGCTACTAACATGAGTGATTGTTACACTTCTTGGGTGAGCAGTTTGCCTTCTTTCCAATTTTTGAATAATTTTTCCAGCCTGGATTATTCCAAGGTAGATAATGCTGTAATCCTGTAGCATTCCCAAGATAAATGTATGCATTGAGTCAATTGTTGTCATATTTGTTGGTTCCCAGTATGGCAGAGTTTGGAAAATTGTGTAGCGGGCACCATGTAGCTTGAGAATTTTGGTTTTCTCATTCAATGATTGAGCATTATTCCAATTCTCTGCCCATTTGATGTGATCTTGATTATCTTTCACTGGCCAGGTCTCCTTTTTGGTATTCCGGATGTCATTCAGCTTGAGGTTGCAGTGGGAGCAGAAGATTGTTGCTGAGTGCAAAGCAAATCCACCCATTTTTGCAAGGCAGGTGTATCACCAATCAGAGGCAATATCACAGCATGTATTACTCTTCCATTAGGGTATTGATTGGTTTTTGTGTAGTATACTCCTTTCCAAAGATCCAGTAGTTCACAAAAAAGAGGCTGGAGTAGATTGTTCAGTTGGAATGAAGTACATTCCTTGGGTGTTGGTGTGAATCCATACACAAAAAGATTGTGTGGCTTGTAGCGGACACTGGGTGGAAGGTTGAAACATATTAAGAATATTACACCAAGAGAGATGCTTTTTCCACTGGTCTTTATTCCATGGGGATTCATCCAATCAATGTAAATTCCAAAGACCAGGTTACCTGCTTCAGCTGTATAAATATGATTGTTTTGATCCTTGAATTCTTTCCACATAGTTCCATCCCAAATATCAGAAAGTTTAGTGGGATTACTGCCTTGATGCTTTTGCAGTGCCTGTAGTAATTCTTCAAACCAGGGGAGCATTAATTGCCTAGCAATCCACTTCTTGAGAAATTGGTGTCCAAACTGCTTCAGAGGATAAAATTTATATTTGTTCTTGTCTTGATGCCAGAGTTTGGATCCACATGCAACAGGCTCTCCAGCTATTGAATTAACAATATTAGGGGGTATCAAAGTTAACCAAACCCGCCATTTTTTAATGGCGGGTTTCAACCCAAATCCGCCATTTCAAACCCACCATTAAAAATCAAAAAAACCCACTTATTTCAGATCAGACGTGTCAAAGTTAACCTGAAATAAGTGGGTTTTTTCAAATAAAGTATTTAAATGCTTCCACCACCTGTCCGCGTCATACACCCCTGTCTTCCCACCTCCTTCTACCTCCGACCTCATCGGAAAATTTTTTACCCCCACCCTCATCATAAAATTGATTGACCACTCTCATCACTTTATCGCTCTCATCACTTGATCACTCTCATCCACTTCATTGCTCTCAAAAATTCATCACTCTCATCACTTAACCGCTCTCATCACTTGATCACTCTCATCCACTTTATTGCTCTCAAAACTTCACCACTCTCATCACTTGCGTATCCCTTACTCTTTCAAATGGCCCCTCAGCAAACCTCCCCCCACAAGTCCAACACACCCAAGAGAAAATTGCCAAGGAACTCCACAACAAACAATCCTCCCCCATCAGCTTCCAAGGGCTCAAGTCAGCTCAAGAGAGCTGATCACATCATCCTGGTAAACTGGCTGAAATTTCCCTCCAACTATGATGCCTGCTTTGGATCCAACAACAAAACACGTGTTGGCCAACCTCAATCCTCTAAGGTCAATGGTTATCTCCTGATGGCCAATGAACTCAAGAACAAAACAAAAGGTAGGCTGGATCTTTCATCCAAACAGATGAGGGAGTGGTTCAAAAACTATCGAGCCAAGTACAAAAAGGCCCACTCCATGTCTATCTCCACTGGCTTTGGTATCACCGACTTGGACAAAGCCAAAGGAATCAACTCGGTGGTTGATAAGTTGGACTCCATTTGTCCTTTTTATATTCAAATGGATGAAATCTTTGGAAAGAAGGCCAACATCACCCCCCTAGCTGCTTTCAATGCCCAACAATCTGATTCCGTTGATGCCGAGGACTTGGCTGGGGATGCTCAGCCTACCAACGGGGACCTTGATGAAACCTTGGCCTTGGAGTGGCCCCCATCTGATGACGAGGAGGATATTCAAACACAATCGGCTCCAATCACTTCTACTTTGGTATTGATTGATCAGTCAATCCCAACCTTGGACCCCTCACTTCCTTCTTTTGATTGCTCTCTTCCTGAGGCAGAACAACTGGAGAACTTGCCCAATGAGGAGGATGTTATTCCTGGATCACTGTTGACATCAACATCTGCTCAAGTAAGGAACTAAATTGTTTTTGATTCTTTCTGGTTGCTCCTGACTGATTTACATTGTAAAAAAACAGGCTCATCCATTTTTGATTGGCCAAAAACTCAAGCCAATGGGGCCTCCCACATTGCCTTCAAATACTAGTGAGGACTTTCAGACTCAAACCTCCTCTGCCAAGGGTAAGCAAAAGGCCTCAAATTCCATCAATGTCAACCCCAAAAGTCATCAAAAGAGGAGAAACACTTCCAGTTTTTCGGGCTTTGAAGAAATCATGGAGAAGCAAGATTCATGTAAGTTGATTGATTCAATATCCTTGCTTTCAAAATCATGCTCATTGCCATTCCCCTCCAAAAAACAGTGAAATCACAAATTGAATCAGATAAACTTCAGTTTGAAAAGCAAAAGTGGGATTGTCAACTGGCCATGGATGGTCAAAAGCAGCAAGCCGAGACTTTGGCTAATCAAAAAAAATTGGATGCTGAGTGGAGGTTGAAACAAGCTGAGCTAGAGTTTCAAAAAGAGGAAAAGGAGAAGGATTGGCAGCAAGTGCAACTGGAAAAGGAGAGGGAACAACGGGCAAACAAAAAAAAGGATAAGGTATCAGTAGCTTTGGCTTGCATTGGCAGTGGTAGATTGGTAGAAGAAATACAGCAGATTACTCAAATGCTGGGCTTGTAAATATATTTGCATGGATGAAAGAAAAACAAATTATTTTTTACTAAAACAACGTTTGAGAGCATTCTTAACCCCACCAATATACAGATCTTTTTTGTTTTTATTGATATTTTTTTCTCTAGAGTAAATTTGGCCGTTTTTCATGTCCCTACAAGTGCTCTGAGTTTTTTTATTAATTTGGAGTGGCATGGCCATTCTGGTATGGGTTGCTGTGTCCACAGCTGGAAAGGTACAGTGCTTGTACTTGTTAGCCACCCAAACCATTTTGACTATACCTTTTTGCTTGAAATCAATTCCAAAGCCAAGGTCAGGAAAAACAAATTGACCTTCCAAAACTTGATATTCATGCGTATCTTCAATAAGTCAACCATTTGATTTTTTGGTTGGGACCACAAGTAAAAAGGAATAGCCAGAGATGTTGCCTTTGTCAATATGAGGAGAATTGTAAAAAGAATCCAAGGTGAAAGTGAGGTGTGGGGAGCAATCAAAAGGTGTAGGCTTGGAACCAAATTCCAACAAAGAGAAAGAGGGGATGTTGCTGTCCTTCATGGTATCACAGTTTGATTCAAAGGCAAGTTTGGCCAAATTAAAAAACATTTGTCCTAAAATTTGGGATACTTTTTTGGCCTTCAGGTTGAGGACAGCGTACTCTTGAGGAGAAGATCTAATGGATGATTTCTTCACATAACGTCCGAATAACTCCAAAGGGTTCATCAATTTTTGCCAACCAATCACCCACATTTTTCTACCCCAAGATCTTGAGGGACCAACCGGGTTGACAAATTTTTTCAAAAAGTGAAGGAATGTTGTCACAAAGTTGATATCTTTCTTATCTTTCTCAGATAGTCAATCCAAAGGCACAAATTCAATGAAGGCAACCAGAGCATGGTGATCAGATTGGTTAAGAACAATAACTTTTCCATGGTGGAAGAAGTGGAAAGCCCCAATTGTCTGTTTTGCTTGCTTAAATTCTTCCTGGGTGGGTTTTTGAGGGTTCATTTTCTTTTCAGCCGTGATTGCAGGGTACAGATCCAAAGGGCATAGCTTTTGTCTAGACCAGGCAAACTTTTCCTTGATCCAGTCATCAGTCACTTCCAAAGAAATTTCCAAATCCCTCATTTGAGCCCTCCTTTTTCTACGATTCCTCTGCTTTCCACCTCTCTTTATGTTTTTCATACCATCTCCTTCCATCTTTCTCCCTCCCAGGCACTTGCTGCACCCAAGGTGAGGATCAAGGTGAAATTTGAATGGTTGTATAACATTTTGAGTTCGGTAGGCAGTGAAGGAATTGATATCAAAAAAGGGGTTGGGCAAAGGAAAAGACCGGTCAAACAAATAAAAAAAAAAAAAGCAGCAACGTTCTCATTATCAGCAACAAACGGTGGGATTAAAAAAATAAAAAAGAGATGAAAATCAACAATTCCTCTGCTTGCCACCTCTCTTTATGTTTTTCATACCATCTACTTCCATCTTTCTCCCTCCCAGGCACTTGCTGCACCCAAGGTGAGGATCAAGGTGAAATTTGAATGGATGTATAACATTTTGAGTTTGGTAGGCAGTGAAGGAATTGATATCAAAAGAATAGAATTAGCTGGGGAGGAGTGGTAATGATGAGGAGCCGCGGCTGGCATCATACTAGACAAACCAGACTGTCCCAGGACGTAGCTTGGTTGGCGTAAGACTTGAGAGAATGTGTTCTGGAAGAGCTAGAAAACCTAAAAAAAAAAAGAAACAAAAATAAAGAAAAAACAAAGGGAAAGTCAGTTCCTGTACCCTACAAAAACTCTGCATCAATTGGCCCAAACAATCGGCCAATCAATTGCAAATCAATTGCTTGATTGATTTCCAATTGATTGCCCAATCAATTTGCAATCAATCAAGCGATCAATGAGAGGAGGAATTGGAGGAGGGGAGGGGCTCACCTTGATGGATTGAGAAATGGATTCAGGGGGGGACTAAAGGTTGAATGATCAAAGGATCAGCAACTGGTGAGGGGAAGGAAGAGGAAGAGGGTGGAGGGGGCAATCAATTGGGCAATCGATTGGCAATCAATTGCTTGATCGATGAGAGGAGGAATTGGAGGAGGGGAGGGGCTCACCTTGATGGATTGAGAAATGGATTCAGGGGGGGACTAAAGGTTGAATGATCAAAGGATCAGAAACTGGTGAGGGGAAGGAAGAGGAAGAGGGTGGAGGGGGCTTACCAGGATTAGGAGGAGGGGATTCAGTGAGTGAGGTGAGATGAGGTGGTGGTGGTGAGTAAGGTGGTGGTGATGAGTGAGGTGGTTTGGTGAGGAGGAGGCAGGGTTTGACCGGTGAGTGAGTGGGGTGAGGTTGAAGGGGTTGAGTGGTGAGGGGGAGGGGGGTGGCATTTGGTGAGTGGCAGGATTTGAGGTGGAGGTGTTTTTGGATTCAAGTCCACTAAAAAAAAAAAAATAAAAAAAAAACTCAGCCTATTAATCTTGGGTGAACAACCAAAACCAAAAAAATACGGTGAAGGGAATTTTTACCAATTTCAAAATCAAAAATTACTCATCAAAGCAAGCAAGGGTGAGAGGAAGAATCCGCTCTCTCATAGAAGAAGATGAGGGACCAGATGAGACAGGGATGACTTGAGGCAGATCAGGAATATCATCTTGGAATATTTTGTCCCATTCATCTTTTATGTCGGCCAAAAGGTTGTGAAGGATTACACAAGTGATAATCCAGTTGATGAGGAACCTCATATCTTTGGAACATTGGAGCTGGTTTTGCATCTCCCGTAAGCTGGCCCATCTTCCTTTCAGAATTCCTATGGCATGCTCAATCCGAACTTGTGATTGGGCAAGATGATAGTTAAAATTGGTTTTTCCTTGATCATTGGACAAAACATTCCGTTATGCTGGAACTACAT
Organism: Puccinia polysora; assembly: GCA_025617555.3. Lineage (NCBI taxonomy): Eukaryota > Fungi > Basidiomycota > Pucciniomycetes > Pucciniales > Pucciniaceae > Puccinia > Puccinia polysora. The sequence goes on along the minus strand of CM062615.1, from coordinate 11,101,355 downwards.
ATTTCCCACTAGCATAAGCCAAATTGGCCAGAAGGGATTGATCTTGGTCAAAGTAGATCTCTGGTTGTTGGGCAATCCGCATCCAATTGAAAACATATGAATCATGACAAGAACCTGGAAGGCCAGCATGGAGGGAGATGAACTTCTTGTTGTTATTGCAAACAAGTTGTAGTGCCACGGAGTATCTAAACAAAGAGATGGAACATATTTGGTCAGTGTGTGATCCAAAGTTTTATCATAGCAATTGGAAAAGAAATGAATCAATTGCCTTTTTTTACAATCAAAATAGTGGTTGCCATCTAGGTTGGGTTTTTGACTCAAGGGGATGGTGGTTCCATCAACAAAACCAATGCAACCAGGAAAGCCTTCTGTCTCCATTACTTGAGATATCTCCTTGCGTTCTTCTTTGGTTGGCCATGAAAGGACCAAGCGACGGAAAGATAGGATAGCAATCATGACTCTTTTGGTGTATAAGTCAATGCTTCCGTAACTGACTGAGAATAGATTTTCCAATTGATGGATTGCTGCTCCATTTCCATTTGACCCCCATCTACAAAGAGCAAAGGCAAGTTGGATGGCTGGATTGTGTTGAGGATTGCGAGAATTGTTCTGGAAGATGTGGTGGTCTTCAATCATTGCCAAAAGTTTCATGAAAGAAGGCAACAAAGTTCGGAACAGTTGCTGGAAGCTTAAGTCAGGGATGAGATGAAGCTTTTGCCTTTCATACATAGGGTTATGGAGAGTGTGTATTCTTGGAACCATGTATTGCTTTGCCAACAGAGAATTCAAAGCTAACCAAGTTGATTCCAAATCGGAGTCTGAATCAGAGTCTGAATGGGAGTCAAACAGTAGCAAAAGTTCAGTCAGCTTTTTTGCGTTTTCAACTTGCTGGCGGGATGTTTGATTGGAAATGTTGAGAAAGGTGGTGAGTGATGTGGGGTGATGAGATGATGATGGGATTTGTGTGAAGATGGGTATGTGAAGGTATGTGAAAAACAATAGAGATGTGTGTGATGCAATGGAGATGGGACCGGTATGGATTTGCTGATGTGGATGGGTGTTTTTGATGTGATGGATGGTGGATGGATGATGATGCATAAATGGCGGGTTTAATGGCGTGTTTGATGATTGAAATCCGCCATTTTCATGAAACACGCCATTTTGAAATACACCAGTTAGGGGGTATGTGTATTTCAGAAACCCGCCATTAAAAATGGCGGGTTTTGTCAAAAAAAATGGCGGGTTTCTAATGGCGGGTTTGATAACTTTGATACACCCTATTGTGGCATTTTGGATGATGCCTGCTTTCTTGATTTTCTTCACTAGAATGGTTTTCTGAAGGTGCGGGTGCTTCATCCAAGGGATAGAGTTTGTAACAATTTTCACAACAGACATTTTCAACTAGATCATTTGTAATTGAAAATCTTTTTTTCAATGTTGCAAGACTTTTAGGTATTTCACCTGAATAGTTGGGCTGGCCAGTGATAATTGAGTTAAGGCAAATTTTCTCATGCTCCATATTGATGTATTGCTGACATACATGATCACCAATGTTTTCCTCAATACTTTGGTGAAGGATTTGTAGTGATGAGATGAGGGCACTGGGAGTGTGATAGAGAAATTGAGGAGGTGTCATTCCAGATGTATTGTAAGTTTCCATATTTTCTGCTGGAGAATGTTGTATTTCATGACAGGGAGAATCTCTTCCAGGGTTTGACTGTGCATGGCCATCTTCAATTGATGTCTTTGTTGTAAAAACTCATAGGAAAAATGAGAAAATGTACACTAATTCAAGTACAAATGAAGGAATATATTTTTGAAGAAGATTTTCACTCACAGTCCTGATGTTTGCTTGTAGTGGTTCCCTTGTTGGAATTATTGTGGTAGTGAATTGGGTAATGTTTTCTGTCTTTTGTGTTTAAGTTGGGAATCCATGAGACCTTATCAGTTATTCTTCTCATATTGATAAATGCATGAGAAAATCAGTCACATACATTGTTACAATCATTTGATTGCAATATATGAGTTTGATGTGCTCTTCTAGACCTCCCAACACCATGGTATAGATTCCTTCCATGTTCAAATGTCCTTTGAGAACATCTGGGACATTGGAATATCCAAGGGTTTCCAACTCTGGTAGTGTGCGCCGTTGCTCTAATAATTTTTGTTTTTTGGGATAAGTCAGGTCTTAGAGGATGTCTGAAATCTATTAACTCAAAGGGAAATGAATAAGAATCTTGATAAAATTTTTAAATCAATCCTATACCTCCTGGTTAGTTTAAGTATTCAAAAATAAAAAATTTTCTACTGCATCCATTTTGAATATTCATATTCTGAGCAGGGGGAAGGACTTTAAGGGAAGATTTTCTATTTTGGAGAAGATTTTGAATCAATGTACCATATTAACTGCTCATGGTTTGCCCATGTAAAATACATGGGCAGTCCTCAAGTTTTTGACTGTTAATTCAAAGTAAAATCTCTTTATGGAACATCCTGCATCTCATCTTAAAATTGATTATATTCATACAAAACCATGATTTGAATTCAAATTGGGGTATTGAACAATGATAATTTTGCAATTTTTGATGAGGGAATTTCTATAGCCTAGAGTTGGTGTGGTTTTCCAAATTATAGAATTCACATGAAACAATATGTATTTTGGATAAATTTGCTTCTTAAAAAGATATTTGAGCATGTTGAACCAATGATTTATTTCAACATGACAGCAGTTCATTGAGAAAATGCTTTTTGGGTGTTATGATTCCAAAAAATGTTTATGTAGCTGTCCCAAAGAAGGTGTATCAAATGCCAAGTATTCAGAGTTTTTCAATGGGATTTTTCATGCTGTACACACTTGGATTTTGGTTTTTCCCACTCTTAATTTAATTTCTTTCTGCATTTGAAAAGTTGCTACAAATTGATTTATTTGGAAATTTCAAGTGGGTAAATGTGGCGTTCATTTTTATTACTCAAGAAACTTAGGCAGAACCCACATCATTTATTCTCCTAGATCCAGTTAATCTAGAAATACATATGATTACTAGTTTCAAGTTAAAAATACAAGGATTGAATGGGCAGAGACACATTGACTACTGAATAAAACTTTCAAATAGGCTAATTTCTAATCCAAATATTTTCCTCAATTTTGTTTAGAGCAGACATGCAGACAATACACTTTTCTAAATACTCTCAAGATGTTTGGGTGGTTTCCATTAATCTTGAGGGCTTGGAAACTTGAGTTCTAAGAAAAGAAACTGCCTCTGTGAGATCAACTTTTGGAAGTAAACTCAAGGCTCTTTTTTCAACTGGAGTTATATCCTGCAGGGCTTCCTCACTAATCCAATTTTGAGGTATTGAGGTAGGAAAGGAAGGTGGGTCCTCACCTCCTGTTGAATTGTTGGGTTTGGAAAGACTACTAATTTTTGATCTTCTTTCCCTCTTGATGTGTGGGTTTTTGCCTAGTTGGCAGTATTCTTCATCAAGGTAGTAATAAATTTGGGATATATTTTGAGCCCTCCAAACATGGGCATAGTTGAATAATTCTTCATCTTCACCCTCAACATCAGATATGAAACCACTATCCAAAAACAGAGCAGAAGTCTTGGGGAACGAGTTCATCATTTCCAACTCTACAGCAGTTGTCTTCCTGATTTCCTTCTTGGTATTCTGTATTTGAAAAGATCATGAGAAGTTAGTCATTGTACAAAGAGAAAAAATTCCTAATAATTGATTTGGCCCACTTTCTTCTTGTTTAAGCTTTGAGATGCAGAAAACTGTGATTTCCTGCTCCTGGAGCCCCCTTCTGCCTTGTTTTCCTTCTTCCAAAGAGCCTTCTTTGATACAAGCCAACAATTGATTATGGCAACCCTGTTGGCTGGGGTGTTGTCATTTTCTTTTATTGAATAAGAAGCAGTGCCCCCACGTTCATGGCACATCTCCCATGCTCTGATGATTATTGCAGTCAGGGAGGAGTTCCAGCTAGATGATGGATTCTTTTCCCAGTGGTAGGTACATCTAGAAATGCCAGAATTAAGGATTAGGGCACATGCATGGGCTATCCATGTCTCATCATGAGAGTGAATTTGGCTCATGGAAGTGGTTTCTAGGGGTTGAGGGGTTGAAGAAATCTTTTGTTGTCATTGGCGCAACGCATCCTTCTTGACAAGTTTGAGCTCCTTTTCCCATAGTTCTGGATTGGAGTTGTATTGATTTGGTTGACCAGTGTTTGATGATATAGCATCATGAATGGATGCCTTCTTCCTTGCCATATTATTTTCCAGAGATGCAAGTTCGCCACCAGTTGGAGGATTTGGAAGCTTGTTGTTTTTGGAATCCATTCCAATATTTGCTTTTGTCCAATCAATTAAGGATTTGGAAATACCACTTGAAGATGGGGGGATCCCAAGATTACGTGCATGTTGAGATATTGAATATTGTTCTTGAGCCAAACGTTTTTTATTCTTCTGGTGTTGATGGGATTGGGAAATTTGTTGTGCAATCATAAAGTAGGATGGAGTGGCAGAGTTGTCAAATTCATCCTCTTCCTCAGCAGCTGCCAAGTTTAATTTGTCATCTGGAAGAGGGACATTTGATGCCTCAGCATATGATGGTTCTGGGTTGACTGAGATTTCTTTATTTTTTCATATGAAATGTAAACCAGGATTCAGTCTTGGGTTTGTATCATTGTGAGGTAGATAATAGACTGCATGCAGGGTTATTTCTTACCAGGTTCCATTTCTAATTTTCCAATTTGGTACCAAGATTAAAATTTTTCTGATTTGGTGGTTTTGTATTGATTTTCAACAAACTGATAAATAGGAAGTCAGAATTTCTTTCTTTGACCGTCTGAAAATTTTCAGAAATTGAGATATTATATATTGTGATTCCCCTTTGTTCCCAAATTTTTCTTCCCAGTGGGCAAAGGGTATGGACATAAGTATGTGGGTAGATGGAAGGAAGGCTTTAACCAGGGCACAGCTCAATGATTAATCACAATTCATCATGAAATAGGAAAAGAGACCCTGTGGCTTCCATCTGGCTCAAAAGTTTTTGTTGTTGTTTCTTGCATTCATGCATGATGAACACAAAAATACTGGTATAATGCAGTAAAATTTGAGTTATTTAATTTTTTGGATTGCTGAGGATATATATGAAGGTAACACTATTGATTTTCATGTTCTGAACTTCCAAAATTTAAGTCCATAAAAAACATCCTTGAGAATTATGTGGCTCAGAAAAGATTTTCATTCCCTTATCCATGGAATTGACCAAAAATATTTGAATGAGAATCAAGGAACAAGAAAAAAACTCCATTGGAGAATAGCTGCAGTTAGAATATATTAAGATGCATTTTTTTGTATTATAGACTCAAAATTACTCCCTTCCAGTTTCATTTATTTGGATGGATTATAAACTGAATTTTATCTCAAGTAAAGATGGATGGGACAGGAACAACTTGAAAATTTTCATATATTCTTGCCTTTGTTGTGTAGGATGATTTGAATTTTATTGTACTCAGAAAGATGACTCTGGAAACCACACTTAGCAAATTTTAGAACCGGAATTCACATTGGTCTGGATCCCTTTTTTGGAAGGTAGATTTTGGGAATCTGAATGATGAGTTAATGTAATTATTAAGCTTCCATTCCAGATTCTGAATGGTTCAAATTCTTGTGCATAAGAAATTTTAATTTTCCCCTCATTTTCAGAACTAATCAAGACTAAATATTCCCAGATCATATGACACCTTTGAAAACAGCCATGGAAGGAAATGCATTTATTTCAATTTAAATTTAGTGAAAATGCATGAGTTGAATTCTGGAGATTTATAGGAAAGAAGCAATGGGACTTCTTGCTTACTGATTGGTCATACCCTATTACTAGAAATAAAATAAATACCTGGGATTTTTCAATCATTTTCCCAAACAGTTATATTGGCACTTTATGTTAAAATACGTACGCACTTACGCGGGTGCTACGTATAAGTGTAATCCAAATGGGATGCACAAATGGGCCTCTGAGGCCCATTGGACACACACACGGACCATACGGGCCCATGTGGATGCAACAGAGTTGGGGAAACTGGCCTCAAAACGCGTGAAATAGACCCATTGGTACACGGGCCCTAACGGGCCCGATGGGGTATATGGGCAAATACGGCCAGATGGGCTTGTATGGGCATAATTGGGCCCAAGGTTCATTTTGGACATACTTGGTCAGACGGGCTGGCCCGCAAAAGTAGTCTTTCCTCACAATTCGGGCTTGGGGCGGCCCATTAGGGTTGCCGCCCGTGTCGCGGCCCGCTCGGGGCCGCTGCTCGCGTCGCGGCCCGTTCGGGGCCGCCTGTGTTCCTCGGCACGGCCCACGCGGGGCCCGACGGCCCGCGCGGGGCTGTTGCGCGGCCAAGGGATCCCGCGCGGGCCCGGCTGGTCGCGACCGGCGACCAGCGCCGCGGAGCCGGGGCTCGCGGCCCCGGCTCGCTCCCCCTCCCCTCGCTCGCCGTCGCAAGGGGGAGGGGGCAGGCTGGCTGGGTTGAACCAGCCAGCGACCGGCCGCAACGAGGCGGTCGGTCAGGGCAGGGGGGACCTGACCACCCCCTTGCCCAAGGAGGTGGCGGCGCCGGCCGCAAGAGTAGCGACCGGCAGGTGGGGGGGATTTCATCACCCCCCCACCATTGATTGGTCAATGTGACCAAACCAGATAGGGGCGCTCTCCCCCCCCCTTTACCGAGGGGGAGGAGCGATGGGCCTGGGGGGGCCTGATCACCTCCCAGGCCAATTTACATGACGACGCCCTGGGGGTATCAACCCCCAGGGCCCCTGGTGAGGGGATTTGACCGCCCCCACCAGGGATTTGTAAGAGATAGAGGGGGGGACAGCATGTCCGCTGGTCACACCCCCCCATGTGAGGTTGAAACCGGACCCAGGTGAGCCCTGGGTCCCACCTGGCCCATTTCAGGGGCCAGGGGCTGGATGCATGAGGCAACCAGCCCGTAACAGGGGTAATGATGCCATCAGGGCCGGTTGTAATAGACAACCAACTAAGGGACTGAACAGCAATTGGCTGGTTCAGCCCCGTAACGGTGGAAACACAAGAATGGACCGGAATAGTCTGGTTGTAAGGGTTCAGGGACTAATGCCATGTGGGCTGATGCAGTCCAAACCAAGTAACAAGGCCTGTAGAGCCTGTAGAGCTCTTTTGGGGCGGAAAATTTGCCCTTTGGCTTGTTGTATCATGGGCTCACAAGAGGCCAATCTTTTGTACTTAAGGAGCTCTTCTCCCTGCTGTTTTCCATCATTCATTCATCATCCAATCGAATTCATCCAACATATTGCCCCATTGTGAGAGCCCCATTAGCCATTATTGACACACAGTGTCCAGCATTTCTTTTGCTTTAAATACTGCTCATTTGCCTAAGCTAATTGCTGGCCATAATTATAACACTTTAACCACAGGATTCCTTATCTCATAGTTTCAAAAATTGCAGATTTGTGAAATTTCTATGCATCAGAGTAAAATGTGGGTAAGCTGTATAAACTTCAATATATTGGGAAAAGTCTTGAATAACCAAAGATGAAGGATCATGATAAAGCTACCCAGATTCTGGGATTCAAATTACAAGAAAATAATTGCAGAAAGTCAAAAAAGATTTGTATTTTTTGTATTTCTCAAGATAAGATTAACACACAATGTTTATTTTATATAAATACTTTCCAGTCTCAATGATTGAATCTGTCATAGAAATCAAGAAAGATCCAATGCCCTTGCTATCACTGGACCAAAATTCCTACATTTTCTCTTTGGAAATTAGGAATTTGGATTTTTAGGAATCAGAAAGTTATAATTTTCAGTCAATTGCTGTATAAGATATGTGATAGGAGCCTTTGATGGTTATAAAAATAATATTTTACTTTCTGGCCAAATCATGTCAAGAACTTGATATATTCCTAGGACTCACATACCTCCATACAGTGACTTTTGAATTGATCAGTCAAAACCTTTTGGTGTGTAAGGATCACTCAGCCCTTGATGCATTATGAAATTTTCTGTATGCATGATTTTCAACTAGAAAATTTTGTCTTTGATGTGTATAATTCAAGAATACCCTGTATCATTCACCTTAGCATGAATCAATTTCTTTTCTATTTTTACAAATAAAAGGTCCTTTCTAAAAAATTATATCTTTTATTGATTTCCTTCAAATTAGTCAATGATCACAAGATGAAATATTTATTGCCAGTCAATTGTTAAATTGCAGATGATTATACATGATTTTAAAATTGTCTGTTGAGAATATGCACACATATATCCAAATGAAAATAAAAGTGATTAGAATCAGTTTCATCAAACATTTTCTTGGATCTTGAATGGGCCGTTGCTTTTTCATGGTGGGATGGTGCACTTGCCTTAAGTGCACCATCCCCCCAGAAATTGCATGAAGGGATTTTTTATTAATTTCTTTAATTTTCAAATTTCTTTCCTAGTCCTAGTGAAAATATTTCTAAAGAAACCACATGGATGTTGGTGCATGCAAGATAGTGCTTAGTTCCCCCCACCCCTCAATCAATATTACAAAATTTGGGGTAGGATGGTGCACTTATGGTAACTGCACCATTGTCCCACAAGAGTTACATTTATTTTTTAATTCAAAGAAATATATTCATTCAAAATTATGCTTCATGAAAAAGGAAAGTGTTTGAACTTCCTAGAAATTTGGTATTAAGCACAATCAAATGAAACTTGAGTACACATACATGATTTGGTTGGATGTTTTCTGATACTTACTCAAAGAATAAAAAATATTTTCTGATTAATTAAAATGATTCAAAATCCTAAGACCACATTGCGGTTATTCTTACAAATTTTTAAATTATTCATAATGTTAATGATTTTTGGCAGAGCCATAACCTCTGGATTTTTTCCTCCAAAAACAATTACTGGTATCAAAACAGAGGGTTTTTGCCCCCAAAACACACTCGTTTGCTACCTCTTTTTTGAAGAAAAAAAAAAGTTGCCTTGTCCACCCAAAGATCACAAAAAAAAATCTGATAATAATTAGGCACACTTTTGTTTCAATAATTCCCACACCATTGAGATGTCAATCCTGGTCTCATAATTCATCTATGTGAGATCAGTTTAATGTCCATTTTTTCAATATTATCTTCACTTTTCCCCCTCATCCTGTTGTGGGATGAATTATCTTTCTATTCTCCTGGCTCAATTTTTGCTTTCTTCAAGAAATTGGGCTTGGGATGTTCCAGTTACTTCATTCAGGGCTCAACTGTCATCAAGTCCAAAAATACTTGCATTATAATGTACTCTGAGTTATCAATGCAAGTAGATGTACATGAATGTGCATTTTTAACAATGATAGATCATAATTTGGACAATAAGTCTCATAGTGCTTGCATATACAATGAATTTACATCTTTTTCTAAATTAATTGCTACAAATGATGAAATTAATACAGGAAGGTGGAAGGACTAAACCACTCTAAATAAATTAACAAATAACCATATGGCTTGACCAAAAAAAAAGGGCTTGTTTATGAAGTTGTTTAAAGATTCTGGGTCCTCAAGCTTTCTTTTGTTTGTCCTGAAAGCCATCAAGAGGGAATTTATACTGGTAGGAAACTTTAAAATAAAGTTTCCTACCAGGGGGGTGATTAAAATTGTTTAAAAAGATAATTACTTTGTGTGGTTGTTTGTGGAAAATATGATTATTTTAACATGCACATTTTGAATTAAATGAACTTGTAATGACAGAATTAATTTTATACTGAAAAACCAATTATATTCATCCTTTTTTGAGGCATGAACTTGATTTGAAACATATCAGTGATGTCCCAATCAACAGCATCAAACATTGCACCAAAGGTGAGCCCTCTGCACAGAATATTAATGTACCTCTTATCAATTAGAAATGGAGGGAAAAAGTCAGATTAGATTTTCCCAATTCAACTTGAGGTGTTCCCTCTGGGCTAAGAGGAACATTGCTGGGGGGGTTCTGACGAGCTTGGGTATCCATAAAAAACACAAGGCCTTGATCATGTTTGGATTGGCTTTTTTTGGAAAAAAATCCTTGACTGAAGAGGATAAGGAGAATTTTGAGAGGGATGGTAGGGCTTTGGTATGCTTCACATCTTTCAGCTTCTTCCAGATAGATATCATTATAATCCAATTTCCAGGGAGATGAGCAATTTGAATATTTTTGATGAAGGCTGGTTCACAGACGTGGATGATATCAATATCCTGGGTTTTTGTTGCCATTTAAAGGAGTGGCGTTGTTCAAAAATTGAACCCATGAACAGGTATACATGATTATGATTATTTTTAAATTGGTTTGATACCTGAAAAAATTTGACAATGTCCACAAACAGAGATTTGCTCTTGGGGAAATTGTGCTGAAGCGTTGGGGAGGTGGATGACTTAGCCTAAGTTGTCCACCTCCCCAACCCCCCTGCATGATTTCCTCATGGGGAGTTTTTTGGACATTCCCATGGTCTGGGTAGGTGGACAACTTATTGTAAGTTGTCAACCTCCCTATAGATGGTGTATTGTGATGATTTACACCAGGCTGAAAACTTTGGTGATACACTGGCTGATTCCCTCAAATTGAGTATTCCATTCCAACTCAATGTACATCTGTCAGAATCTTTTGATCCTTGACTGGCATTGATGAAAATCATTCGAGTTGAATCAATTAGTGCAACCTCACACCTTTAGGATATTGGGAAAAATTGTCAAAAAATTTAATGAGAAGAATACTTTTCATTTGGAAGAGTGTGACCTAGTTTAGGTTCAATCCTATTATAGTTATTACAAGTGAATATGCACCCTTCTCAAATATAAGTAAATGCATTGTTTCTGTAATGGTTCAACATTTCTTCTGAATGCTGAACCTAATGAATATTTGAATGAAAACTTCTCCTTCCTTAAAAATTTTGATTTCAAGCTGGAAGTTATTAGCAGTTTGCAAATAAGTCAATTGTGAAGTCTGATGGAAGATCATAACATCCATGTTTTGGTGGATTTTAGGTGGAATTTAATTTTTCATTGAAACCATTAATATGTATATGTGATTATGGTTATTTCTCACTTTGTTCAATACCTTGAAAACTTTGACAATATCTACAAAAAGGGATTTGCTCTTACAAAAATCAATCTGAAGGCTTGATGTCCTTTGGGGGAGGTTTCTTTACCCATTCCTAAAGTCTAGGGAGGTGGACAACTTAGCCTAAGTTGTCCACCTCCCTATACACGGTGTATTTTGATATTATGCACAAGGCTGGAAACTTCATATTAAATGGGATGAATATTAACATGTAAGTAAGTCTGTAGATTCCAAATGTGATCACCAAATATTCTGTGACACAAGATATGCCCATTCTGTCATTGCCAAATGTTTCAATGAACATTGCTCATTGTTAACAAATTATGTTAACCTTGTCCCATTTCAATGGTCCCATTTCTATAATTTGACATGGAGTTTTTCAGAAAGAGTCCAAAGGTGGTTAAAGCTGGCTACGATTTGAAGGTGGTTTCAGGTCAGCCACACCCAACACCAAATCACAATCCCCAGGGACATGGTGCACTTACCCTAAATGCACCATGCCCCCACAGATATATTGGATTAATTCACCATCATGCAATACAGGAAAAAATGCCAATTTATCACAAAATGTAAACTATCACAGAAATCCTGGAAAGATAATCTTGATGCCCAATATTGAAGCATTTTATTTGGAAAAAAATATTATATCATAGTCTTATGAATCCCCATCACCCTTATACCTAGTGACATACTTGCCACTTTGCATCCACAATTCAAGCAATGTCTCTTTCTTTTTTGGGTATTCTTGTAATCCAATATTTTCCCACTGATCAACAACATTCAGAATTTTGATGTCCCCCTTTGTCTCAATTTGGAGAGTCAAAATATTTCAGGCCTCCAGGTTTAGTTGAAAATTCCAATCTCAAACTTTTGCAAAACAGTCCCAGGTTTTGGTAGTAAATTTACCATTAGTAAAGGAAATATTGGGAAAATGATTTTGCCGTAGCATCAATTATGAACCACTTTTCTTGAAGTGAAACAAAAAGCACCCTCACATATTGATTTGGCAAGGTATGCAACCAAACAAAATACTTGTTGATTAATGGGACCATTAATCTTTCAGCCACAGTAATAGTTATTTTGATCATTTATCTAATTCAAATTTGAAAATATCATTTGGAACCTTTGCAGAAGTGAGATTGCAATAGGGTTTTACCTAGATACTATTCCATTTTCAAACCTCAAACTCATTTCCCCATTCATTTATTATGCCTTGAAACCTTACCAAAATTTGCATCAAATATTCTTAAGGACATACTAAAAAAGTTATTATTTAATTTTCTTAATGTGGACTGCAATTGCCAATCACAATTCACATTTTCAATGTGATTCATTAATGTTCACCAACGTGAATTTATTACTAATCATCCACCAAATAATATGTATGTTTAAATTTGATTGAACCATGGTATGTATCAATCATTCTTGCATGGTCTAGTCATGCCAAATTAGGTATGTAATGGGTCACTGATAATGACCCAACCCCCCACCTCAAACAGGCCTCAAGATTGTTCCACCATGCTCCAAAAGTGGAATTGATCATCCACTTCCAAAGCTTGCGACTTTCGGCGGTGCAGGCCCAAAGCCTTCGTTGCGAAGATGCTGCCAACGCGACTCCAATCGCGTTCGCATCTTCGCTGCCGTAGCGAAAGGGGCCATTCGCTGCCCAGCTCATCACCAGAGCTCGGTCGCCGACGTGGCCATCTGCCAGGACCCTTCCAAAGGTCTGTGCGCGACCGGGGTCCTGGCTGTATTGCGCACAGCCTCCGCAATGGGCGGACCGATTCCAAGGCAAGTCCTGGGCGTTGCAAGCGCTTCGCTTCCTTTGCAAAGACAGCGAATCGCTTGCTTGTCCCCAGGAACAACCAACGAAGCAACGGCCCCTCAAGCGAGCGACATAGGCTGTTTTTTGGCCATGACCCCATTGGAACCCAATGCCTTCCAGGTGGTAAGTCCTTTCCTTTTTTTTCATTTGTTTTGATCATTTGGCTTGTTTTAACGCTTGCAAAGCTTTGCTTTGAGGCTAACTCTGTTTCTTCATCTCTACCTATCCCACTCGCACCACATCCTTTAGAAAATTTCCCCAATCCTCCCCAGTCATCATCAACAACCTTCCACTCCAGATGCAACCAACTCCAACACTACATCACATTTTAACCCTCTTCCAGTCATCATCATCCCAGTAAGAACCCATCAACCTCTCATGTCCATTGTTACCATGTTTTTTTCATCTCCAACTGCTGTTTGATTGATCATTTACTGACTTGAATCTGTCTCTTCCTTACCATTTATGTTTGCCTTCTTCCATTACAGCCAAATCTTGCAACAAAACGTGGAAAGATTCATCATTTTACTCATTGCCATTGAACCTTGGCTTGTCATTCTTGTATCCATCTTGATTGTAGGCTGAATCATCCAACATCCAAACACCTTGCATCCTCCTATCCCGGTGAAGATCATTGGTTAACAAATCCATGTACAATCATGAAACATTTCTTTTTCAAAATTTTTAAGGTTAAAAATGGATCAAGCTAATGTTAAAGCTTCCACTACATCTAATCCTCACACATCCATAACCCTGAAGAGAAACTATGAGTTGCAATCCTTGGAAACAGTTGGAGGCTCTAGAATGTATGAATTTCATTGAATATAAACACATTATAGCGCCTCATTTGACTAACTTTAACCATTTGATTTTCTTACCATGTTTGAAACTTGAATTCTGGGTGTTGTTTCTGGAACACCGTTTTTAGTGATGATGAGCTTGTGAATCAGAAGCAGCATCAGGATTCAAAAACAGACCCAACTGTTCCTAGAGGACCAGCATCACGTATGATCCAAACCAAGCCATCTGCATCCAGCGCTTATAAGAAGCATAATAAAGCAAAACGTGATTATTCATTTAAGGAATCAACTTCCAAATCAATTTATTTTGTTACTTTGAAGAAAAACCTGAGTCCCTGTCAGGTAGTGGTACCAAAAATGAGCCTACCAATCAATCTACATGTTGTCTCTGATCAAAAATATCAACCATATGTTGTCCTTAAGTATCATTCTCTTACTCAACAACCATACACATTCCTTGCAAGTAAGTTCTCTGAAATGATCCAAGATCTTCACATCATGGCAAACAATCGGCAAAACCTGAATAAAGCCAATTGTAATACCAAAACTTGATCTATGTTTGGAATTGGATATCGTCAAGGCACTGACCGGGGATATTCTGCAGGTATTTGTTCCTCAATTCCAGATTGCTGATCATGGGTTTGCTTAGTGATTTATGTTAAAAATGATGACCCAATAGGAATATATGCTAGAAGGTGGGATTTAAACAAAGAAGAAATTGATCTTGATGATCTCTTGTGGAGTAAGCTTCCGGTCCATAATGAATTGGTGTTTAATAAAATCAAAGCTCTCTCCAACACGGCTCATGCAAAGAACAGAACAGTATCAGAAGACTTCAAAATTCCAAACTGGACATCTCCAGAGTGGACTGATCAAAGAGACTCATTTCTTCATGCATCCAACGTCATTGTGACTTGTGATGACTTTTCAAATGTTGTTCATACAGATCAGGATGACCTCAATGGTTATACTTATGGATTGTTCTCTTATATTGAAAAGCCGACAGGAACACCAATCCCGCCGCCCTCCACAGAAACAGGTCACGGTCTCTCATTACCCACCCTTGGATTCATTGTGGATTATGCAAAAGTTGGCGGTATTGTAGAAATTTTATGGCAAAAATCTGTCTTTCCACATCATACCACTTTTCCTCCACCAAGTCTCCAATCAACAGAACATCATACCCATTTTGGTTGCTCATTTCAAATAAAAAAAAAGCTAGCAAATGCCTCCCTGAAACTTCATGGTTGTTCTCCCAAAAAAATTGTTTCTAAAGTATATGGAAAAAAACGTAGATATGGGTAAAACATTTATTTGTATGAAATGAAGAAATCACTTGTTGCTCTTGAATTATCTTGATTTTTCCCAAAAGTCCATGGAGAAGTGTGCATGCATGGTAAAATAGACGTACAAAATGGATTCAAAGATAACAGATCAAATGAGTGATGGACAACTTATGCTAAGTTGTCCACCTCCAAAACATCTCTAAAAGATTTGAACTAGTCATGCTTCCCCGCATGTCAATTGTCTGGGGAGGTGTACAACTTGTCGTAAGTCGTCCACCTCCCCAGAAGAAGACCACTATCAATATTATGCACATAGATGGAAAATCTGTTGATACACAATTCTATCTGAAGAAATAACCTCTGTACCACAGGGATTCAACAATCTTTCAAATTCCCGGAAATCCCCCCATGGGGGTTTGGGGAGGTGGACAACTTAGCACAAGTCTTCCACCTCCCAAAGGTTCCAACAAGATTTGAACCAGTCATGCTTTCACGCATGTCAAATGTCTGGGGAGGTTGATGACTTACAACAAGTCATCCACCTCCCCAGCACAAGACACATATTAATATTACGCACTTAGACCAAAAATTTGCTGATACACCACTCTATCTCCAGAAATAAGCTATGTAGATTCCACATGTGATACATCTGTCCAACATATTACACACACCTGTTACATGTTATTGTTTGTTTGTATGGTATATAAGCCAGTCATCCTTCACCAAGAAGTCCTGCTGCATTCTAGTCTCAACCAACTTATACCCAACAATTTTGACCAATCAATCTTGAATCATTCTTGACCTGACTACCTACCTTGAGTAAAAAATGGCTGATTTTCCCGGTAAGAGTTTACACGTCCTTGGTCCTGTGTGGTGTACTAATGATTTGCAATGATACTTGAATTTCTTAGAACAACGTACTCTCAATCAACTCAATGCCCTCCTGGGTGATGAGTATGTTGAACAAACGCATACAAAAGTTCTCAAGGCAATGCATGATTTCTATCAGAATAAATATGATGAAAAAGTGGAGCAGTTGAGGTCAAAATCTGCCATAGCTCTTGGTCTTGTCAAATATTCAACTGACAAAGAGGAAGAGCCAATGGAACCTGTGAATAGAAATGTACCATTATTGATTTGGGAACCTTCAAATCCTGGTTTGACAGCAACTACTTTGGATAAATCGGTTACCCAGACTACTGTATCCCTTGCAGATGACCAGGCTCAGCAAACCAGTGAGTTGAATTTATAATTTGATACACCAAAGTTTACATTGGAATTAATCCTAATAACCAAAACTAATACAGTCCCAATGTACTCAGTTGGATCCAAAATACCAGGTGAAACTGGTGTAGCAGAAAACCACGTTCAAGACACTGAAACTGTTCTGGGTCATCCTGCAATTGTTGAGGCACCTGAGAATCCCTCATTGCAACCACAAGTTGATGCCACTGCTGAACCAATGATTGTTCCAGAAACTAGGGAATCTGCTAGGATTGCAGCCCAAGCTGCTTGGCATGCTACCAGAAGATTTTTGCACAGGCCACCCTCAAGCTCTCAAGCTTCATCTGACTCCTCTGATTCTATTAGCAATCTTAGCAGCAAAAGTGAGGTGCAACAAGAGCCCCAGGAAGTATTTGTGATTGAACCATCACCCAGGAGTCCCACCCCTGCACCAACCCTAGTTCCAACATTGCCTGATCAGGTCAGTTTCCCCTCTTCCATGCTTTCCCTCATATTGAACCAACTATTAACTTTCAAATTTACAATTTTTATCTGGATAAGAATGTCTGTACCACCATTCCTCAAAAAAGGAATGCTTCTGATGCTTGAATAAGCACTGAGGATGTGGTAAAAAGAAACTCAAGGCCAAGGATTATGCAGCAACCAGTCAATCAGCAGCCCCCGCCTAGGGATGATGCTACTAGCCAAGGCACAACTGAGGCCCAAAACACAGGGCCAACATCAATTGCTGGTTCACATCCACAAGGTCAGTTGAAAGATTATCTGATACAATGAAAATCACGCAAACTAACTTGATTTCAATCCACAGGACTTTTCATTGGCTTAACAAAGGAAGATCTCTTGAGGTTGTCATACTGGGAAGAAATAAAGGACCTTTCAACCCCATCAACCTATTGAAAAATGATAAGCAGTACCCAGTTCCTAATATCAAACACTCTCAACCTTCTTGGTCAAAGAATCATGTCAAAACCTCCAGAGACATCTACTATCCTGAAGTCTTTGGAACTTTGTTTGATACGGTGCAGAGATGGTAAATCATGAGAATTCTGTATTCCACTATAATGCAAATCAGCTGATTCCCACTTTTTGAATTAACAGAAAAGGTTTTACTAGGAAAGGATGATGATGTCTTTGTTGGAAACACCTTCATAAATACAAACTCTCTCTCCCGCTCTAGGAAGACAGTCCAGAACAATATCCATCCCCTCTATGAAATCCTGACTTATACAAGAGAGCCAATATGTGGAGCCTATGCAAAGTTGAAGCACACATTGAATGACATCATAGGAGTTGTCTCCCATAAAATTTCAAGAAACGTGCTCCTCTCTATGGAAGGGATTGATGGAACTTCTGATGAAGCTTTGCTTCAAGCACAAAGCTACTTTTCCAACCTTCAAGCAGCTGTGATTGATGATTCAACCTTTGCTCCACACAAGAAGTCAAGTTCCCAGCAGGAGGCTGAGCTCAATGCTGGGAGAGGTGGTCTGAATACGGTTTTTGAATACGTTGTCTCTCTAGTCACTGGGCTGATCAACTTAAGACTTGATTCAAGGGAAGATAATCAACAGCCTTTTATGTCTAAGGACTCAGCTGAGAAGAAAAATTGATGGGGGATCAATTCTCTAGCATGTGTTTCACACATGTTGGTTTTTGGTCCCGCGGCAATATGGATATGTCCTGGAAATCAAAGAGTGATGCCCAAGTGGAAGTCTGGCATGCTTCTTGAGTTTGGTAGTCTTGTACTTGAATCAAAGTTGAAGGCTGGCTTATCTCCAAATCCCATCTGGGGTCAATTTGGTAACACAAGGGTATATATCCTGACTGCCTTGAGTGATATGGGCTTTAGTAAAGACCAAAAAATAAACTGGAGAGATGTAATTAGAATTTTTACTAAAAGATTTTCTTATGAAAAATTGTCTGAGATCCTTCTGGAGGATATTGTGCTGGTTACTGACTATGATATGGGTAGCCACTTCAATACTGTCTGGGCTGTTGAAAAAACTACCTCTTCTAATTTAGTTGAAGTTAACTCAGAACCCCAAGCTTCCCACGGTTAATTCCGTTGACTTTTTAGGAAATTAGACTGTTAGTTTTTCCCAATGGATAATTCTTGTTTTCAATTTTTTTTCTGATCTTGGGATAATCAAATTCTTTACTTGGAAACATGGTTCTTTTGGATGATTGAATGCTTCATGATCATACTGCCCTTGAAACGTATTGACTAAGTTGCTGATTTTAAATTGAAAAAATATTAAGTGTAGCCCTTTAATTTCAAACCAAATGCTACATTTTTGGAAAATAATGAGATTATTTGCTCATTGCATAATTATTTCCATCATCTGCTGCAAAGCATAAAAATTGTGAAAAAGTCTTTAAAATTTTTCTTTAAATCAAGAATAGCTGAGTTTTTGTTTACAAATTAATTTTATATTGTGATTTTATGGGAGTCAAAAACAACTCAATGAATAATTGCATTATGTTGCATATTAAAAACACCATCAATGAAACATTGAATTGATCAAATATTTTGGGCCTTCAATATTAAAATATCATTTTTGGTTTGCCCCAAAAGAATTGATGCTGTGTGTTGCTCAAACACTCATACAAAGGTGATGGAATTCAACTCAAATCAAGTAGGCACAGCACCCTGCTTAAAAATTACTGGATATCTTCAAAAACTGCTGTTCAATATCATGATTGGCTTCTTAAAGGAAATAAAACAAAGCAAGGGATCATATCATGGCTGGTTTGAGTGTACATAATATTAATCAAATAAATAAATATATCCAAATCCATGCAAATATCTCTCTTTCCTAATTTTAAGTTTAGCTGTGATTTTTGTTTGGTTATCAACATCAGTGATTCACAATACCTTCATTTATCAACCAATCATTCATTTCTTAAGAAATGAATCAACCAAGGAAACTTCATTCCAATTTCCATATGATCTCCAAACCCATAGATCCAATAATATTCAACATTTCTGCTTCAAAATGCCACAGGAATTTCTTAAAATCCGTCAAATCATTACCAAAGTAATACAGTATGTAATACTCTTCAATTACTTTATTTAACGCATATAATGCTAAGCACCAATGAAGATCTCCATAAAATCTATGCATAGGTGTTTTATATATGCAATATTCAATTTGAAGTCATGCAATAGTATACTTCCTTTTCATTTCCTATAAATATCAAACCATAATTGATTCGTACCCAACTTATCAAACCAACTCATACCTCACAGAAAACACATATCCAATCCACCAATTGCTCCCAATACCCCTGAAACCTCAAGTAAAGAAAATGGTTCTATTTTCCCATGAACAAAAAGAATGGTTGGAAGAAACACACCAACATATTGATCATGAGCTCAAGGAAAAAATTGAGCCATGTCCTGAAATTTGGGCACCAAGTGAAATCTGGATGCATGAAGAGCAGAATGAAAGAGTTTGGGTTTGCAGACTTCAAAGAATAATTGACAGGGAAGCCTTAGAATTGCATATTCCAGAACAATTAATACCAAATTTCTGGCACCTTTGGATGGAGAGGCGTGAATTCCTTGGAAGGTGTAAGTACTTATGCTTCAAAAATAATATTACATTTATCATTAATTTCTATTTGTTTTACAGCTGTTCCATTGGTGGTCAATAGTAGTTCAATTCCAATGGACTTTTAGATGTTTCTCATCAATGATTACCAGTAATTTTCACAATTATTGGATTCTCTACTTGATCCTTCATGAAAATTCCACCTCTTTTCAATTATAACACAAGGGTTGACAAGAACAGAGAATAATAAGTGCCTTATCTCAAAGTAAATGCTAGAAAAAGCCTTTTTATGAAATGAGGAAAGAAAACCTCATCTTTGTTTCATGAAAAAATCAATAATACATGGAAGTTTTTCAACTATGGAGTGTCTGACCTTTTGATAATCTTTAAATTTTCAAGTCCAATTCATGTTTTGATATGTGGCAAAATCCAATCAGATTTATTGTCCATGGGTTTCCTTATAAAATGAATTATTTTATCCTATGAAAATCCATGGATTTTTCTTATGAATGGGGTTTTCTACCTCAAAGGTATCAAATCAAAGTATTTTTGGATGAGATCACCTGATTTTAATCTCAAAAGAATCTTGAAAAATTCACTATGACTTTAAATGAAAGAACCAATTTTTCATAAGCAGCTCTCTTTGTAAAGAAATTCAATCATATTTGGCTTAAAACAAAAATAAAAGTTGAAAAATAAAGCTTGATGTGCGTTGCAAGGAACTTGAACTATTTTTGTGAAATATTGTCCTCTCATGAACTCCAACCCACCCATGAAGGTAAACACAAGTGGAAAGGTGGTAAGATTTGTGTTTATTTATGCAGTTAGGTTTGATATGTCTCGAGAGATTTCAGTTTAATCTTCCAAAGTCATGTTGAACCAAATAAGATGAAATGGTTTAAATACATGAAAGGAAGTAAGAACATGATTTTTATCAAAAAATTAAATTCTATCTACTTTCAATTGCAAACTTTTATCTAAAATGTGGTAAATGATCAAGAAATGAAGTTTTCATACCATTTTTGATTTAAGAATATTACCATGGCCCTCTTTTCAATTAGGCAGAATTTAAGCACTCAAAATTTCAGATGAATCCTTGTAAATTTGCATTCAAAATCAGAAATATTCAGTTATTAAGAAAACTTTTAATATTTTCTTTAACTGTAGCAGATATCAAAACAGATTCACAATCAGATTTTACTGCAAGTTGGATCAAAATTGCACCTCTCAATTGCATTAGAGGAAGTTTTTTTTTTCAAGCATTTTCATACCAATTCACAATTGAAATTTGACTCCCCATGTCAAAAATTATAAAAGCCTTTCATCAATTTCAATACTAAACCTGGGTAAAATTGATCCTCTTGATCATACCATGGATTTAAAAAATGGAGGTGAAATTTGCAACAACTTAAGTGCTCATCCCAGTAATTTGAGAAAATTTCTATTTTTAATAATAGGTTTCTTGATGATTTTAAATAAATGTACCAAGGAAATACTTAGTTTGCAACAGCAAGCTTTTGAATTTCATTGTAAAATCTATAAAATTATTTCAACTGTAAAACTTAATAATAAGTCTCAATCTATTTTTGTATTAATTCTTTTCCCCTGTTAAGGGAACTGAATGATTATTATTCCTGAAATCATTTAAAATGATAAAAAATCATCATCTCAATCAAGATCCATGGTAAAGCAAAACATGAATAAAAAATATGGTCATTTTTATCAAAATCCAAGTTGTAGTTCCCAAACATTTCTTCCTTCTGACAATATTTTTTTTTTCATTGCACAATGTAGAATTTGGCTCACATGCTTGGAATGAATTCTAGAGTAGATGCATATCCAATTTGAGATATTCAATTTGTACATGAAACCTTTATAATCTCTCAAAATTCATCATATTCAATAGCCAATAACTTCAGATTCAATTGCCTGCAAATTCTCTCCCTCCATAAAATCTACACTTCAAAAACTCCACAACCTTTTCAAGTGCTAGTTGAAGACTTCCCTATATTATAGTATGGATTGTAGACATCCTCATAGTTCAAAATCCATCAAAACTTGCACATTAAACAAGGAAGTAGCAGAACATTTGCCAAATTCCAATGACCCATTAAGTCTATGCCTACGTGACTATGTAAAGACTATTTTAAACATGAAATCTCGAGGAGACAGGGTTCCAACCCCGCCCACTGAAGATCAAGTACAAGTTTTAAACTCAAAAAGCATCAATAAAATTGACCCAAAAAACAATTTTTTCAAAATGGAAACAACCAATGAAAACCTCTATGGAGGGAAGAAGAGCATTCCTGGAAAGTTCAAAGAGCAATGCCAGAAAGAATTAGAAAGCTATGGCATACATGTTCCAACTTTCCAATGGGACCATCATAATTCAACAAAGTGGGACCAAATATTGTCAGAAGTGATAATAAAACATTTGTTAAATGATAAGGACAATGATGCATTTATAAATTATCCACTTGATATTGAGTTTTGCAAGAAGGACATACTCTTTGGCCTACTGGAACGTTGGCTACATGGGCAGAAGGATAATTAAATGAAGCCTAGGACATGTAACAAGAAGCCTAGGTCTAGAGTTAAACACAGAGTAAGCTTAAGATTTCTCTCCATTTTCTAAATCCTCTTAGCTAAAATTTTGGTCTTGAATCTGCAAGATATACAGAAACCGCTTGGCCATTGCATAGCGCCATATGGGAAAGGATTTGGCAAAATGCCTTCTCCCTAGTAAGGAATGCTGCTCAGATACAGAAGAATACAATGAGGGGAAATATCACTCTGTCCAAGTGAATTGGAGAAGCAAAATTTATTCACAATTTCTTCATAATCTTGATAACAACACTCTCAACTATTTATCTGAGATGAAAGGTGAACTTCAAGCTAAAAAACAAGTAGAATATGGAAGAACTTATGATGAAATATTCCCTAATTATCAGATGAAACCATGTGAATCACTCCCTTCCAATTGTTACTGCCCTCTATTTCTTGCCACATTAAATTGGACCAAGAAATTGGTTTTGGAGATGAAGCCAGTAGAGGATAAACTAGAAAAATTAGCAAAATCACTTGAAACCCCACATTGGTTTGAATAAATTTAATTCCAAGTAGTTGTATATTTCCTCTGTTGTCACCCAGAAAACAATATCAAAAGCTCTGAATTTTAGAACATTTTTATTTATTAATTAATTCCTGCTAAATAAAACAAATCAATATCACTAGATTAATTCTTTTGAGCTTCCAATATTATAAGAAATATTTAAAACAAAGTTTCTGCAAAAAGATATTAGAGAAATAAAATCATTCGAGGAAATGGTTTTCTTTTTGTAAATTCATTCATTTTGTAAAATAAAATGTGAAACTACTCAATTATTTCAATTTCAAATTGATTTATTTGAAATGTATAACTGAACTCAATATCTATGTGGTGCAATATTTCCAAAATATCTGAGTAGATTTTTGAATCTTCAGTTAAAATTTAGATTGAAATTTCAATTTCCTACATCAAATTGATATTTATTACATTTCACAAGAAGAAAAAGAAGATATTAAAAAATGAATTTAATCCTTTTAAAAAATAAAATTTTTTTCAACCAAAAAGTAACAAAAAAAAAGACCTTCAAACCTCTTGTAATGATCTAATAGGAAATAGAAAGAAAAAAAGCATCAAAATCTTGACTTATCCAACCCAGGTAGTAACTTTTATGTGTCAGGTGTGAAACCGCACTGCTTCACTCCTCTATCACTTTACATAAAATTGAATTTCCCCATAATTCCAAATCTTCTGTATTCCATGCATGCACTAGAATTACTTGGAATCCTCAAGAACTGATAAAAACAACTTTTCTCAGGTTCCAACTCAAGTTAGAAACAGAGTTTTCTCAGAGTCAAAACCAAGTCAAAACAAGTTTCAGGTGCAGCCTTTTTTTTCATGGTGATTATTATCCTATACCCCGGATTGATCATGCTCTACATAACTTGTCCAAGGCCAAATATATCACTACTATGGATATGCTTAAAGGTTTCCACCAGATACCTATGAGCCCTGAAAGCAGGAAGTTTATGAGAATAATCTTTCATTTGGGAATATATGAATATCTTAGGATGCCCATGGTATAAAGAATGCGCCATCACACTTCCAGAGAACAATGGATACAGTTCTAGGTACATACATCAGACAAGGATGGATGATGGTATATATAGATGATGTTATCATATACTCTGATGATTTGGATACTCATATCAACCAAGTAAAATTAGTACTCCAGTCTATATACAGAGCAGGATTAAAGGTATCCATGAAGAAATGCAACTTTGGCTACGGAGAATTGAAAGCCCTAGGACATATAGTCTCTGGTCTAACTCTAGCTGCTGGTCAAAATAAGATAGCTGCTGTCATGAATAGACCCATTCCCCAAAAAAAACAGAGTTACTGTCTTTCATTAGTTTTTGCAGTTACTACAGACAATAAATACCAAATTTTGCTATGCTAAAGAAGAGTCTGTATGAAGTATGCAAATCCAACACTCTATTTGAAATGAAACATGAGAGATTGAAAAACTATGAGGAACTAAAAATAGCTATGACCTCTACTCCTTTACTCATCCAACCAGATTAATCCAAGCCCTTTAAAAAGAAAGCATAGAAGAAGACAGAACAGTAGAGAAACCAGTACTCTAAATATCTAGACATATCAAAGATAAAGAAAAGAGATATGGATCCAGTCAGTTGGAATGTTTGGCTCTAGTATGGGCTTTAGAAAAGCTACACTATTACTTAGAAGCCACCACTTTTCAAGTGATCACAGACTGTAATGCTGTCAGAACTCTTATGAACATGAAAACCTCCAGCAGACATATGCTCAGGTGGCAAATTGCTATACAAAAGTATAGAGGTCAGATGACTATAGTGCATAAAGCTGGAGCTAAAAATCAGAATGCTGATAGTCTAAGTAGGAATTCTTTGCCCAATGACTCTAACAATCCAGAATATGAACCTAAAGATCAAGATATCTTTCCTATATTGAACATCAATCTTTTTGAATTAAATGCTCCAATAATGGGGATCCACTTATGTGAATTAGATACTGCTTTCTTCAACCTAGTAAGGGACAACTACTCTCCTGAAATCAAGCTGCTGATTACCATTATGGAATGTGAATCCCCAGAAGCAGCTCTGATAAATAGTCTACCTGCTTCATTAATTAAAACCTATAAAGCAGGAAGGTTTACCTTTGGGGATGGTCTCCTTTACTACAGACACCAACATTCCAGTGTATTAGTACTAAGCAACAAAGAACATATACAACATATACTCCAGGAATTCAATAACAACTGTTCATCAGGGCATATATCCACAGAAAGAACCTTTGAAAAAGTAAAACAAACTGCTTGGTGGATAGACTGGAAAGAAATCACTATTAAGTATGTTACTAGCTGTGAGACCTGCCAAAAATCTAATAAAACTACTGGCAAAAGGTTTGGACTCCTACAGAAGATCTCTGAACCTAAAACCAGATGGGAAATTATCAATATGGATTTTGTCACCGGAATCCCCCCTGGAGGTACTCATTCATATAACTCTGTCCTGGTTATAGTTGACAGATACTCTAAGAAGGCAAAATTCTTACCTAACCACAAAGAAGATAGTGCTATGGATGTAGCTCTACTATTTTGGAACAGGATCATAGCTGATGTTGGTATACCCAAGATTATAATCAGTGACAGAGACCCCGAATTCACCTCTGAGTTTTGGAGGAATCTACATGATATACGGGGTACTACTCTAGCATTTTCTAAAGAATACCATCCCCAAACTGATGGATTAGCTGAAAGGATGATACAGAACCTAGAAGATATGTTAAGAAGGTTCTGTAGCTTTGATCTAGAATAAAAAAACTCAGATGGTTATTGCCATGATTGAGTAAGCCTACTCCCGGCTCTAGAAATGGCTTATAACAGCAGTAAAAATTCTACTACCAAAGAAGCCCCTTACATAATAGAAAGAGGATGGATTCCAAAACTCCCTAGGAATAACTTCAACTATAACTTAGCCACCATTCATCTAACATCTGTTGAATTTAAGAAGATGATAGATCTGGCAAATAATCATGCTCAAAAGTGTGTAGAAGAAGCAGTAGGATACAACAAACAAAGAAGGGACAAATCACATAAGGAACCTGACTTTAAAATAGGAGATCAGATCTTGATATCTACTACCAACTTCAACAATCTAGCAGGTAACAGAAAGCTGAAACCATTCTTTGTTGGACCATTTGTTATCAAAAAGATGCATGGCAAAAATGCTGTGGAAGTAATCTTGAGTGAAGAATTATCAAGAAAACACCCAGTATTTCCTGTTAGCCTAGTCAAACACTTTCAACCAAGAGAAGGTAGCAACCTCCCTCCAACAATAATCCCAATAGAACCTGACCCTGTGAAAGAAAAAAAGGGAAATTCAGCAGGATATTGAGAGAAAAGAAAGAGAGAGTACAAGGAAAAGATTTTAGACTATACTTAGTAAGATACAAAGGAGAATCTGCAGAAAAAGAGGAATGGTTACCAGAGAATAAAATACCTGATGTACCAATACATCTCAGAAACTACAGAGCCAGCAAGAGGAACTGAAACACACATGAAGTTGATTTTTTCCCAACATGCTCCAGATTTTTTTCAGATATTGCCATATCTTGGAGTGGGGGAATGTCAGCTTGCTACTATTGCAGAGCAAACTGCAAAAGTAACAGAAATAACATAAAATAATAGTAATAATATAATTAACCTAAGAAGGAGTAGGAAAAACATAAATATTATTACAGAAATGGATTTTCCACCCAAAATTAGGTAGGGTCACTCACTTACCCCACCCTTGATATCCAACTACTTATAATTTTAAATAATTAAGGAAAGAAAGACCAAAATACCACAACACCACTGTTGAACGTTTGGCCAATTAAATATTTTACACGTATTATCACGTATAGGTTTCACACCTAAAATTCAGTCAGAATTGAGGTGTTGTATACATTTTAGGAGTTACGGATGGAAATGTGTTCTGTCACAATTCCCGCACGCAGCCGCAGAAGCCAATGCACCAGCGCGTGGCTGAGATACAGCCCTGTCACTCCGTCAAGGTTGTGTACGCAGCCCCGGGCCTCTGAAAAGTATGCAGCCACGGGACTACGGGTTGACAGGCGGCCTGAGAAACTAGGTACTGCGTAAACATGCTACAACCCACAAACAAACATTCTACATATGTAAGAAATGTTACCATGGATATTAGATAGTCTAAAAGTACATAAAAGTATATAAAAATACTTAAATAACCCTTATACATATTTTTTATTAAACATAATTCAAAGTACCAAGAATGTCAAAAATAAGACAATGACAACTTCTAAAAATATATTGAAATATTTTAATATATTATTATGAAGATTTCTAGACATCAATATTTTTTTGACATACCAAGAAAACTAATGATGTAGAAATATTACATGAATTCCCATGAATTATATTTTTAAGTAATTATTTTAGTAAATCAACTGAAATTGGAAAATAAGGAGTAAAATCAATATCATGACTTTACTCCAATTATTTAATACATAATGAGAACTCACCTGACATCAGAATGTCCTTAGGAATGTCTATTAAAATAATTATTAACTTACTGGGAACATTTACTAAGGATAATTAATTAAATAATACATAAACAGGACAGATTGGTGTTATTCATATGTCCAAATATCAATTATAAAAGTAGAATAATTCCCATACCCTGTGGAATTAGATGCTACCCGTGCTACAGCACCAAGGAAACATGACAGGCTACCATTGGTTACCCTGCTAGCCTCATTGTCTGTCCCTTTGAGCCCCTGTACCCCCCAGAAGGACAATATTGGGACTTCAAAAGTTATAAATAAAGAGCTCTTTTGAGGATATTGATGGGCAGAGACCCAGTTATATTTATATCCAGACACCGTGTAACCCACTGTGTATTTTATATACATATTATCTTTGGTCAAACTATCCTTTAAACTAAAGAGCCCAAAGTAACCAGGACTGTGTTTTCATACTGAAATCCCTGATGAGCTGTGTTAAAGATCCCCAATATAATTGTGGCCCCTCTATAAAAATATTAAATAATCAATTTATCTATATTGATTCATAACAATGAACCATAACCAAACCAATTAACCTTGCAATAAGCTTAATCCAAATATTTTACTGATTTTTGCTGCATTTATTAAATAATATATTTATTATTTATTCTATCACCTCTGGTATCTAAAGGATAGCAAGGATCTTGGCATCAGGGAAGCTGACATGAGTGCTGTTAGATTTGCTTGGTGGTAAGGGGCCTACAAAATCCATTCCCCATTCCTGAAATGGTTGTCCTCACCACATCATCCTCAGGCTTTTCTGGTTATTGGTTTTCTTTTTGTGGAAGAATTGGCATTCAGTAAATTTTTCTATGACATTAGTAACAATTTGGGGGATGTTTGGGAACCAGTAAAGTTGGCTAACAGGGAAAACAGTGTCCTTCAGATTAAAATTTCCTAGGGCTAAGTGAGTGTCCTCGACTATGTCTTTAGCTGTTTCAAGCTTACTAATCATGGTTTTAAATCCAATATTGCTGTGAGCATTTATATTTGTGTTCCAAAACCAACATCTGTATAAAACTCACATGGTATTGAGCAAGTATTTAAGAATCTAGCTTAGGAACAGATATCTCCAATAAAAAAAAATAAAGGTTCCAAAATCCACTAGGACCTCCAAGATCAAGAAACCATTATATAGTGTACACCTGGATTAGAAATAAATCTATATATTTTCTTGGTCACCTCTCCAACAATAAAAACATTTTCTTTTCCAATTCCTACTCTTTAAAACAAGGGGATAATTTCTTACTAGATTTTCAACCTGGTCAGAATTACCTCCTGTAGGGTACTAGGATTAACCTCAAAAACCACACTAATTAGAGGTGGTGCTATATAGTAAAAAAAAAATGAATTGCCCTGCCAGCGCCAATGGCTTTGCTCACAATCATGCTGAAGCTGAACAATGCAAAAATTGCAAAACCATTAATTTACTGCAATCCACAGTAACTCAACTACTTTGTATGAAAAATCAAGCTGAAGCTCCACCGCCTGTAGCTCCAACTGACCGTTTCCAAACTAAAAGCACTAGACTCCCTACCTTCAATGGGAAAAATGATGCTGAGATCTGGATCATGAAGGTTGAAAAAATTTTCAAATTGTACTGGTACCTGCAATCCTGCTGGACCCAAAAAATAACCTAATGCATGGTTTATGAAGCTGAATAGTGGTGTTTCCAATTCATGAAGAAGAAAAAGAATGAACACCTGTCTTGGGACCATTTCAAGAGCAAACTTCTCAAAGAATATAACTATGTCTATAAAAATTTGGAAGCCTGACAGGAAATTGATAAAATAAAATTCCAACATGCCAATGACTATATAAATAACTTTAAAAGATTGATGATCAAAATACCAAAGGATAAGTTCAGTGATTGGGAAATACAATATCTATTCCTAAAAAACTTACCTCATGACCTTAAGCAACAGGTCCTGGCCAAAAAGTGCGAAAATCATGAGGAACTATGCAAGTTGCTCAGAGAAAACAAAAGAGTTAATTGAATGGCATATCAAGGAGGGTTCCAAAAACACTTTGGCAAATCATTCAACAACAATGGTTTTCACTCACAATGGAACTCATCTAGCACTACTACCTCAGCGGCTGTCCCATTGGACTTGGATGTTCTAGAATTCATTAAAATCTGTTGTTATAACTGCAATAAGAACAGCCATTTCTCCAAAGATTGTGAGGTACCCAGAAAGATGATGTCAAATACCTCTGATAGAAATAACAATTGTTTTCCATTAAAATTCATGGAAATGAAAAAACAATCTGTCAAAGCCAAACAATCTGCAGAACATGAAGGTCCATCCAAAGGGCTAAATGCCTTGGAGGAAGAAATATTTGGTAAAGAAAAGGAGACCCCGGACAGCTACACCTTGAGAAAATCTGTTGAAAGCAAAATTGAATCATGGTCTACCTGGGAAGGTGTTTTTGAAAACTGATTGAAACCCTGTGCCCCTCCCTTTGTTCCTAGCCCTAAAGAACAACCCTTAAATCTTGAACTTGCTATTGATCAACTACTCCTGGGTGAATATTTGGATCTCAACCTAAATGAAATTCACAAAATCCAGAATTTCACCAAAAGTTTTGGTAAATGGACTGGGAATGAGGCCTTTGACTACAACAATGACTGTAGCAATTCATCAGTTGAAGATTTTATGCCCAACAAAGGCTTCAAGTATAGCCCAATAATGGTCCCTGACCTTGAATTTTGGGAAATACCAATAATCATTAACAATGAAGGCATAGAAGACAGCAGAAAAGAAATGGAATTATGCAAAATACAAGAAAACAACAAATTTAATATAATAATCAGAAATACCTCAAAAACCAAGACAAGGCTCCCAAGGTTTGCTTTCAGCATTGGAAGGACTATCTGTAGTACTATCATTGAGACCAGAGCAGGTTAAATATACTTGAACCAAACTAAGGCATTCAAATTAGCACAAATAGGTTCTCTTGAGATTACAGATATTCCAGCAAGGATGGTTCATTTTGAAAAAGGAAGAAGAATACCCGTAAACAAAGAGGGTATTTTCCAATTAAGCAATGGAGAACATCAGCAAAAATGTGAGGCAATATTGCTGAACATACCCAACCTGGATCTAATCTTGGGTCTACAGTGGCTCCACAAAATGCAAGCAATGCCTGATTACCAAACTGGAGTGTACCAAGTCCTTACTTTAAATGACCCAAACATCAAAATCATACTGTAAAATCTTGAATGAAACCTGCCATTTAACATTGTAGAAGAAAAATAAAACAAATTTGAAAGCATGGCCTGACAATTAGCTTCAAACAGCTCCAATGGAAGAATAAACCCAAGTCAAAATTGGAAGTGGGAACACCACATAGAAACAGGAAACAACACACCCATCAAGTTAAACCCAAGACCGTATTTTCTACAAGAACACAAGATAATCAAGGAATTTATTGAAAATGGTCTGAAGAAGGGGCTTATTCAAGAAGCACAGAATCAAAGCTGGGCTTTATGACAACTGATTGTTCTGAGAGATGGAAAGAGTCCCTGTATTTTTATTGATTATAGAAAACTTAATGAACTGACAACCAAAAATACATAACCATTTCCTTGAATAGAAAATGCATACCAATTCCTGAAAGGAGCAAACTTCTTTTCTTTTATGGATCTCAAGTCCGCATTTTGGCAAATATGGTTGAAAAAAGAATCAATTGGGAAAATGGCCTTTTTCACAAGATACCACACTTACAAATTCTTAGTCATGTCATTTTTATTGTGTAACACACCTGAAAAATTTCAGGAAATGATGAAAAATATCTTGAATTCCTGCTTATATGAATTTGAAATGGTCTACTTGGACAACATCATCATCTTTTCCAAGACCACAGAGGAACACAAAGCCCATATAAAACATGTTTTTAGGTATTTTGGGAAAAGAAAAACTGATCTTTTCCATTGAGAACTTTAAGTGGGGAGTAAAAAAAATGCTTTTCCTGGGATTCATAGTAAATGGGTTGGGTATCAAAACTGACAAATTTAAAATTAAAAAAATTATGAATTGACCAATAACAACCAATATAAATTAAGTTTGTGGATTTTGGAAACTAGCAAAATACTATAAAAAATTAATTAAGGAATTTTCTAAGAAAGCAAGCCCACTGTACAAGCTAATGGAAGGATTTCCAAGAAAGGGGGAATGGTTTGCATGGGGGAAGGATAAGAAGGAAATTTTAAATGATTTGAAAATCTGTCTCTCTAACACAATCCTCTTGAATCACCCTACTCCATTCTTGCCTTTTGTATTAGAGGCTGATGACTTGTGATGCAAAATTGGTTGGATCTTACAGGAGGAACCAAAAATCCAAAAAATAGAACAAAACTTCAGTCTAGAAGAATATTCCAACAATCTGAAAAATAACCAACTATGCCCTATTGCATAAAAATTGAGGAAAAGATCAAAAACAGAACAGAATTATTCAGCTCAAGAACAAGAATTAATTGCAATTGCACACTTTATAAAACATTTCAGAGGGTACATCAAAGGGTCACCAATAGTTGTTAGAATGGACCACAAATCCCTCAAGTATTTTAAAACACAAAAGAACATTAATCACCAACTAAGCCCTTTTTTGAAAAAATTGAAGTCTTCAATGTAATTTTTATCTACTGACCTGGAAATGTCCAAGTTGCTTCCAACGCGCTCTCCAAAAACCCAGATACTTCCAACAACAAAGAACCCAAAGAAATTGCGGACTCACTCTTCCTAGTTAACGCTATAAACAATGAAAACTCCATCAGATCAAAATTCAAAGGGCTCAAACTGATAGAAATGGAACTCCACAAAGGAAAAATCAAACATGAAGATTTTAAATTTTTAAACTGTAGAATATACAGAAATATTTCTGTGACTCCTCAAAAGTTATGGGCAGATTTTAAGGATGTACTGGGTTAGAGTTCCATTGCAAGGGGAGTCCAGAGGCTCCTTTTATAGACAAGAGAGAATAAGAAACATAAGGAGTAACCTAATTTCAACTGTGGGTTGAGAGCAATCCGTAAAATACTGGAATGAGAGCAGTCTGTTTAAGGAAATGAGGAGGAGCATGAAAAGGGGGAAAGGACTGGGTTGGCGCGCTGGTTTGAGGTTGCCTCCAGTCAAATATGGTTACAAGGACATATGAACAGGAAAGGGAAAATGGAGTAGGTGTTACAAGGAAGAAATAGAGGACAGGATTGGATGGGACAGATTGGGTGGCTTGACCAAGTCATAAACTGGATGGATGGATTGGGCCATCACACCCTTGCACCAAATCTGTATGGCAACATATTGTAGACATGAGACTTCTGCTTTACCAGCCCGCTTTTTCTTTCATGCTTATTTTTTTCTGGGTTGGAAAAAACCTAATCTGGAGAACAATGGATGCAGAGAGTAAGAAAAGTCACTTCCTTTTCCAGGCTGGGCATTGACCTTTCCACCCACCACATGATGAACAACATTTGACCAACATGCCATAGTTTGATTTCAAGGGGAAACCTTGCAACCTACACCATATCCAGGGAAAAGGCCTTTCCCACTTTTTTTCCACATAAAACAGTTGGACTGGTTGCCCCATTGATTTTTTGGAAGATTGGCTGTTGACATTGGGCAAAGGCTATCTTCAGAAAATGAATTAAGGGCGTAGTGGAATTCAGAAGAGGACTTATCCTTTGATGGTTCCCAAGT
The DNA here is from genome assembly GCA_025617555.3 of Puccinia polysora. NCBI lineage: Eukaryota > Fungi > Basidiomycota > Pucciniomycetes > Pucciniales > Pucciniaceae > Puccinia > Puccinia polysora. Next base: position 11,068,165 of record CM062615.1, on the reverse strand, counting down.
TTGGAAGTTATTGATCCCCTGCTTCTGTAAAACCTGAGTGCAACTGTTCAACCTTCAACTGAGAGATAGAGAAATGAGAATAAAGATCCTCCAAAACCTATGATGATCCAATGCTATGATGATGAGATCCTCTCCACATCTGGGTTGAGGGTGCAGTTTAAGTAACCTTCCCCTCAACCCTAACCTAGGTACAACCGCAAGCAAGCAAGAATAATGAAATACAACCCCTAAGTACAGAACCCTAGCCCAACTTTATCCTTCCAACCCCATCCCATACCCCATATCCATCTGTATTGCCAGCCTGCCATTACTTCCACCCAGTTTGTCCTTCTCATCATGCTTCCCTTGCGCCGCACCCAACTCAGAGCCCCCTGCGCATGTCTGCATCTTCCCAATGCGCCTTTCTAGATATCCAAGATACATCCGCACAATGCGTCCGATCCAATCCAATCCACCCCGCATCTCCAGATGCTGAGCCCAATCCAACTGCTGCTGAGCCCAATCCAACCGCTGCTGAGCCCAATCCAACTGCTGCTGAGCCCGCAGCATGGCTTACTGCGGCAAAGCCACAGCCATTGCTGAGCGCACCACCCTTGCTGAGCCCGTCGCCTCTTCTGAGCTTGCCGCTACTGCTGAGCCTGCCGCTACTGCTGATCACGCAGCGCGCAGCCAATTCCAAATTGCATCTATAAAAGACCTGCACATCCCCCCCAACTTGAGTTCCTCCCCCAGAGATCCCCTGCACATTGTGGTGCTCCAAAAGCTAACCTATAGCCATCAGAATCACTTTTCTAGTTTAAGGAAAGCTCCAATAATAAAAAAAACCTCAAAATTGGATTCTACACCAAAAATAATCCCTAGTAACTCAGCCAAAGTAACCCTCTATCTTTCATGGTTTAGAAGATACAGATCAAATCAACCCTGGCCTACCCATCCCCCTACCAGGTGTCACAGATCAGTGAAAGTTCATGGACATAACCTGGATGCATTCAAGTACATACACCATACATTAAAACCCATACAGCACCAAAAAAATCACCACACCTGTATACACAGCAATATATGCAAGACCCTGCATGCAGCACCAAAAAAACCTGCAGCAATATACATAATTAATATATGCAAGAACCTGCATGCAGCACCAAAAAAAGCTGCAGAAGTACACAGAAGAATTATATGCAAGGCACTGCATGCAGCAACAAACCTGCAGCTGTATACAGAAGAAATATATGCAAGACACTGCATGAAGGACCAAAAAAATGACCATCCACCACAATAAAGAAGTAATTTATGCAGGGGGCACCTGTATCAATGCAGCACAGAAATGCATGCAAGGGTGTACATGCATGTAGATCCTGCACAGCCACCTCCTCTGACCAGCCAAAATGCCTCATGAACTGTATTCACTGTACCAGGGAGACCCTCAGGGGAAGCCCTGAGGGCAAGATTTTCTATAAATAGAGGGCCTCTCTCCCCCATCCAGGTCCCATCAGATCCCCCCATCCTCACCTCCAGGGATCACCATGCCTCCTAGACACGCTTAACCCATACTTTTACCATCCTCAACCATTATCCCATAACCCATACTGCTACCATCACCAATTCCATATCCCATACCAACAACATCACCATCACCATCATCAACATCATCAATCACCACCATCATCATCAACCACCACCAATACCCTTGACCATCCATCATCAATACCAAATACTTTTGACCATGAGCCAGCCCAATAACCCATACTTTTGACCATTCACCACCACCATTATTTATCCAATACCCCATACCTTTGAACATCACCACCATGTCCCCATAACTTGAACATGATCATCATAACCATCCATCATCATCACCTACCTTTACCATCATCAGTAATCATCATCACCATCCATCATCATCACCATCCATCATCATCACCATCCATCATCATCATTAAACATCATCATCACCTACATCATCCATCATCAACCATCATCATCACCTAACTCAACCATCATCATCATCATCAATCATCAATCATCATCAACCATTAATCATGAGTTATCAAGTATAGTCTCAACTATTTCAACCATATCAAATCATCACCCGTATCATCAAAGGAGTATCAATCAGTAACAAATAAAACAAGATAAAATACATAAAAGATTAAGACTGGAGAAAGGATTCTTCCCTTACTCAGCTTCTATCCTCCAAGTCACCCATTGGTTCCACTATTTCTTGCTTATCAAGCTTGAAACATCTGATCCTAGGTCTGATAGAGACTACTATAGTAGCAACTCTATCTGAAAAATAAGCCACCAATCTCTTTTCTTTTATTGTTGTGAGACTAATATAGTACTTAGAGGGGAAGGCAATTCAAAACCACCCTTGGTATTCCTTTATCTTATCAATAGTTGTAGTACTAAATTCCCTCTCAAGTGACTGCCAGCAAGCTATTTGCTAAAATTTTACCCAATCCCAAAGGAGTCTCCTCAATTTTCTGCAGCCAGAATTTCCTCTCCTGCCATATCCTTCCGGGCCGGGGAACCTGTGTTCAGTGCCAAGCCGGCCACCTTTGCTGCTCTTCATCCAACGGTATGCCGCAGGACCGTCCTCAAGGCCGTCCGCGTAAGAGGACCCGGCGCAACTCTTTCATGGTCTCAAGTGACAACAATATTTTGAACAACAAGTGGACCCCGCCCGGCTCACCTCCCGACCGGCCGCAAAGCGCTGCTCAAAACCCTCTTTTGCGCAAGAGCCATGAATTGGGCTGAACCACCGCGGCGCCAGCAGTTTCCAAACTTTGCAGCTTATTGGAAGACCACTCATGAGTGGGCCGCATGGGTATGGATGAAAATACCATCCACAGACCCGCGGATCATCAACCGTCTGGTAGCGCCACCTCCACGGCCACCACGTCCTCCTACTCCCCCAAGACCTGCTCCTGTGGCTCCCACTCCTCTGCCGCCATCTCCATTGCCAGCTCCTAGGTTGTCACCAGAACCCGCGCGCGCGCCAATTCCCGTGGTCATCAAATTGTCACCAGAACCCAGGGTTGCTACAACTCCTCTGTCCACCACTCCCAAGATTCCGGAGATCCCATTAATTCCGGAACTTCCACTGGCAAGGTTTGACGCAATGGTGAACAACGGGGACAAACTACTCTGGCATTTCCTAGCGGTTCCCCACGCGCACACCACCAATGATTGACACAAAGTTTTGGCAGCCTTCTGAACCCTAGCGACAGGGGCTTGCACTGACGCGGAGGAGGTGATGAGGACTCAGCCAACGTAGGCGGATTGCTTCCCCTTCTATTATTTCTTCCTATCTTGTTTCCGCACCTATCATGCAAAGAAAAAGGACTTTTCCCCTCCAACCTAAGTAGCCTTTGGGCTTGTGAGAAACTTGAGAGAAATAAGCGCCATGCACAAGCTCCGCTCTTTGAGAGCAATCCGCAAGAGTGAGGAGAATCCGCGCCACTGAGAGTATCCGCTGAGAGTGAGAAAAAAATCCACGCCACTGCGAGTATCTGCCAAAGGTACCTGGACCACCCCAGACAAACTGCCTCACAGTTCCCCGTACCCATCTACAGAAAAGAGAGAGCACAAAGAAAACCTGCAGCGCGCACATCCTTCAGAGAGAGAGGAAGAGAAAAAGGAGTATCCGCTGTGGTGTCAATTTATAGACAGGGATTGGGAACTGCGTCGCGGCTGCGCGCTCAGAATTGGAGGCAAGCGGGATAAGCATTAGGGTATGCAGAGTGCTCAGCAGCAGCCGCTGTTTGGCTCTGCACCTAGTGGACAGGTTGGGCTCAGCATTGAATGTGGCGTGGGCGGCAATCCGCCCCGGAGATTGGATTTGGAAGGTAGTGCGCTTGACTAGGTTTACGGGCACACCAGTTCGGATACATAGGGGCGGAGCAATCCGCGGGCTATAAACAAATGGATGGAGCGCGCGGATCACGCCGGATAATACCGGAAATCCATGACGGGCGTGGAAAATGGAAACGGGCAGGCGTGGGGGGCTCCAAGTAGGGCGCGGTGCAAGGACCGCGTCATGAGAAGGATGAACCGGATGGACGGAACGGTGTACGGACATTGGGGGAAGTTTGGTACGGAGGTGGGGAGAGGGGGCTAGGGTTTCTGTTTTGGGATTGTTTTCTGTTTTGTTGTCATACTGTTATTTGCGCGTGTACTTAGGTTAGGGTTGAGAGGGAGGACTTATCCTCACTCTCAACTCCGGGTTAGGAGGGGGGGGGAATGCATGGAATAATACCATCACATCATTGGACTGGATCAATCATCTCACCAAGAGATTAAAGGAACTCATACCGGATACACATCCAGGTGGAAAGTTCTTAGGATTGAAGGATTGGTGATTTCACTCTCTCTCTTCTTTTCTTTATCTCTTTATCTCCTTATTTCTATTTCTCATTTAAGTGCAACTTTGGAAATCCTCATCTCCTTTCAAACGCAGGGAACCATTAACTTCCGAACCTTGGGAAAATTATAGGGGGAAAACCCTTATTCTTTCCACATCTGGGGGTCTGGCCGGGAAGTAACCTTCCATTTCTTGTCTTTCAAAGGTAACTTGGCCCAATGTCCTATCCATACCTCCCTACAGTCGCTTCCTCTTCCTCTTCTTCTTCTCCTTCTTTTTCCGGGTCCACTACTCCAACCCCACTTGCGTCTTCCATCCCTCCTCCTCCCCCTCCTTCCGCTTGACCCAGGACAAGCTACGCTGTTCCCCCATTGGTCTCCAGTGACCATGAAACCACTTGTCCGGTTTGCATCAGGCCGCGCAACTACCCTCACATCCAAGTCAAAACTGCGGATGTGGAGGAGATGGAAGGCTACAAGAATCAGGATTGGCCAAAACTGAGGGTGGAGATCCTAAGGCAGTGGGGTAGGCGCGAACCTCAATTCTGGGAAAGCAATTTTGACCGCGTGGCCTTGGAGGCAAGCGCGCGCGGAGGAGTCAGAACTCGGGTGGAGCTGGTGGATTACACCTCGACATTTGATTGGATCTATCGGTACTTGTCAAAGAATGAGGTGGTGGCGGGACAGACGGGGGCCATGAAACGCGCGTTTCTGGGCGGTTTAGGCGTTCAACTCCGGGCAAGGGTGCAGCGGCATCTTTACAATCACAACTTGGTAAAGCGGTCATTGGACGGGAGCATCGGGCTCCTTCCGGAGTTGGCTGTCATTTGCTAGGCTGTGGAGAGTGAGCTTGACTTAGAAAAGCTTATTGAGGATACCGCTAAGTCCTTCCCAGCGGGACCAAAGAAATCCGCCCCCAGGTTTTGGCTCTGGCGCAATATTTGGCCCCGGTTCCACCTACTTCCACGCGTGTTCCGGTTCCTCAACCCGCGCCCGCCCCTCCGGTGAGTGAATTGACAGAACTGATGAAGGATTTGAAGATCTGCATGAGCCGTATGGGCCAGCAGCAGCCGCAAGGGCCTCCCCCTCACATGGTGGAAGGGTTTTGGCCACCCGGTACCTTTGTGCCAAGGGGATGCTTGTACTGCGGGACAAACAGTCATTGGCAATTGGCGTGCAAGGAGCTTACAAAGGATCTCAACGCGGGATTGGTTTGACCGGCGGGGATGGGGTACATGTTTCCAACGGGCAAACAGATTCTGATGGAGCCAAGCCAGCCAACCGCAATGCAGGAGGTGCGCACACAGGGTCAGGAGGCGGGAACAACGGCGCGAGCGTCACTAGGCATCATTACCGGTCCTGGATTGTGGCAACCACCTTGGGTGGAAGCTGAGGTAAGGGTAGTGGCAACGGAAGAGAAGGTGGCGGTCTCCAATAAGATGGAGGTGGATGCAAAGGAGCGACCCCTGTTGACCGTTCCAAAACCGGCTGCATGCGTGCCCGGAATCAAGGCACCGGCAGCAAATCCTGTAGGGAAGAAGAAAGCGGTGGAAATCGTGCGTAGGGTGATGGGGAACAAGACTCTGGTCCCGCTGACCTTGCGGGAACTGGCGGCTGTGTCTCCGGTGGTGGTAGACAAGATGGTTCAGGCCTTGCAGGATTGCAGTCAGGGCCAGGTACCTCAGAAGGTGCAGCGGGTTCATGTGGCGCAAGGAGTGTGAGTTGAAATTGGTTTCAACTCTGCTTGCTTACGTTCCGATGGTCATAGCGGGGAGGAAGGTGTGGGCTATGGTGGACAGAGGTTCAATGGTGAACCTGATGGATTGCAGATGGTGGATGACTTGGGGTTGGTTTGGTGGAAATGCGCAATGGGCCTCCGTGCACTTAACGGAGGGGAGTGTTGTGTGGATGGGGTAGTTGAGGAGGAGGAGGTCAAGGTTGCAAGGGTCAGTAGGCCTCTTTCTTTTCTTTTGGTTGATTGTGGGGATGTGATTTTGGGAAGGCCGTTCATGTTTGGGTTCCAAGCACAAATGGTTTTTGATCCAGAGGCGGGAACGGAGGAATTGACGGTGGAGGATTTGTCCGGCGGAAGGTTTGAGACAACTATCTGCAATCACGGGCAAGGGAAGCAGACAAGAGTGTTGGAGTATGAGGAGGAACCGGACGCGGAGTTGGTCTGCAACGGGAAACCCTTGGAGGATTTTTTCTAGTCGACCGAGAAGACCGCGCGGAACAAGCTCCGGTTTTGTGTGGGCAGTTGACTAATGAGGAGCAGGGAGGGGGAGGAAGGAAAGTGCAGGGCGCGCAAGTTGCAGAAGTAAGTCCCTTTTCTCAGTATGCATTGCCCAAGGGTACTATGCTTCAAAAACCCTATCATTGTGCCACACTCATGAGCAAAGGCAAAAGCGGCGGTTCCCTTCTGTGCAGGAACTACAGCAAAGGATGCATGCGGATGATGCGGTGCAATGCTGGCAAGTACAAGCCGGTGTCGCGGAAGGTCCAACCAAGGAATGAGCCGATGCCCCAGGAATTGAACGGACCGCTTTGACCAATTGCTTGGTTGCAGGACCCTTGGTTCACGCCAATCAAGACTTTGGGGTGGGTTACTAGTTTGGCACGGATCACGGAGGAGCGGATTGCAGCTTTCAATTTTGGCCCAAAGAGATGGTTGAGTACGGGGGAGAGTGAGTTGCTGGTTTTGGTTCTGGTTCTTTGGGAAATTGCGCTTGCGTTTGGACCTGAAGAGCGGGGGCTTCTGAAAAACAATATTGGCAACCCCTATGTCATCCCCACTGTCAATTGCGAGCTGTGGCTAATCAAGCCAATTCCGATACCGCGGGCAGTCCGGGAGCAGTTTCTGGAGTTAGTGCGGGAACGGGTGAAGACTGGCCTTTACAAACAGTCAATGTCTAGTTACTCCGGTCCAATCTTTGCAGTAGTTAAGCAGGACAGAAAGTCGTTGAGGATTGTCCATGATCTACAGCAGCTCAACTCCTTTACAATCCGGGATGCAGGAGGGCCCCCTTGCGTTGACGAGTTCCTTGAGTCAATGGCGGGGCGCGCTTGTTACGGTTTAGGGGATGTGATGGGGGGATACAACCAGCACAAGTTGGATCCTTGCTTGCGGCCTCTAACGGCATTTGAGACTGGGTTGGGAAGAATGCAGCTGACTTGGCTACCGCAGGGCGCGACCAATTCTGTGGTGGTGTACCAGGCGCAAATGGCTTGGATCCTGAAAGATGATCTTCCGGAGGGAGTCCAAATCTTCATTGACAACGCAGGCATCAAAGGTCCGAAATCCGATTACAGAGGAGCAGAGCTGGTTGAAGTTCCCGGCGTCCGAAATTTTGTGTGGGAATACGCGCAGACGTTGGAACGCATCCTGTTTTGCATCAAGGAGGAAGGACTGACGGTGTCAGGGAAGAAGTTGGCGGTTTGTGTTCCGGCGCTCAAAGTCCTTGGCCATGTTGTTGCTTCCAAAGGCCGGCGCATTGCAGAGAAAAAGCGGAACAAGGTCCTCAAATGGCCAACCCCGCGGACGGTGTGGTGTCCTATTTATAACCCCGGATCGAGAGCTGCGTCGGGGGCTGCGCGCTCAGCAGTTGGGTAGGTCGGGCTCAGCATCTGGCGTGCGCGCGGTCTCAGCAGTGCCTGCTGCGGGCTCAGCAGCAGTCACTGCGGGCTCAGCAGTAGGGGCTGCAGGGCTCAGCACCAGGTATGGGTTGGGCCTACCTTAGGCGGCGCCGGAACGCAACCCGCCCGGAAGAAGCGGACCAAGTGATGGAGCCGGCCCAACCAAGCTCGCAGGTGGCTAGTCCGGAAGGCGAGGGCGGAGCGATCATGGGCTATACGCGCTGGGGAGGCCCGTGCGGGCATAAGCGTGGGCCGACCCGCGGATTGCGGGATCCGCAGACGGCGCGGACAGAAACACGGGGGGCTCCAAGTAGGGCGCGGCAGAGGGCCGCACCATGAGAAGGATGAACCGGGCTAAGTTAATAGCAAAGGGCGCGGGTAATGGCAAGGGATGGAGGGATAGGGTTGGGCTAGGGTTCTGTCGCTTAGGGTTGGATTTCATCACTCGTTCTTGTTGTTTATGGTTGTACTTAGGCTAGGGTTGAGGGGGGGGACTCAAGACCTCACCCTCAACTCCGGGTTGGGGAGGATCATGATCATCTTACAGAATTGGAAAGGAAGGAATTCCATCATATCATCACTCTCTCTTCTTAAAAACTCATCCCGCCCAACCATCTTACAGACGCTAGACAAATAATTTCCGGAACTCAGGACAACTTGCGAAGGTGACTCTTCTTTAGTTTCCACAACAGTGTTGCATATCCTTCAGTTCTTGGGATTATGTAGCTATTTCCGTATGGTCATCAAGAGGTTTGCGGAGGTGGCAAGCCCGCTCCAATCACTAACGCGGAAAGGCGCAGAGTGGAATTGGGGAGAAGAGTGCAATAGCGCGTTCTGGAAGCTCAAGGAGATTGTGAGACGTGACATTGTGCTCCGCGATCTTGACTACAATGCAGGAGGAATTAGGCTAGTGGTCGATTCCAGCAAATTCCGCACGGGGGGGGGGGGGGGTTCTCACTCAAGAGGACGACGGTAAGGATAGGCTAGTGCTTTACGAGTCGGTCACCTTCACTCTGACGGAAAGCCGGTACTCTCAGCCAAAGTTGGAGTTGTGTGGGGTCACCAAGATTGTGCGGCGGCTTCAGTATCTTTTGTGGCGGGTTCACTTTGAGCTTTTGGTGGATGCAGAGGCGCTGGCCCGGATGATTAACTACCAGGTGTTTCCCAATGCTCCCATGACCAGGTGGGTGGCGTTTCTTCAACTTTTCTCCTTTGCTGTTGTTCATGTTCCAGGGAAAGCGTTCACTATTCCCGGCGCGTTGTCGCGGTATCCAAGGGACAACCCGTTTGAGGATGCGGAACAGCTCAATGTGGAGACCCCGGTTGTCAAGGTAGGGGTTGTGTGGGCGGGCGTTCAGCTGCTGCTCTGGAAGACCGGGAGGCATGCAATTCTTCATGATTACTTGCAGGACCTTTGTTTTCCTGACGGAACTACCAAAAATCACATGCGATGGGCAAGGCGGCAAGCGGGAAACTTCTATGTACAGGAGGGGCAGCTTTGGCGGCAGAAGACTCCGGTTCCTCTTGTGGTTACCACTTCAAGGGCGGATCAGGAAGCTATCCTCCGAAGCCTTAATGACAATCTTGGCCACCGAGGGGAGGTCAAAACGCGGAGGCAGGTGAAAGAGCGGTTCTGGTGGCTGGGGGTAGTGCGTGCGGTACGGGAATGGTTGGCGTCCTGCGAACCCTGTCAACGGCGGAGCTCAAGATTGCCTAAGGAAGTCGGAAAACCCACAGGGGAAGATGCCCTCTTTGGTTGAGTCTTGCTTGATGTTGTCCACATCAAGGCAGGTAAGTTTGCCTATCTGCTCATCATGCGGGACAACCTGTCCGGTTGGGCGGAAGCGCTTCCGTTGGTCAAGCTCTCGGCGGACAAAGTTTCTCTGTTTCTGGAGGAAGATTGGTTTGCGCGGTACGGGTTGCTTCTTCTGGTTACAGTGGATGGAGGGGCTGAGTTTTGCGGCTGTTTGGTCAAGTTAGTGAAGAGTTGCGGAGCCAAGTTTGGCCAAGTAACAGAGTATTATCCCAAGGGGGCGGGCATGATTGAACACGGGCATCAACCAATCAAGGACACCCTGGTCAAGATGTGCGGGGAGGACGGTAAGCGCTTGCAGGAGACCCTTCCAATGGTTCTGTTCGCGGATTGGATTTTGGTGAAGCGGTCAACAGGCTACTCGCCGTACGAGTTACTTTTCAGACAGCGCCCTGTGCTTCCGGTGGACATTGAGTTGGAGAAGTTTCTGTGGGTTGACTGGTGGAAGGTGAAGACCTCCTCCAAATTGCTTGAGGCTCGCGCAAAACAGCTCCTTTGACGGGACGGGATGCTTGCCAAGGCCGCGGACCGGCTGAAGAAGACTCGGATGGCATTGGTGCGCTATTGGGACAAGCGCTGCTTGCATTGTCTCCGGGATCCCTTGCGGAAGGGGGATTTGGTGCTCCTGTACAACCAAAGTCTGGAGTCTCAGTGGGGGAAGTTTTTTGCTAACCGGTGGAACGTCCTGTTCCGCGTGTCGTCCAAGTTCAAGGGCGGCAGCTATCAGTTGGAGGAATTAGACGGTACTCCGCTGAAACAGAAGGCGGCAGCTTTGCATGTCAAGCGCTTCTTTTGGCAAGGATCTACCTCGTTTGACAAGACAGCGGAAGGGGGTGACGGATCTGACGAGGGGAGTGTGGAGCACGGAGATGGTGTTGGAACGCGATCCGGGGATTTGTCTTTGGGCAGAGAAGCCAAAAACATGCCGTTGCAAACGGAGTAGGCGGTTGCGACCAGCTGGGGAAAGTGGCCAAGTTGGGGGGGGAGGTGGTGGGGGTAGGGGATAATTTTTGATTTGGTGAGGGGGTGCTCTAGCTGGTTCACAGCCGGAACAACTAGACACCCCAGAATGTTTGGAGGTGATGGGGGTAGGGGATAAGTTTTGATTTGGTGAGGGGGTGCTCTAGCCGGTTCACAGCCGGAACAACTAGACACCCCAGAATGTTTGTTTCTATATGTTTCTTTCTTATCTGAATTGTGGGGTCTTTGCTGGATTGGGGTTTTTTTGCAGGAAACGCAGGCACGGAACAAAGCCGGGTACGTGAACGCGAGGAAAAGCCCTGCGGAACCGGGAAGCAAGGAAAATCCTGCGGATGGGGGAAACGGGACAAAGAGCAATTTGCGGGCGGTCTACGGGTGTCGGGCAAAAAAAAAATTATGTGTTCTTTTCTATTTTTCTTCTCTGTTGGTTTCTTTTTCTCTTTTTCTCTTCTCTCAGGATATCTTGAGGATGGGTGGTTGGTATGGGAATAAGCTTGATTTGGTGAGGGGGTGCTCTAGCTGGTTCCCAGCCGGAACAACTAGACACCCCAGAATGTCCGTTCCCTTACTTTCTCTCTCTCTCTTCCCTTACAGTGGCGCACGCTGGTGTTTGGTTGTTGTGTTTGTTACAGGATGGGTACGGGGAACTGTGTGGAAGTTTGTCTGGGGCGGTCCAGGTGCCCCTTTTTGGAACGGCTGGTCACTTACGGTTGCTCACAAAGCAAAGCGTGCAGACGCGGACCTCAATCTCAAGCTCATTCTCACAAAGCAGGGTTGCGCACTTTTTCTCAGAAGGTTAAGACCTTGCGCAGATACGTGTATTTTCTTAGGAAAAAGGAAGCGCGGTAAACCCAAAAGAAAAGAAAGGGAAGAAGGAGAAGGGGGGGCAATGCACCTAAGCCATCTTCATCATCTCCTCCATTTCCGCCCTCAACAACGCCAGTAGGGCCCGGAAGGACGCCAGGAGCTCGCGCCGGGATTCCAAGGATTGGGCGCCAGGAGTTGCAAGGTAATTCCAAAGCATCATGGTCAACCTTTCCGCAAGAACCTTGAAGACGGCCGCCGGGAGTGCCATTACAATTGGTATATCCGGGATCTTGGGAGGGCTGGGGGGAGGAGCGGACGGCGAAGACGGGGCCTCCAGGGAACCAACAGGGGGGCTTGGTTCAGCTTGAGGCGATGACAGGACAATGATAGGCGACAGAGGCAGAGGGATGTTGGGGGTCGTAGGCCTCTTGTCCAAGGCCGCTGGTGGCGCAGTGCCTTGTGGATCTGGAGTGGGAGGAGCCAGTGCAGGTGCCGGAGGAGGACCCGGAGCTGGAGAAGCGCGACACCAAAGAATTTCATCAAGGCGCAGGTCCCTTGCGCCTTCCGTGACCCGGACGCGGTCCGCCCAGGATTGCAAAGCCCTCCGGAAATCATTGAAGGACGGGAAGTCCTCCTTCTGAGGTGGCCCCGCGCTGCAAAGAGGAGAAGCCAAGTTGCAACCCTTGCTTGGTGGAGGGCGGGTTGTTGTCACCTTTCCTATCCAAAAAAGCTGTCTTGTCAAATGAAGTTTAGCCCGGGGCAAAGAATTGTTTGACATGCAAAGCTGCGGCCTTCCATACAATTCCTCCAACTGGTAACTACCTCTGGTGAACTTGGGCATCATGCGGAAAGGACCATTCCATTGATTAGCAAACAGCTTCCCCCATTGAGTTTCCAGGCTCCAGTTGTAAAGCAGAACCAAGTCCCCCTTCTGCAACGGATCCGGGAGCTTGTTTGTGCAGCGCTTGTCCAATTAGCGGACGGACTTTGTGCAGGTTGCCTTCAGCCTTCTGGCCTCTTTCTCCAAATTCTTTTCCCATTGCAGGAGTTCATGGCGCAGGCCTTGACTAGATCCCTGGCCTTCTTAACCTTCCACCAATCAATACCCAGAAAGGTTTCCAGCTCAATGTCAATTGGCAGCACAGGCCGCTTCCCAAATAGCAGCTTGTACGGCAAATAACCCGTTGATCTCTTCACCAAAATCTGATCTGAAAAAAGAACTACCAGAAGGGTTTCCTTCCCCCACTTGCCATCCTGCCCGCACTTTTTCACCATCCTTTCCTTGATTGGCTGGTGACCACGCTCAATCATCCCTGCGCCTTCCGGATAGTACTCTGTCACTTTCCCAAACTTTTCTCTGCAAATTTGCACTAAATCTGCCAACTTTCCCTGCAACTCCGCACCCCCATTGACCATTACCAGGCAAAGTGATCTGTAATGGGCAAACCAATCTTCCTCCAGAAACAGCCCAACTTTCTCTGCCAAGAGCTTGACAAGCGGCGGCGCTTCCACCCATCCCAACAGATTCTCACGCGCAACAAGGAGGTACACAAACTTACCTGACTTTATGTGCACACAATCCAGAGAAACCTGCCCAAACAAAGCGTCCTCCCCAGTGGGAATATCTAATTTGCAAGGTAATGTTGAACTCTGCTTCTGACATTCTTTGCACTACCTTACCCACTCCTGCACCGCGCAGACTACCCCCAGCAACCAGAACCATTCCCTTTCCCGCTTCTGCGTTTCAAGCTTGCTGCAATGACCAAGATTGTCATGCAGACTTCCCAGAATTACCTCCAAATCCGCCCTCAACGTGCTGACCACAAGCAGTACCTGCGCACTCTGCCGCCACAGCTGTCGTTCCTGCAGGTAGAGATTCTCCACTCTCTGCCAAATACATCTAACAATCTTGGCTGGCATATCATCTGGAAACCAAAGATACTGCAAATACAAAATGAGGACCGCGTACCTCCCAAACTGCTGGAGTGGAAGTCAAACACCTACTTCCACCACTCCTACCTTAACCATTGGAGCCTCCACATTCAGTGGTTCCACGCCTTTGTACAGGTCATCATGTGGGTACCAAGACAGCGCATCCAGCATTGTAAAGGCATTCCCTGGAAAATGTACCACCATGAAATAGAACAACTGAAGGAACGCAACCCACCTAATCATAGGTGCATTTGGAAGAATTGGCAAATCAATCATCCGTGCCAGAACCTCTGCATCCACCAGAAGCATGAATTGAATCCCCCATAGAAAATGTTTCAACCTCTGCACAATCTTAGTGACCCTGAAAAGCTCCAACTTTGGCTGCAAATAATGGCTCTCCTTTGGCATAAATGTGACGGACTTGTAAAGGAATGGTCAATCTTTCCCCTCATCCTTCTGTGTCAGCACCGCCCCTGCGCCAAGCTTGCTCAAATCCATGGCCAACTTTATTCCCCCGGCCTTTTAATCCAAGTCCCACAGTACAATATTGCTTCCAACAATCTCCTTGATTTTTTCAAAGGCATTGTCAAATTTTGGACCCCAGGCCCATTCCGTGCCCTTACACGTCAATGCCTGCAATGAAATAGCAACCTCTGCAAACCGCTCAATGAACATCCATACATAGCTACATAATCCCAAGAACTGGAGAATGTGCAATACAGTCTTTGGCATTGGCCACTCAAGGACTTTGTTGTGTTTATTTTCTGCAATCCACCTTCCGTTAGAAGCAACCACATGCCCTAGAACCTCCAGCGTGGGTATGCAGACCGCTAGCTTTCTCCCTGACACCATCAGCCCCGCTTCCTCAATCCAAAACAAGATCTGTTCCAGTGTTTGAGCAAATTCCAAAACAAATCAAAAAATTCCTGGGGCTTCAAAAAGCATTTCTCCTCTGTAATCTGTCCTTGGGCCTTTGATGCCTGCGTCCTCAATGAAAATATGCACCCCCTCCAGAAGATTATCCTTTTGAATCCAGGTCATCTGCGCTTGGTAAAATGCAACTGAGTTAGTTGTGCCTTGCGGCAGCCTTGTCAGTTGAATCCTTCCCAATCTGGTTTCAAAGGCAGTCATTGGCCACAAACTCTGATCAAGTTCAAGCTGATTGTATCCACCCATAACATCCACCAACCCATAGCACGTGTGCCCTGAAATAGATCCCAGAAACTTTTCCATGCGCGGAGATTTTCCTGCGTCTTGGATTGTAAACAAATTGAGCTGCTGCAGATCATGAACAATCCATAATGACTTCCCATCCTGCTTAAACACTGCAAAGATTTGACTTGAGTAAATTGATGTTGATTTCTTGTAAAGTACCATTCCTACACGCTTGCGCACCAGCTCCAAGAAGGGCCCCCAAACCTCCCACGGAATTGGAATTGGCTTGATCTTCCAAGGCTCATGCGGGACCATTGGAATCACGTAAGGGTCTCCTATCTTGCTCTTTAACAGTCCCCGCTCTTCAGGTCCAAACGCAAGTGCTCTTTCCCAGAATATGAGTACCAACATCAGCAAATCCCATTCCTCCGCGCTTAACCAGCCCGGCGGTCCAAAGTTAAGGGCGGCAACCCGCTCATCCATAATACACTCAGATTGAGTTAACCATCCTGACACCTTCAGCAGAGATTTCCAAGGGTCCTGCAACCAAGGGATTGGTTGGCGTGGTCTGTTCAGATCCTGTGGCATTGATTTTTTCTGGGGATGGACCTTATGCGCAACCGGCTTATACTTCCCAACTTTGCACCATGCCATCTGCACGCATCCATTACCTTAGATCCTAGTCAAAACCAAACCGCAGCTTTTGCCTTTGCTCACAAGCGTGGCACAATGATGATGTTTTTGCAAAGTACCTCCTGGCAATGCATACTGAGGAAGGGGACTTACTTCCAGCATTTGTGCGTCCTGTGCTTCCTCCCTACTACTCACCTGCTCCTCACTGGTTGACTTCCTGCACAAAGCCTGAGCTTTCTCCGTGGGGTAACCTTGGCCAACTAGTCAAAATCCACCTCCGGACCACCCTTTCAGACCAACTCCGTGCCGGGGTCCTCCTCTTCTTTTCTTGCCAAATCTGGCATCCACTTCCCCAACCCTTGATTGCAGATTGTGGTTTCAAATTTCCCACTGGAAAAATCTTCCACCATCAATGCTTTTGTCCCCGCCTCTGGATCAAATTTCATCTGTGCTCAGAACCCAAACATGAATGGCCATCCTAAAATAGCCTCCTCTCAATCAACCAATAGAAAAGAAATTTGTTTACGGACCCTTGAAACCTCAACCTCTTCCTCCTCCACAACCCCATTAACACAACATGCCCTGCCGTTAAGCGCGCAAAGCCCCATTGCACATTCATTCTGAACCAATCCCAATTCATCAACCAATCTAGACGGAAGGAGGTTCACCATAGAACCGTTATCCACCATCGCCCACACCTTCCTTCAAGAAATCTTCATTGGAACGTAAGCCAGCGGATTTGAAACCAACTTCATCCCCTCTAGCTTGCACTCCACATCATCCCAAGCCAAGTTCACCCGTTGCACTGTTGGAGGGATCCTATTGTGTCCGCAATCCTTCAGCGCTTGAACCCCCTTGTCCACTACCACTGGCAACACTGCCACCAAGTCCTTCAAGGTCAAGGGGATAGTTTTTTTGTTCCCCATCACTCTGTGCATGATCTCCACCGCCTTCTTCTTCCCTACTGGATTCACCAGCCGCCCATCCGTTTCTGGAATGCGGGCAACTGGCTTAGGAGCTACTTGCAGTAACCGCTCTTTAGCATCCACATCCATGCTTTCCACTGCCGCCAGCACCTCTGTTGCTAGTACCCTTACTTCTGCCTCCACGCGGGGTGGTTGCCATACCCCGGGACTGGTGAAAATCCCAAGAAAAGCTTGAGCAGTTACCCCCAAATCCTGACCTTGCACGCGCACTTGCTCCATGACGGTCAGATTCCCAGGTTCAGTGGAGATCCGCTTGCCCGTTGGGAACATGAATCCCATTCCAACCAGTCAAACCAATCCCGCCTTGAGGTCCCTCTTCATGTCATTGCACCCCAACTGCCAATGCCCCTTGTCCCTGCAGTAATTGCATAATCGCAACGCAGGCGGATTTGACGGTGGAAGCAGTCCCCCAATGTGAGGAGGCCAATTGCGCAGCACTGACAACATTTGACTCAGGAAGATCCATAAATCCTTTATCAATTCTGTTGCAGAGAATCCTGTGGGATTATATAAATAAAGAAGCAAATAGCTTGCTGGAAGTCCTTGAAGGGGAATTTAGTATTACTCCTACTCCTTTAGAGTATTAGTATATAATAAGAGTGGTTTTAAATTGCCTGCCCTTCTAGTACTATTGTAAGTCTGCACAATAATTTATTTAAATTAACTTCTGGTTTCTTTGAAACTTAATTTACCTCTCAGATCAGACCTAGATTAGTTATTAATTGTTCTTGGTAGGGTTTTGTTGAAGAATGGACCAGATGTATTGGGTTATTGGTTATTTATTGATCATGTATGTTTGATTTTAACCAATACCCCAATATTAAAGGGTTCAAGGGTTTATCAAAGGGATGGTTTTGGAGAGGACCCAAGGATGGGTTTACACACAGGGGGCTGGGTATAGAAAAGGTTGGTAGTTCCTTTTTGTTGTTATCTCTTTCTTTGTAAGGGTTATTTATTGATTAAGGGGTTTTTTTTCTTTGATCTGGTGCTGAATATTTAGGTCACATAAGAAACCTTATTCAAGCACCTGTTGGGTGGTTTAATTGGTTAAAGGTGTGTTATAAATTGGTCTTGGATTTCTTGTTTCTTTATAATTGGTTCACTAATAAGATTTATCTGGGTAAGCACCACAGATGGGTGGTGAGATGGGATGAGATGGTGGATGGGGATGGGTGCTAGGTAGGCCAGATGGCATCTGAGGGCCTGCTAATACAACCTGGATAGGGCAGAGAGGCCCTCCTTAAATAGAAAATCTGGTGATCAGGGGATGCTCAGGGCTGCCCCTGAGGGTGCCCTGGGGCTTCCCCTGATAAAGTGGGATACAGGTACATGAGACATTTTAGCTGGTTAGAAAAAGACACTGCATGGAACTGAGGCAATTCTGCTGGTTAGACAAAAGAAAATGCATGAAACTGAGGCAATTCTGCTGGTTGGGAAAAGATTTTATAGGGTTTTAATGCCTGAAAAGCCTTGCATAAACTGCTGTGAAGTGCAGCTACAATATATTCCTGTGCAGTACTGGTGGTTGGTCTGGTGCTACTTGATTCTTTCTACATGTGTTGCTGTGCATTCACTGGTGGTTTGTTTAGTGCTACTTGCTTCTAGCTTCATGTATCTCTGTGCACTACTGGTGGTTTGTTTGGTGCTACTGCTTCTTCCTTTATGTATTTCTGTGCATTACTTGGTGGTTTGTTTTTTGCTGCATGGTCTTGCCTTCCTGCATGTAATGCTGGGTAGCCTTGTGGTACTTGTACTGGTGGGTTGTTGGGTATCACATGCTTCTGACTACATAAGTTTGTGCGTGTTTCTGGGATTGTTTGATACTACATGGTTCTGGATTCCTGCATGTATTGCTGGGTAGCCCTGTATACTTATGCATAGTCTTGTGTATGTGTATTTGCTTGTTTTGTTTGGAACTGGTTGAGACTGGTTCCACTTCCTCTTCCTATACTGTCCTGTATACTTCTGCATAGCCTTGTGTAGGTGTATTTTCTTGTTTTTTTAGATCTGGTTGAGACTGGTTTCATTTCCTCCTGCCTATTCTGTCCTGTATACTTCTTAATAGCCTTGTGTAGGTGTATTTGAATGCATCCTGGGTGAGGTGACAGGAGCTGAACCAGTTGCACTACCTCCTGTATCTGTATTGCTGTATTCTGGCTGAGGTGACAGGGTTGGTGTATGGTTCTGGTGATGAGGGTAAGCTGTTACTGGTATGTACTTGAAGGTTTGCAAGGTCTGTATTTATGCCTTCCACAGAGATGTGACACCTGGTTGAGTATGAGTTTGCCACAGTTGGAGGTTTGTTGGACTGTATCTTCCAATCCATGAGGGATAGAGGGGTACTTTGGCTGAGTGACTATAGGCTATTTGTGATTTAGAACCCATTTCCGAGGTTAATTTGAGGGTTTGAGATGTTTTTATAGTACAAAAGTGAGTCTGATGGCTATAGGACAGGTTTGGACTACCACATCCCCCCCAGACGTAATGCTGTCCACAGCATTCCTGTCCACAGAAATCAGACTCCAAATCCTATCTTTCTTCTTCTTCTTCTTCTTCTTCTTCTTCTTCTTCTTCTTCTTCTTCTTATTCTTCTTCTTCTTCTTCTTCTTCTTCTTCTTCTTCTAGAGACATAAATAATAAAAAAACTAATAATAACATGTAGGATAAAAACAAAGATCTAGAGGATCTTAGTGATCCAGTTGGTCCTGTTGCAATCTTGATGGCCTATCTCTAAATCTTCTCCTCTTATCTATTTCTTGATTGTGCCCATTTAGCAAGTAAAAGTATAACTATATCCTTTCCATTCTTCCTATGCATATATATATAAATTTGTTCATAGCTGGCTTCCCCTGGGAAAAGACAGGTTGTGCATACTTCTGGATTTTATTTCTTTGAAAAAATCAATCTTCTTTTCCCTTCTCCATCTATTATGGTACCTCATATCCAAAGCAAAATTCTCCTCTGATTACCTCTTTTCTAACTTTCAATTTTCTTTTTCCTTCTCCATCTACTATGGTACTTCATGGCAAAATAAAGATTCTTCCCAATTATTCCAATTTCATCCATGTTGCCCTCTTTGCATCTATTCATACTTGATAGATTCCTTTTCCCTTTATGCCTACTATGAAACATTTATTCAGAAAGTTCCAGCTCAAGATTAATTGGTCCTTGTTTACTTGTCACCTTGAAACATCTTGAACTATTTAATTGGGTCCAATTTTGATTTTTAGCCAGTATTGATGTTTTCAGGTCCCTCCTTCTTCCTAGTATTCTATGTTCTCTTTGGATTGAATTCTTTTTACATTAATAGTCTTCTTCATGCCAGTATATATATACATATTTTTATTCATTTTATTTTTTTTATTTGTTCATTTGTTTTTTTTTTTTTTTTTTTATTTTTTCAATTTTTCAGCAGTTTAAAGTCTTGCTTAGGAGTTTTGTTCCTTTCTGATTGAACCTTGTAATTATAGATTTAGCAGTTTTGGCTCTTGCTTAGGAGCCTGTTTTTTATGCAGCCTCTTATATATATATATATATATTATATTATATATATTTTTTATTTTTTTATCCCTGGTTTTTTTAAAAATGTATCAGAAGTTTAAACTCTTGTTTAGGAGTTTTTTGATTTATTTTTGATGAATTCAGAAGTTTAGGCTCTTGCTTAGGAGCCTTTTTTTTATACAGCCTCTTTTTTTCTTTTCATACATACATTTTATTTTTATTTTTTATTTTTTATATTTTTATTTTATTTTTTATCCCTGTTTTTTTTTTTAAAAAAAATCCATCAGCAGTTTAAACTCTTGCCTAGGAGTTTTTTTTATTTATTTTTCATGCCCTTCCTTTTTTACAAATTTTTTATATTTTTATTTTATTTTTTATCCCTGTTTTTTTTTTTTGTGAAATGCATCAGCAGTTTAAACTCTTGCTTAGGAGTTTTTTTATTTATTTTTTATGCCCTTCCTTTTTTATAATTTTTTTTATTTTTATTTATTTTGATCTATTTTTATTGTTTTTATTGTTTTTATTTATTTATTTATTTTTATTTTATTTTTAATTTAATTTTATTTTATTTATTTAGTTTTATTTATTTTTATTTTTATTTTTTATTTTTTTATTTTTTTATTTTATGCATACCCCCTTTTGGATCCAGTCTCAATGGCGGCTAGTCTTTCTTTTTTGTCTGGCGGCTAGTCTTTCTTTTTTTTTGTGGATGCGCGCGGGATTCGGTCGTGGGCTGTCGAGGGATACTCTCGGCAAGCGGAGGGGGGCGCAAGGTGCGCGGGAAGTTTGCAAACGAAGGGGCGGGCGAGGTGCCCAAGGTGGCTGTACAAGGATGAGCACTAAAGCGCGCGGTAGTCAATTTCGCGGCTTAGAGTTGGCCTGCAATCCTGCAGCCAGATGATATTGATCTTTCACAAGTATTCCAAACACGACAACGTACACGGGCGAGGCGTTTGGATTTGAATACGGCCTTCAGGCTTTCAGTTGGTAGGTCCTTCTTTCTGTTTCTCCTTTTCTGTATCTGTTCTCTTTGCTATGTTTATTCTGTATTGATTTTTCTCATTGTTATTTGGGGTTGGACAAAAGAAAATAGTTTATTTTCCCCCAAGTGTTAAAGACATTTGACATAGAAACAACGGCATATATATATCCTAATTACATGCTTTTCTAAAATATACTATAAGATTCCTGTTCCTGTAATTCCATAGTTTATTGTTCTGGTACATTCCATGCATGTATTATCCATATTTCTTATATTCCCCCCCACAATTTATTTGCCAATAGGGATGAATTGTAAAAACAAGAAATATGATGCCGTGCGGTGATATGTATAGGATAAAAAAACTGAAAGCAATTTGAAAATATTTGATGTGGAATAAAAAAGAAAAAAAGAAATAGAATGATCAAAAAGGGAACAAAAAAATAAAAAAATTAAAATTAAAGACCAAAGGGAGCAAGACAATATATAAAAAAAATCAGGAAAACAAGCAATCACAAAATTCCATGTGTTTCAGTTTGCCCAGAGCTTTAGTAAGAATGTTGGCCTGCTGAGTGTCACCTTTAATCCATTTCAACCCAAGGGTGCCTTGCCGGAGATGTTCATTCACAAAATGGAAGTCGCGGTTGATGTGTTGGGTCCATTTCATGCTTGATTGGTCCGTTGCAATCTTGAATGCTGCTTGGTTGTTGGACATTAGTGTCAGTCAAGATACTTTGTTAAAGAGCCTTTTCACCATGTTTGCAATCCACAACGCTTCAATGGCCGCGTATGCAAGTGCCATATATTTGGATTGACAAGTGGAGCGCGCCACACACTGTTGACGCTTTGATCCCCAGTGTATTCGCACCCCCCATAGTGTGCAGAAAAATCCATGTGATGATTTTGCACCTTCCCCTCCCCAGTTAGCATCCGCAAATATTTGGAAAGAGTCTTTGTAAGTTGGTTTTATGGTCAGCCTGAAATGTTGAGTATGGTGGACATATTGGATAAGGCCTTGTAGTGCCTCCCAGTGGCCCTCATCTGGGTTGAGTGCAAATCTGGCCAGATAGTTTACCACAAACCTGATATCTGGTTGAGTACCTTGGGCAAGGTAGAGTAACATACCAATACGGTGTAAGTAGTTGCCATCCGCCTTGATGGATTGATTTGATAGGAGATTGGTGTTGATGAGGGGTGTATCCGCGATAGCCGCGCAGTTCTCTGTTCGCAATAGCTTCTCAATTAGTTCTGGCTGTTGTAGAGTAAATCCACCATTGGTCGCAGCAATTTGTATGCCAACAATTGATGAGAGTTGATTGTCCCATTTAAGGGTCACAGCTTCATTTAACCGCTTCTTCAGTGTTGCAAGGAGCTCTGTATTCTCCGCCGTCAGTACGCCGTTGTCTACATGGACCCACAAGAACGCTCTGCCTCCCTCCCTGTCAAAATAGTAGGTGCTCTGGTCCTCGTGATTTGCCTTGAAGCCAATGTTTTCTAGCAACTCGCGCAGGTGTAACCAGCATCATCTACCTGCTTGTTTAGTGCAGTAAAACGACTTTTTCAATGGCAAGCCTTTCCCTTAGGGCATTTGAAACCTTTTGCAGGTTGGATATAAATTTCTTCCTTTATGTTGCTGTGTAAGAAAGCCGTCTTGATGTCAAAGGATTGAATTGGCCACCTATGTTTTTCCGCCATTGCCAGAAGCAATTGAAGTGCCGGGAAGGTCAGGGTTGGGGCAAAGGTTTCCTTGAAAGTGATTCCCTTGACCTGTGAGTAACCCTGGGCCACCAACCGGGCCTTTTTCCAGAGAAAGTTTCCCCCAGGGCCTTGTTTAGTTGTTAGAACATACTTCAAGCCTAAGATTTTTGACTTATCCTCTGGTGGGTCAGCATACTCAATTACCCCCGTTGCCCAGAGACATTGGTTCTCTTCATCAATTGCTTCAGTCCATCCCGCGCAGTCCTCTGACATCAGGGCCTTGTTGATGGTGGGTTTGTCAAGGTCATTGTGAAAAGCAAAGGTGCGTTATACTCCTAAGTTGTCCGCAAGTCTGGAATTTATTGATCTAGGCGTCTGTAAGGAGGTTGGATGCAATGAGTTCTTAAGTGTAGTGAGATAAAAGAGAGATAATGATATGTATTCTTTTTCCTTCAATCCTTCCTCTTCCTTTCCTTTCCTTCTCCGATGGATTGATTGATAGATTCCCCTGGATCATAACCCAACCCAGAGTTGAGGTTGAGGACTTGGGTCCCCCCCCTTCAACCCTAACCTAAGTACAACCACAAACGCAAAAGAACAATGAAACACAACCCCTAAGCACAGAACCCTAGCCCAACCCTACCCCTCCATTCCTTGCCCCATACCCTTGCCCTTCAATATCGATGTACACCCGGTTTGTCCTTCTCATGGCACGGCGGAGGGCCGCGCCCTACTCGGAGCCCCCCGGTTTGCCCGCCTGCGCGCGTCCGCAGACCTTGCGGTCCGCAAGTTGGCCCGCGCGCGCCTAACCCCCGATTGCCCTGCCCTTGCCTTCCGGACTAGCCAACCGCAAGCTTGGTTGGCCGGCTCCATCACTTGGTCTGCGTTTCCTGGGCGGGTCGCGGCCCGGCGCCCTTGGAGTAGGCCCAACCCGCACCTGGTGCTGAGCCCCGCAATTCCTACTTCTGAGCCCGCAGCGGCTGCTGCTGAGCTCTCAGAAGGCACTGCTGAGACCGCGCGCACCCAAATGCTGAGCCCAACCTACCCAACTGCTGAGCGCGCAGCCCGCAACGCAGCTCTTGACCCAAGGTTATAAATACAACACCACATTGTGTGCCACGTTTTTCTGGAGGGCGGAAACCAGGGAATCCTGAGTTTCCAGTTTGTCTCCTAAGGTGAAGTCCCCTAGATGTGTTGCCTCTATTTTGTGGATGGCTGTAGTAGTTGGGCAGAATTTCACGGAAATTCCTTGAGACACCTTGTGCGTATCCTTGTCAAAAAACAGCCAACCTTTTGAGTCAGGACATACGCCAAGGTGGTATAGTTCCTTGGCGTAGGGCACCATTTGCTTGAGATGTGTATGATTGTAGGCGTAGGATTTTCACCCAAAAGGTTGTAGCATTGCTAGGGAAGGTTGCTTCAATGTAGCTAGTTTGATTGGTGTCTTTGTGGCATTTGTGTGTACAAGGCAATTCAAGATCCACACTGCGTGTTTAAAGGCATAGTTCCATAGATTTGTGGGGAGCGTAGACGCATGTAGCATAGTTCTTGCCATTTCCGTGAGGTTCCTATTCAATAGCTCAATCACCCCGTTTTGATGGTGTTTGTAGGGCACTGTGGTTTCCCTCAGGATCCCCGCAGCTTCAAGGAATGAGGAAAGATCTTTTGACCCAACAAATTCAAATGCATTATCAGTTCGGAAGCGTTTTACTTTGTATGGGCAGAAGATGCGAAATTTGTTTATCCAATGGATAATTGCGGCTGGCGCCTTGGATCTGGTACGCAATGGTAGTGCAGAGCACATACCCAAATATAGGTCAGCAATGGTTAAGATGAACTTCTCTCCGTCGATGCTTTCCGCCAAAGGTCCAATGACATCTGCCGCCACAACATCCCCTGGCAGCTCACAAATATTTTGAAATTTGATTTCTGGCAGTGTATGTGTAGCTTTCATAAGGGAACAAGAATAACATAGAGTCATGTCATCCAATGGTATGTGTGGCAGGTTCTCCGCCGCCCCATACTTTTGGGTATTTCTTGGAATTTGTAACAACAAATGGCCAATGAGGTCATGGAGTGAGTAGGCAGTGGTCTTCATTGCATTGACAGATGGGGTAGTTGTAGTAGTCATAGGAATAAAGAAACGGTTCCGAGATTCAAAAGAAAAGAATTCACAGCTATTCTGCACAAGGGTGTATCTTGTGCCATCAAATTGCACGTCCCCATCATTTTTTGCGAAACATCCAATCGCCATTATTTTCCCCCGTACCTCCGGGCAGTACAGAACGTCCCGGAAGACAAGCCTCCCATAAGGAGTTGGGATGATTATGTCTCCAAAGTGCCTCACGGGAAACTGGTCTGAGGAAGCAACCAAGAGGGTTAGATTAGTCAGTTTTAAGGATGTAAACAGACCAACATTATTTGTGACAGAGTCCATTGCCCCTAAGTCCAGTAACACGGTGTTCTCTTCACTTGAGTTGTTGCTCATTGAGGCCACTTGTGGAGTACGTTCTTTCTGAAAAACTGGGTGACAGAAGGCAGACTTTTTGATACTAACATACCAATTATTGATCCTTGGATCCTTGAGCATTGGGAGTCTTGCTTTCTTCCTTGGGCATTCAACTGCCCAGTGCCCCCACTCAAAACAGTGGCTGCATGGATGGCGGAATGTGAGCCATGTGGGCGCCCATTCATTGCTCCTGTTCATGTATGTGGTCAGCTGGTTGTTGGTATTGCCTGTTGCTGGCCTAGTTGGGCGCATTGAGTAGCTGAGGAGCACGCTGGACGGGATGTTGGTTTGCGACATGGCATGACAAGAGATCAGTTTGAGTACGTCTTTCATGGATATCTGGGCGTGCTTGTTGATGGCGATTCAACTATCCAGGGCGTTTGCAATCTCCTGGTAGTTGTGTTGCGCGTTGAAGTGTAGGACAAAAGCAAGAAGATTTTCCACGCTGAAGCTGCCAAGGTGTTTTTTGATTGTCTGGAGGCATACCTTCAATTTTTTTTACGTCTTGTTGGGGTTGACCATGACATCTTGGGCTTGGAACAGGCGGCTCCACTTCTGTTAAGTGAAAGATCCCTTGACCTCAATACAATGATGACCCCGCAGGCATGTCAGGTGAATTACTGCGCCAGCGAGGTCCGCATCACGGAGTAGCGCCTGAAGCCCGAGTCTCAGTAGATCATCTAAAACTTCCTACGTCAAACTATCCAAATTTGTTTCCCTCAGTCTCTCTTCCTTCTCTATCCCCTTTCCTCTTCGTGTGCTTGACCAGTCCCAACTCACTCCTATCCCCCACCAACATCCAACCACCAATCTCCGAACCCTCGATACTTAGCCAACAACCCTCATCAACAGCTGCAGCATCCAGGAGGAGCTCAGACTATCCCAGTGGAGGTACGATCGGGATCTGGCCTCTATTCCTTCTTTTCATTATCTCAATACATGCGACTCACATCTCCAACACATTCTTTCTTTTCTGATTGTCTTCTTTCTTTCTTCATTGACTCACTAGCCTGATAAAGATAGGTCTGATCACCCTCCTGCCTGCAACCGTTCCTTGAGTCTACTAGCTAAGCTTAAAGTGCAGGTAATGAGCCCTCATGTTCTTTGAAAAACTCTTTATCAAACTATGACTTATAACAACCCTATTTCTATGGTGTCAAATAGAATATACTGCTACAAGAGTTACTATAAGTTCTTAAATAAAGAGACTCGAAATATTATCATGGTAGCAAGAGTCATCTCTTAGAACCTATAACTCTTGAGCAGATATCAGACACCAAAAGGGCTCAATGATTATGGCCAATACCGGTGGAAAACCCATCAACATTCCCTCCTCCGATGACTCTGAAGACGATTACTCCACAAAAACAAAGATTTTCAAACTCAACAGATACAATTGGCACAACTGGAAGAGCGCCTTCAAGGATGTTCTTATAGGCAAAGGACACAAGGAAATACTTAACAACAAATGGGTTAAGGACAATGCAGCGACGAAAACTTACAGACGTAAGAACGCACTAGCCCTCAGCCTCCTCAGAACCTCCGTCAACAAGGATCTTCAATTGTGTATCAAGTCCAGCAAGTCCAATTTTGCTAGAGCATACCAGGCTCTTGCCCTCGAATGTGGAGAAAGCTTGTTAATTGTTGTCGGTGACGCACTCATCCGACTGGTAAACATCACATACAAACCAGGTAAAAGTCTACGTGAGCATATGTCGGCATTCAAAGACGCCTACATCAATTTGTCGGAGATGATCAAGGGCCAACCCACTGAAGAAAGGGTAATGACTGTATCCACTGGACTGGCCGCTATACTCTTCATCAAGAGCCTACGACTTGACAAAGTGATGTCCAGCCTCATCTCCACGCTTTACAACCTACGTCCGTTTACCCTGGAGACGGTGTTGAACCAAGTCATGCTTGAAGACTCCAGGCGATTGTCAAATGCTACTGAGTCGTCCTACTACGTATCACGTCAACAAAAGCCCCAACGTCCGTCAATCCAAAAACCCTTCAACCACGATGAAGGCAAGCGACCGTTCAAACCGCGTTTGGCTTTCCCCACAAAGAAAAATCCACAGCGCCCAGACAAGAGTCACATCGCGGCCCAGATAGAGAGATTAGATAGAGAACTTCGGCAACTCAAGATGGCGAACTCTGTCAACGCCGTTGAGGAAGACAAACAAGAGGACAACAAGCCAGATGTATGAGGTGTCCAAGAGCCTTCTGCATGGTCTTGACATCGAACTTGGTGGATTCTTTGCTTATGAAGTCGTGTATGTTCATAGGAGCAGGGGCCTTGACTATGTTAACGTTTTCAAAGCCAAACTCAGACAGAGCTTTTTCAGTAAAGTCCTTCTGGTGTAGTTTTACCAAGCCATTGTCGTTACACTGTAGGGTGTATCCCAAGTGTTGAGTTGGTTGCTCTTGCACTTTGACCTTGTAGTGACCCCCCAGAAAAGTCAAGAATCGCTCAATCTTGGCACGGTCCGCCCCTAAAATCAATCCGTTGTTGACGTGAATGTGCAACCAAAGTGTTTTTGCTTCATTCATGAAGATCAACTCGTCTCCAGCGGAGGGTGTTAGGCCCAGGGTTGCTAACATCAACGCCAAATGTGCCCGCCAGCACCTAGGTGCTTGCTTTGTGCCGTACAGTGACTTGTTTAGTCTCCATACCCAGTCCTCCTTCCCAGGAACCTCAAAGCCAGCCACCTGCGCCACATGAATCACGGCGTCAATGTCACCATAAAGGAACGCTGTTTTGACATTGAATTGGAACACATTATAGTTGTGCTGTACCGCATCCGCCAAAAGTACTTTCATTGACTCGCTCCGCCCCACCAACAAATACGTGTCTAGATAGTGCCGCGGGTATTCTTGATGATTTCCGAAACACACCCAGCAAGACTTGCGTTGTGAAATTTCCCCAAATTTGTTCTTTTTACGCACCAGCCGCCACATTCCCCCTATTACCTGATCATCAGCGGGTCTAGGTACCAACGTTCCGGTCTCTCGCAGGAGGTGTGAATTATTCTCCTTGGTCATTGACTGTATCCACAAGGGACGTTCCTCCGGGTCCGACATTGCTTTTTCCACCAAAACTACTTCGCTGATGAGTATCTCATCATTGTCCTCATCATGAGTCTCTTGCTGTCGGCCCCAGCGGGATTTGGTGACAATTGCTCCGCGGTCGATGTCAGAACTAATGTCCTTCTGAGCTTTATCGTAGTAAGGAACATACGTGTATCCCTTCTTTGCGCTCCGTGCGGGGGGAGCAGGTTGAATAATGGGAGGCTGTTCTTGGTCTTTGTCATTGCTATGCTCCATCTTGGTAGGTACAACACTGGTGCCTGGTTGAACTTCGGATGGTGGAGATAGCGGTGGCGGGTTGAACAAGGTAGTTTGACTTGATTGAACTTCCCACGGAATGTTTACCGCCGTCAGTTGACGCAAATCCACGCCGTTTATTCTGAGTGCAGATAGACACTGGGGCAGTGCAGAAGAAGGTTTTTTGAGTGATGAACGGCAGTTGTAAAAAAACGTCACTTTTGTCGGCGTAAAATCCTGGCTTACCACTATCTGCTGCTTGGTAGGATCAATGAAGCGACCAGCGTCAGAATACGGTTTGTATCTGAGGAAAAGCAACGGCCTCAATTGATGGTCAAGTTTGTTACCTTGAGGCGAGTGTAAGTTTAATTTAAGTCCAACCAGTATCAGTGATAGCACGTTTTGTACCGGTTCAATCGTGGAGTTCACAGCAAGTAGAGTGTTAACAGGTGATTCCCACGCCAGTGCCGCTGAAGGTAGTACGTTGATTAGCATTGACGCGTAACAAGCTGCTTCATCCCAGTAGCTGATTGGGACCATTGACTGCGCAAAAATGCGTTGCATTTTGGTGAGTATCGTTTGGTTAAACCTTTCTGCTAATCCGTTCGTTTGGGGTGAGTTAGCTGGACCTTGCTCAAGGACTATTCCTTTGGCTGATAGGAAAGTGCATAACTCTGTTGACATGAACTCACCCAGCATGCTCTTGGTATCCGTTGCACGCCACTTTTTCCAGCTAACATTCTGCCATAGTGTGTGAAAAGTGTCGCTTCCTGCATTCCTTTGCGCAATTTTTTTGGGATTGCTGAATCAATCGGCCTTTTCGTTTGAGTATTTTTAGTATTTGTTGTCTTCTTTTTTTTTTGGCAATCCTAGTAGTTGATGTTGCCACAATTGGATTATATCGCCCAGCGATTAGTTGGACTGCTGAGTTCCCAGGTAGCTGGGGAAAAAAAAAGATGAGTCTGGTTTTTGTTGGATTTATATTTTTATATATATACGTATAAGGCTAAACCATTTGCTGATAGCTTGATTTTTTTTTTTTTTTTTTTTGAACCAATTGCAGTCTTGTTGCCATCCCCGATTTCTCCTTTTATTCAATTGACAAGATTTGAAGTTTAAGCGTGATGGCCAATTGATTTTGTTGGTTATTGCTTTGTTGTCATTATTATTATTATTTTACTATTTTTTTTTTTTGTATTTTTATACCTTTTATATTTTATATATTTTTTTCTTTTTCTTTTTCTTTTTCTTTTCTTTTCTTTTTCTTTCTTTTTATTTCTTTTTCTTTTTTCTTTTTCTTTTTCTTTTTCTTTTTTTTTGGATGTATGCAATAATGTTTTTGGGTATGTTTTTTTTCTTTTTCTTTTTTTTTTCTTTGCAATGTAACCTTCTTCCATAACTATGAGAATACCAAAAAAAGGACTAAAATGGATTTCTGGCTATCTGTTCCCTGAATTGGTTAGTAAAGGATGAAAACTAATTTGGTGAGTCAACATTTTTTTTTATTTTGTACAGATAAAAGACACTGATACCACCTTCTTCCTTTTTATGTAAATAATGACTCCTAATACAGTGTTGTTACATGTGCCCACCTTTGCCCTCAGCAATTCAACAGAAACTGAAGGCTTAATTCTGCATCAAGGAAGGTAAAATGAGATGTTATTCTACCAAGTACCCTGACCACCTAACATGGTCTGGTATAACTTGGTCCATCATGATCATATGACTTATCCAGGCCTTAGCCCAGTCTTCCCCATAACAAAAGAAATACCTGACAATCCATGGTACTCTTCCATGATGAGATGGCCATTGTCCATAAACTAACAGGGTGTTTCCAGTGTAATTGTTGAGTAAGTCCATAAAATCTGAGTTGTCCAATCCTGCTCCAGGTAATTCTTCCCAATTGGTTCCTTCAATGTCTTCAAGGTTGGTCCAGAATCTCCCAAATACTTGTTGAAATACCTCCAAGTTTTCTTCAACTTCTTGTCTTTTCAGTACTTCCACCCATCCTCTTTCTGCTGGTGTTTCAGGGGTGATGATGTTATCTTCCCAGGGGTCTGGTAAGCCTTCAAGGTATATTTCTGGTATGTTCTGTCCACTGTGCCAGGCTTCTTCTTCCTCCAATTATGCTGTAATACTGCTCATACCCATGGGTCTTCTAGGTGGTGTGACCTGCCATCCAGCTTGATCTGGTGAACAAATTGGGAAACATAAACTTTCCCCTCCTGCTATCTCATAGCTTAAAACTTCCCCTTTATGCTTTGACAATTCCAGCCTAACTTTATGATCCACTAAGAAGGGTCTTCCAAGTACTGTATGAATTGATCCTTTGGCTATGAAGAAGTGGGTAGACTTTGGTTCCCCAGGTGTGATTTCAAATACTGTTCTTTCAGCCAATCAAATTATTGGTGTAGAGTGGCCTCCAATTACTGTAACATTCATGAATAGTTCTCTGGACACCAAGCCTGTCTGAATGGCCAAATGTTCTGGTATGAAATTTAACTCAGCACTAGTATCCACAAGAGCCTTGATCTTCCTTCCCTTAATCCATATGTCTATGAATCCCAATGGACAAGCATAGGTGAGGTTGCTGCCTATGGGGTATGGGTATTCATCATCTGAATAGTCTTCAAAGTGGTGTTGAAATTCATTTATCCTCCTATTGCTCCTGATGGTTGATGCTTTAGAGGCTTTATTCAAACCCAAGGTTCCTTCAGGGGGCATATCTTTTACCTTCTGGAAAAAGTTTGGTGCAACTGAAAGGAGCTCCTCCAAGGTAAGGTTAAAATTCTGTTTCAATATTTTCTTCTTCAAGCTTTCTTCCATCTTGGTTTCTTCCTAATTATCCACTGGTTCTGAATTTACTGGGTTCCTCTTCACAGGTTCAGTTACAGGCTCCTTGACAGGTTCTTTGGGGGGGCTCTTCTTCATCTTCAGAATCTTGGTCCCCTTCCACCCATGCTCCTGGATAGCTTGTCTTCCTCTTCCTTGGTTCTTGTGCTTTTTCTTTAGTTGGTGCTGAAGGTCCCTGGTACACTACTGGTGCCCTCTGAGTGTTATCCTTCTCTGGTGGATTTCCAGACAACCTTTTTGATCTTCTCATTCCCCATTGAACTTGAGATTCCATCATATTTACCTCTGGTGGTGTCCAAGCTTCCCAATTTCCAGTCTTCAAGAATGCTGCAACATTGGTTGGTTCTTCTTGTTTCTGGGGTTCCTCCAATTTCGGAACTTGTTGAGCCTCTGATAATTTCTTGACCTGATCTCTGAAGCTTTCCTGCTGGCTAAAAGGTATGGGTTCTCTGTTTGGGAAGTAATAGTTGGGTTCTTGTTTGAACACCCTTATGCCCTTTTTGTCTTCTTTCAAGTCTTGAAAGTTGACTTGGGTATGGAGTTCATCCTTGCAATAGTAACATCTGATTGGCCATCTGGGTCCTGCACTGGGAGATGGGGGTCTGTAGTTTTGTTCCATTCCTTGGTTGATCCTATCAAATTGTGGAGGTGCCTGCTTCTGATTTAAAGCCACAGTGAGTTTTGCAATTTCTTCCTTCATTTTCAAGAGCTCATCTACTCCCAGTTGCTGAAACTTGACTTCTTTCTTGGTCTCCACTAAGTTCTTGATGATAGGTTTAGGGATTTCTTCTTCATCCACATCCCATAAGGCCAAGGTTATTTCCACAAATTCCTTCAAGTTCTCCAAATCTGGTGGAAGGTATCTGCCATCTCTTGCAATCTTGATTCTTCCTGCATGGGCCAGTTCTCTGTTAACTTCCCTCCTAAGGTCAGTGGACAAGGCTTTCCTGAGGTTTTCCCCACTTTCCAAGTTGGTGTTGTAAAAAAACATTCTGATGAAATAAATAACCATCTCCTCATAACTTCCAATGAACTTCTTGAAGTCATTCTTAGTCTTGATGCCCCCCTGCTCTTGAGTATTTCTGAGAAGACTTGGGATGGATTCCTCATTGAAACTTCTATGGGGGGTAGCTGTGCCCCATTTCCTTTTCAATTCCTTCTTCCAAAGGTCCCAGTCCCCATATTCATGTCCTTCCATATCTTCAATGGACTCCCTTATCTTCTTGTCTTGTACTAAAAAGGGTAATTGTAGGGCTATATCTATTCCTGCTGCCTTCTGGATCCTTGCCAGTTTCTCTAATCCTTTAATAAACTGCTCTAATTCTGTCCCATAAAATTCAAAGTTCACTTTCTTTCCATCCAATAATACTCCATTTTGGTCAGCATTTTTTATTATTGAGTTATGCTGGACGGGTCTTCTGGCTGGTTTTCTTTCAGTATATTGGCTCCTAGTAATTCCACTTCCTTCTTCTCTAGCTTGGGAATATATATTTAGTCCTGGGCTTATGGAGGGGTGTGTTGATTCTTCAATGGTTTTTGCTGTGATTTTTCCATATGCTGATCTTGGGGTTGGGGTCTGAAATCTGGTTCTTGGTTGGGTGTATGGGGTTTCTGGAATTCCCTGTGCTGTTTTTTCTTCAAGCATTCGGTTTATGAGTTTTGTAATGTTTGCAAGGTTCCCCATTGCTTCTACTCCAGGCTCTGGCTGATTCTAACTTCTTTACTGGTCTTCCTCTAGTTTATCCTGGGATCTACTGGTTATTTTGGTTTTTTCTTGCAGTTCTTTCTCCATCCTGATTATTTAAGATAAAGATTCTTGGTTATTAGCTTCAATCCCTCTGAGTTGGTCCTTGAGGTCTTCAATTATCTTGTATGGGTTTCTTCTTTCTGCCTTCTGAATTTTGAGTTAATTCTTGAGGATAATATTCCACCAAACTTTTTTTAATAGCTAATCAAATCTAAATGAAACAGCCCACTGTTGGGACACCAATTGTAGAGACTCCTGTGGGATTTTATAAATAAAGTAGCAAATAGCTTGCTGGAAGTCATTGAAGGGGAATTTAGTATTACTCCTACTCCTTTAGAGTATTAGTATATACTAAGAGTGGTTTTGAATTTCCTGCCCTTCTAGTACTATAGTACGTCTGCAGAATAATTTATTTAAATTAATGGCTGGTTTCTTTGAGACTTAATATAGGTCTCAGATCAGACCTAGATTATTTATTAATTGTTATTGGTAGGGTTTTGTTGAAGAATAGGCCATATGTATTGGGTTATTGGTTATTTATTGATCATATATGTTTGATTTTAACCAATATCCCAATATTAAAGGGTTCAAGGCTTTATCAAAGGGACAGTTCTGGACAGGACCCAAGGATGGGTTTACCCACAGTGGGCTGTGTATAGAAAAGTTTGGTAGTTCCTTTTTGTTGTTATCTCTTTCTTTGTAAGGGTTATTAATTGATTAAGGGTTTTTTTTTTAATCTTGTGCTGAATATTTAGGTCACACAAGAAACCTTATTCAAGCACCTTTTGGGTAGTTTAATTGGTTAAAGGTGTGTTATAACTTGGTCTCTGATTTCTTGTTTCTTTAGAATTGGTTCACTAATAAGATTTATCTGGGTAAGCACCACAGATGGGTGGTGAGATGGCATGAGCTGGTGGATGGGGATGGGTGCTAGGTAGGCCAGATGGCATCTGAGGGCCTGCTAATACAACCTGAATAGGGCAGAGAGGCCCTCCTTAAATAGAAAATCTGGTGATCAGGGGATGCTCAGGGCTTCCCCTGAGGGTGCCCTGGGGCTTCCCCTGTTACAGTGGGATACAGGTACATGAGAAATTTTAGCTGTTTAGACAAAGACACTGCATGAAACTGAGGCAATTCTGCTGGTTAGACAAAAGACACTGCATGAAACTGAGGCAATTCTGCGGGCTGGGAAAAGATTGTACAGGGTTTTCATGCCTGAAAAGCTTTGCATAAACTGCTGTGAAGTGCAGCTACAATATATTCCTGTACAGTACTGGTGGTTGGTCTGGTGCTACTTGATTCTTTCTACATGTGTTTCTGTGCATTCACTGGTGGTTTTTTTAGTGCTACTTGCTTCTAGCTTCATGTATTTCTGTGCATTAATGGTGGTCTTTTGGGTGCTACTGCTTCTTCCTTTATGTATTTCTGTGCATTACTTGGTGGTTTGTTTGTTGTTGCATGGTTTTGCCTTCCTGCATGTACTGCTGGGTAGCCCTGTTGTACTTGTACTGGTGGGTTGTTGGGTATCACATGCTTCTGACTACATAAGTTTGTGTGTAGTTCTGGGATTGTTTGATACTACATGGTTCTGGCTTCCTGCATGTATTGCTGGGTAGCCCTGTATACTTCTGCATAGCCTTGTGTAGGTGTATTTGCTTGTTTGTTTGGATCTGGTTGAGACCGGTTTCACTTCCTCCTTCCTATAATGTCCTGTATACTTCTGCATAGTCTTGTGTATGTGTATTGGCTTGTTTTGTTTGGAACTGGTTGAGACTGGTTCCACTTCCTCTTCCTATACTGTCCTGTATACTTCTGCATAGCCTTGTGTAGGTGTATTTTCTTGTTTTTTTGGATCTGGTTGAGACTGGTTTCATTTCCTCCTACCTATTCTGTCCTGTATATTTCTTCATAGCCTTGTGTAGGTGTATTTGAATGCATGCTGGGTGAGGTGACAGGAGCTGAACCAGTTAAACTACCTCCTGTATCTGTATTGCTGTATTCTGGCTGAGGTGACAGGGTTGGTGTATGGTTCTGGTGATGAGGGTAAGCTGTTACTGGTATGTACTTGAGGGTTTGCAAGGTCTGTCTTTATGCCTTCTACAGAGATGTGAAAACTGGTTGAGTATGAGTTTGCCACAGTTGTAGGTTTGTTGGACTGTATCTTCCGATCCATGAGGGATAGAGGGGTACTTTGGCTGAGTGACTGTAGGTTATTTGTGATTTAGAACTCATTTCTGTGGTTAAGTGGAGGGTTTGAGCTGTTGTTATATTAAAAAAGTGAGTCTGATGGCTATAGGACAGGTTTGGACTACAACACCGTCATCTTGCTAATCTCTGGGCCCGTTGTCAGTGTTGTTGCCAGAGTGTGTTCTGTTTTCAAGGGACCTAGAACCGGTGTGGCGCCCCATCCTGGACACCCTGGCCAGTGCGGAGACTTTAATTTTTTTTTATGATTTTTCCTTATCATCATTCATAGGCATCATTATCAAAAAAAAAAATCTTTGATCTGGAATAGGGTTCCATTTAGTTCCCAGCTTCCCAACTGCTCATTCTCTCACACTTCAAGCAAACAGGTGACAATTATGCAAAATCGTCACCTGGGCCATTTTGATGTCACGCTTCTCACATTGCATAAGACACTTGCGCAACAGTTGGATTGACACCTGCTCCATCGTGCAACAGCTAGTGAGACAGTCATCAAGAGCCCGCCTCTTGCCTTTGGTCCCCCAGCCATCACCTCCCTATCCCTCAGCAACATTGTACCATTCTCATTTGCTTGTTTACCCTTCTCCATCCTAGAAAGAACGTTTTCAATCCCCAAATTTAACTTCTTCCAACCTGACCAAGAACATGTCCAACAACAAGATTCCCCCCCAAGCTCCTAGCAACCTGAATCCCCCATCAAACTAAATCAACTCCCCCATTCCAACCATGAATCCCAAAAGCATTGAGGCCATTTTTTCTGCTGCTCTATCCAAGCAAGCCACCAACCTTGAGTCCAGCATTAAGTCCAGTCTTCAAAGCACCCTAAGCAAGATGCAAGACAGGATTGATCAGCTTGAGTTACATGATGCTCCCTCAAACTCCAAGGCTACCAAATTGAAAGGGTCAAAGTCCAACCCAACGGCCTCAACTGGTTCTAAACCTGTTCCCAAGAATTCTTTTGAGGCTAAGAAGACCCAGGAGACAAAGAAAAATATGACATCCACTCCACCTGTCGAAAAGTGGGCTCCGTTAGTTTCCAAATCAAACCAAAAAAATCAGTACCGTCACGCTCAATCTGAGCCTGCACCTGTGATTCCAGGCAATATTACCACCCCAATCAAGACACCCAAGGCTCCTTGTACTAGTATTCCAGGTAAATTGGGATCCACTACCAAGAAAAAACCAAATCAGATGATCACCAATGATTTCCCACCTGACTTTAAGGCCACCAAGGTTAGTACTAGGCCTCCTACATGAATTCAATCCAAGCATGGGGGACTAATTCACCCACCATCAATGTTTAGGATTGTTTTTTTGTTCACATCAGACTCCTCTGGGGCTTAATTGAAACTGCATCAGTACCTCCTGCCGCAAACCCTGAGTTCATAAGGAGCTTCTGTGACAACTTCCAATCCATTGACAAGTTTGAAAAGTATGCTCAAGATTCCAGATTGGCCCAATTAATCTCTCAAAACAATGTCCAAACTTTGAAATAAAGTTGGACTGGAAGATTGAAATTTGGTAGAAACTTTATCCACATAGATGACTGCCACATTGCCTATATTCATGGCTACCTGGCAAAAGTTGGAATTAAATGCTGGGGACCAAACTTAGAAGAAGGCTCTGAGAGCTTGTTAAACGCAGCCTGTCAAATTTCAGCAATCAGCATTTTCCAACAGATGGCTGTTGCGGGGTCATATGATTTCATGAATTTTAACCACAAGTACAAGGACAATGTTTTGATAATGATACGTGCCTATAACCACTATGTTCATCATGTCTTGGCACAGAAATTTTTGGCCAAATGCAAGACATCTGGCAAATATTCCACGGTTATGGAGCTCAGAAGCATCCAGAAGAATCAATCTTGGGTGAGTGATTTTTTGTGGGTTCTTGCATTATTCCAATGCATTACTAACTTGTTCTTATCCTGTTTTCAGCTACGTGAAGCACGCTTGAAATTTGCAGTGATGAATGACTTCCCTGAACGTTATCGCAAAATCATCAATGAAGTTAATGCCCACAGTGATGACAAGTGGGATGCAGAGCATGGCTGTTTTGCCATCAAGACACTTGCCTATTGCTCGATTTCAGCCAAAATCTTCTTCCGTAGATTGGACTCAGCAATGAAAAACGTGGCATTTGCCACTGGGAAGACAAGCCTGATGAGATCTTGGAAATTTCATTCTCAATCAATCCTCTCAAACTTCAAAAAGGCACCAAAGGGGCTTCCCTTGGATTTCTACTGCCGCAAATGGTTGGCCAAGCTTCCAACTGGTCAGCAGAGAACAATCCCGGATCTCAATCAAGTCGCCTTTCTTCCTGATGCTTCAAAATCCCTGTTTCCAAAAAATCATCCTGACTAAAACAAAGACAAAAAGATGTTGGACAGTTGTTTCAACAAGAAGTTTCTAGAACAAGCTTTGAAAGAATATTGAATGACCAAAATTGTGAAAGAGGAGGAAGAAAGCAATGACAAAGAAAATCAAGATTCCTAGTCTGATATTGATGGTGGTGTGATTGATCTGGAGGGAGATAGCCCTGAGGACTTGGAAATGTATTTGTCTGATGGTGATTGGGGGAATCATTATAACAAAGATGATGACTCTAGTTATGATGAGGATTTGGATGAAGCGGAAGAAGACATTGAAGATGATGAAAGCACTGGCCAGGAGGAGCCAGACCCCAATGAAATGCAGGAGTGATGGATGCCCCATGGGCATATGAGCCAGGACTGAATGTGGCATCAATGATTGGATGTACAGGTGGAGCATGTGTTTGTAAAAGGAATATATTGTGAAATGATTTTTTGGATGTTACAATGGGCGCGAACCCAATAAAAGGTAGTATTACCACCAACAACCAAGTGTAAATAGTTTATATCCCTTGTCACTTTTCTAGGAACATATATGGTTGGGAAGTTGTACCAAGCAAACAAAAAAATTATATTGCAAACAAGTTGAGACAGAATAAATACAAGCATGGGCTATGAGATGACCTGGGAGAGAGACTCCTGGTTGATTTGTAAGATGGCGTAATGAGTAACAGGGGCAAGGATGATGCCGTTGGTTTCAAGTGTGAATGTATGATCAGGCAGGAATTGATAAGCAGAAAGATGGGATGATGTGGAATGAGTTTGGGATAAGTTGACCAACAACAAACTTCATTTTGTAGAGCCAAAAGCGAAACATCTTGTTGGGGGAAGTGGTATCCTTGTAGAATTGGTCATTTATTGTTTGCACATTGCACAGGGTGTCGGGTCCGCTAGGCAGGTCAAGGGTGAGAATGTCTCTCACCATTCCATAGTATACCTTCCCATCTTCTTTATACACTACACAGTTGTTTGGTTCCATGGCTGATACTTCCACCCCATCAACACCCTTACAGTGCATCTGTAATTTAACAATGGCCCGCAACACTTTTGCGCCAACAGGATGAGGAAGAGCACGGTAATCCACACCCGCACCGTCCTTTGTATGTACATATTTGAGTACCCTTTCATAAAAATTGTCTTCTAAAATCAGTTTTCACCCACCAGCTCGGCTTGATTTGTTTTGATCTCCAATGTCCAAAATAAACTGCATAAATGTTGGACTTGCTTCCAACCGCTGCACCCTACACACCGTCTTCAGTAGTGTGCCCTCCAGCTCACCTGTGGAACAAAAATTATCAGTTTAATTCCACTTACCCCTGCCTTTTGAAGCCTATGTGCATAACTTACCAGATTGTTTGTTTGTTTGATACCCTTGCAAATGGCCAATCACCCGCTCTCCACTGAACTCGGCTACGCCCAACATTGGCCCCCACAGCTTGAGCTGCTCAGGAATATGTAGTGCATAGTGGTGATTTGGCTGGACTACAGGGTATTCAAAAATCCGCCTGGATGTTGAGCCATATGTTTTGTCAAATTGGGCAAAAAGACTTGGATGTGTTTCTCAAACCTTGCATGAGACTACAATGTTGGTACAGGCAATCAGATTGGTGATATTCTCCATGATGAGATATCGGTTTGATCCACTGTCAATGTCCTCAATAGAGTCCAAGAATATTTTGGCCACAATCAGAGGAATGACATAAACAAAGAGAGTATACCATTTGGAAGCCTTGAGCTTTCCGCACTTTGATTTTCCTAATTGACTTGGCAGGTTTGCAATCTTTGTTGGTAAAACAACAGCCTGCATTGCTTCCCTAAAGTATTCCATGTCTTTCCCAATCAAAAGACCCCCATTCCGTCCTTGGTTAAGGTCAACATCATTGTCTGAATTGGTGGTACTGGAGTCTGAGTTGTCATTGTTGAGTGTGATAACACTTGGGTCGAGCCAGGGTTGTTTGTTTGATTGTTGGTTAACTCCTCTTTGCCTCTTTTACTTAAATGACAGGCTCTGGAACCCCCATCTTTCCCAAAAATGATGCATAAGCACACCTTCAAACCAATTGTGAAGGACCCCTAATGCAACATGTTGTACAGGATTGCAGTATGACAGCCGATTGAGCTCTGAGTAACAAATGCCAGTCTCTCCAAGAATTTTTTCCCGTCCATTCAAGGTGCTGGTGGATTTCCATTTGTTAGCGACTTGTTGAACTTTGGCACCATTCCAAGGATTTCCAATTCAAAGTTGAGGTTGCTTTTTGATTGTTGAATCACACCATGAGCAGTAGTGCTTGGCTGAGTGTGATGCATAGCCAGCAACCTTGTCAGTTGCTCCCAAGTCACCAACTAGGGGGAGGAGCTTCAACTCAAAAAATCTCCCGGCTGGGTTGGAAGCAGTTTGAACTTTGAAGGGCTTGGCTAAGTCAACCAATTCATCAATCAAGGGCTTGAGGAAATGAGAGATGGTTTTCATGTGAGGGGAGTCTGGACCTGGAGTGATGCCAGCCACAAATGTATAGGCAAGTTTGTGCCGCATCTTTGGTTAGAGGTTCAAGCAGTTCATTAAAATAACTCCAGCAGATTCTTGTTTTCCTGCTAATTTATTATCTCTTGGGTTAAACCAATCCACAAATAACAAAAAAACTAAGCAAAGTCCATGGCCGGTACTTCTCTATGTCAGTTGTTTCCATGCATCACCTTGCTGGATGTCTGAGACAATTTTCACGGGAAGACCTTGAACTTCCCAACTCCATTGATCAATTTCCATCTCGATCCCAGGTACGTTGAGAAACCACTCAATCCACGTCTTCAATTTTTGTAAAACAAAAATGCATTGGGGGATGCCAAGCAAAGGTGTTTGGTTTATTTGTAAGCAAGAACTAGACGGCTGGAACTTTCCAATGTGGGAGGAACCCACATAAAGCTTCTTGTCCATGAATAAGAGGGAATCGCAAGGCTTTGACCTGGGTTTTTCCCAATAGGTGCATTTATTGGGTAGATTGTGGGGCTTGTAGAGAGTATAACAATTGGGACAGCAGACAATCATGAGTAAATCAATTTTGAGTTGGTTCTTCAGAATTGTTTGGGAACTTTTGGGGATGAGCAAGTCAGGGGACAAGTTGGTGTTGCCTTTCATCATCTTGACCAATAGATTCCTTGTGGTATCACAATTTTTCAAAATAACGCCACTATACAGATGTAACCATGAGATGAACAAGGAAACCATGCCTGAGAATTACCGTAAAATCATCAGTTTTTGACTGAAAAAGACCATAAGACAATTTAAAATTGATAGCAAAACATGCAGAAAACAGAAATCCTTACTAGCTGCATTTTGGTTTGATGTACTGGGCAAATCCTGATTGCTAGAGCTTGAGATTGTTGATTCATAATCCAATTCTATTTCTTCAGATGATTCAGCATCAGGCACCAAAGAATTCACTTCTGAGGTAGTTGAATTCAATGCGCGTTGTTGTAGATCTGCAGTACTGTGTTTGAGGTAATTGCGGTGAGAGATGTGACAACCATGCCGTGTTTGACCCTCAAGATCAATATAAGTGTAGCAAGAACAGACTGAAAAGAGGCAGGTGACCATATTGATTTGTGGGAAGAATCCAGAGCTATGAAAGATGAGGGTTGGCTAATTTTGGTGTGTTGAGGATTGAGCTTGAAATTGTCACCTGGCCTGTCTCACTAGCTGTCGCGCAATGGAGCAGTTGTCAATCCAGCTGTCGGGCAAGTGTCTTATGCAATGTGAGACGCGCGACACCAAAATGGCCCGGGTGACAATTTTGCATAATTGTCACCCGTTTGCTTGAAGTGTCAGTTGGCAAGGACAATCTCTGGGTGGTTTTATCCCCCCTCTTGTGTTCATATCCCTGCTGCTCCGCTATTCAGCCTTACAACTTTTTTTGCCAAGCGCGCGGCCAAAAGACCGCCGGGCTCGCCTCCACCCTGCCATCCATCACCGGCACCCACAATTGAAGATCATCATCATCATCCACAACCCAAACAATGTTTTTATTGAATCCCCAGGAGTTGCAATCAATGTTGAACTAGCAAGATCAAATGTGTCTTCCAGAACAGTCAATGTGTTGCCTGTGTCACCGCCAGAGTGCCTTGCAAGGATTCAATTGCTCAAGGGATCATCCATGCCATCCATCCCAACCTTGAT
This sequence comes from Puccinia polysora, assembly GCA_025617555.3. Taxonomy (NCBI): domain Eukaryota; kingdom Fungi; phylum Basidiomycota; class Pucciniomycetes; order Pucciniales; family Pucciniaceae; genus Puccinia; species Puccinia polysora. The sequence goes on along the minus strand of CM062615.1, from coordinate 11,026,499 downwards.
CTATCCAAACTGATCATCTACACCCATCAATCTCCCCCCATCCATCAAAACAACATCATCATGACCTTCAACTCAAAGACAAGCTTCTCTCCACTTCAGATTCAATTGGCTGCCACACCCCCTAAAGCTGAGGAGCCAATCACTCCTGGTTGTGAACTGATGCAAAAGGAACGCAAAATAGCCAGAAGGAGGAATGGCCCCATGGATGTATTACCCAGTTATGTTGGGAAACAACTGACGTTCACCCTGCCATCTGCTCTCAGATCCCAACCAATGCCATCAACCTCACATACTCTCAGGCTGCCTTCAAACTAAACCCATCCCAGCAAATCCTCATCTACTCCAATTCAATCAATTCCCAATCCATCTACTCACTACCCCCAATCCAATCTGCGCTCTCATTGTTCACCAGTTTCCCGCGCAAGTCTTATGTTGCCTGCGCAGGTTGGTGATGTGTCCTGCGCCCCTCAAGGATTCTGACCGCGCGGTGATCTGTGGGCCAGCGGTTGCCAAGGGGTTTCAGCCTGTCTGCGCGGCCCGTCACCTCACCCTCACCTGCCTGTGCCCACCATTGGCACGGGCTGGTGTTCCTTTTCATCCCCGCTTGTTCATTTCCTTTTATTATTTCATTCATCCTCAAAAAAAAAAAAAAAAAAAATTCCGCTCTATTTGTAGTATCTCTTGTAAATAGTTTACAGGGACCCATGGCCCATAAATGGAGGGGCTCTCCCAAGCCTTTTTTTCATCATCCATGGGAGTGTGTGCTTATTTCCCCCCCGTTATTGTGAAATTAGATCCTGATCCTTATCCTGGGTATATCTCTGATTGCCCCCTGATCCATTTTTGACCCTTAGTCTTTGCCCTTCTGTGGCCTGATCCTTATCACCAACCAATAGCCTTGCTGGTTGAAGAAAATTCTGTCTGTTGGAATTTTTGAGTGTGTTATGCCACTCCTTGATCCCTTTCTCTGACCATACTGGTCCTGATCCCTGATCATCTTTCTGGAGCCAATCACGATTGATTGAAGAGGTCTTATTAAGCTTAAGACCTGGAGTGTTATACCTCCCTTTATTTTCTTTGGAGTTGCATTCTGCCAGCCTACTCTTGAGTCCCTTGAGAAGTTTTGAGGTTATCCTTGCTGCAAATCAGTTACTGTTTACTTTTAGAGCTTCTTAAACATTGTGCTTTGTCTTGTACAGCCACCCTCAGTTATCTGGTACCCTTCAAGCGCTTGATTGCAGAGATTTGGGCAGGTTCATTGAGAACCTGGAGGTTGGTTGGGTTTGAGTTGATCATCCCCAATCTTCTGCTGAAGACCAGAGTTATTAGCTTGTGGGCGTTGTTTACATACAACAGCTTTCCTTCTTTGAACTCTAAGCAGACTTTAACTTCTTTTGTTCAAGTTTTTCCCTGCATAATCTTGTTTCAGATAGTTCTTTTCCATTGCTACTGAACTATTATCATCTTTATCCACTACTCCTTGATTCCTCATTTACCAGGTTCTGGACCTTGATCTTGGTTACATCTAAATATTTTTGTAACACTCAGGAGGGCAGCCTAAACAGTAACTTTCCCCTCCACAGAACTGCCACAGCCTAGCACCATTTGGAGTCTTACATTTGATCCCCCTGGTCGGGATCAAACCAGAAACCTTGGGATTTAAAGTCCCAACTTGAAGAATCAACTCTGAAATCCAATGCAATTTTTTTTTGTTTGTTCTTTTTTCAGATCTGATCCGTGGAGGCAACTTGGTAAAGAAGTAAGTCCTCCCAATTGTGCACCATCTGGGCAAGATCCTTTTTGTTTTTGTGAAACTCTACTCTTGCAACACTTGTGAGCCACCTTGGAACTCTGCTCTTTTGGATCTCTTAGGAACCCTTCAACATGGAATCTGCTGGATCCTCCTCATCTGTTTGGGCCAAGATGGTCACAATCAAAACTCAGAACAAAAACTTAGGCTTCAATGGGACCAATGTCAAACAATTCCTGGACTCCTATGAGATGGCCGCTGAAGTGGATGGTGCCAGTGAACATGATATGGCTTATCAGTTATGATTTTGTATCTCTTCTGACAAAGTTATGGAGGTTATTGAATTGTTTGATGGATTCAAAACTCATAAATGGAGGCTCCTGAAGGAGGCTATGTTGGCCTATTGGGGAAAAATAGATGTAGCCATATTTAATTTGCAAGACTTGAATGCCCTGGTTTCTCAATGGATCTCCAATAGTGGTGTCTCTTCAGCTTCAGATTATCAGTCTTTCAGAAAATCTTGGGATCCTATCCAATCTTACCTCATCAGAAACAATCACATCAACACTGTGGACAAAATTCAAGTCCAATTTTTCCAATCCTTTTCACCAGGAGTCCAGGAAGGAATTAGGGATGAACTGGTCAAATCTGGATCCATGATCACTACTAGGGATAATTGATTCAAACTTCCTGCTTTTCTGGTTTTGAGGGGAGCAGTGGACAAGGTCATGAAAGGTCAAACTGCCCTCACTTTTGAACAGACCAGAATTTCTGAACCAGTCCATGCTCCCTCCTTCCAAGAATCCAACAAAATCATGAACAAGATGGAAGCAAATTGTAGACCCAAATCAAATCCCCAGGCCAATGAGGAATCTGCTACTATAGATGAGATCACTAAATTACTTCAGGCATTTGAGAATAAAATAGATCAGAAAATATCCTCTTTAGCCACTCCTAAACATGCTAATTCTGTTCCTAAATCTACTTTAGTCTGTTATTATTGCCATAGGGAAGGCCATGGTACTGGTAAATGTCCTGAACTCCAGAAGGACAAGGAGGAGAAGTTAGTAGAGCAGAAGGGAAATAATTTCTTCCTTCCTAATGGTGCTTTGATCCCTTTTGATTCATCTTGTCTGATCCGTCATGTGGTGGCCTCTAACCAACCACCAACTCCCAAAAAGGCATCCTTGGTCTCTGTGGATTTTCAATCATCCTGTGGAACTCTGCAACCTTGGTATCCTCCAGCTATCACTTCTTCCAGCTTCTCTGGCACCTATCAATCTGATCCAGCTAGGAAACGCCATGAGGAACCAAAACCTCATAAGTCCCCTCCTGTTCCATCCTCAATCCTGCAAAAAATCCGTCAAATGTTGATCTTCACCTGAGCCTCCTTCCTCTGATGTGGAAGACATGGAAGTAGAAAGGGAACCACTTATGGAAAGGTTCCAGGAAAACTCTGCTCTTCCCCCTCTTCAACCTTTCCAACCCTCAGATCCTCTTCCAGCACCTATTTCACCTGATCTTCCTCCCTCCACACAGCCCAAAGTCCAATCTGAGAGGGGCATCTCCAAGGACTACCCTAATGCTGTGGAAGGAGTATTAAAGAAAATTTATTATCTTAAAATCCCTGATCTATCTGTGGCTGAACTCTTGTTGATCTCTCCATCTGTGGCTGAAGGGATGAAGAAATGGGTTTCTCGTGAACGTGTGGAGATTGGTCCGGACAAATTAAAGGTCTCCTCTGGTACTCTGATGGAGGATTCTGGTGGAACAGATCCCTCTTCAGATGCAACCTGTATTCCTGTCCTCTTGGCTTTCTCCCATGTTATCTTGGTGATTCAACTAAAACGGTTTCTCTCCTTGTGGATTTGGGTTCTCAGCTCAACTTGATTTTGGACTCCATGGCCTGCAAGCTTAAACTTAGCCCAAGGGTCAGTTTCAATTCTGCTGTGTATGGAATAGGGAAAAAGTCCTGTGAGCTGGTTGGTATTGCTGAGGATATCCCCATTTGAATTGGTTGAAATATTGTTGGCACCTTTCACTTCTGGATCACTCGTCTGGATGGTCCCATGATCTTGGGAAGGCCTTTCTTAATGGACTTTGGTGCTACCCTGATGTTTTCTGGTCAAGTTGGGGAGAGAATTCTCCTCCCTGATGCTGATGGCAGAAAGATTGAAGTTCCTCTTTGTTCTCTGGATTCTGCTTGTTGGGAAAGAGACTTCCCTGGTCATCCTCCCAAATCTGTCCTGAAGGGAAAGCAGAAAGAAAACTCTCATTCCTCTCATCCTCATTTTTTAGCAGAATAGTTGGCCCTACTGATAGTTGTAGTTCTTCTCAGCCTCAGACTTCAACTCATGGACTAACTCCCACCTCAGAGGCATATATTTCTTTTTCCTCATCATTTCCTTCTCATCCAAATAAGATCAAAAATCAAACACATGAAAAATCCGAAAAATCCAAAAATATTTCTTCTCTGTCTGGATCTGTTGTATCTTCTTTTTGTTTTTCTTTTCAGCCTGATCAATCATCCTCTATTCTGGTTTCAAATCTCCGCAATGATTCTAAAATAGATCTCAATATTGATTCTTTTGTTGGTGGCTTTGGTATGAAGGAGTATGGTCTTAGGTGGAGGCAATTTGGGGTAGAAGTAAGTCCTCCCAATTGTGCACCACCAGGGGCTTCTACTACTGTCATTTTCAAAACTCTACCCTGTGCCACACATGTGAGCAATGTGCTATCTTTTGGATCCTCTTTTATGGAGAAGGCACCTTTCAAGGACGCAGCAGACCATCAAACTTGGAAGATGTTGGAACATGGTCTCAGTTTTCCTAGTCAGGTCTCACTGGTCAATGCTTGGAGGAAGCAAGGATTCCTCTCCTTTGCCACTAAGTACAAACCAGTTGCAAAGAAGGTCCAGCCAGTCAACCAACCAATGCCTCTCAACCTCAATCCTCCCCTTATGCATCCTCCTCTATCCCGCAATCCTTACTGTGGTCTATCCCGATCCCTCATTGGTCCATTCATTCCCTCTGGTTGGGTCACTGAAGAACGTCTGAAAGTGGTCAACTTTGGTCCAGATGGATGGCTTCTTCCTGATGAGTTAAATTTGATCAAAAATGTCCTAGCTCTTAGGAAAAAATGCATTTCTTTCTGTGAAGGAGAGAGAGGTCTCTTGAAAGAGTCCTATGCCCTACCCTATATCATCCCCGTAGTAGAAAATAATCCCTGGCAAAAGAAAAAGATCCCAATCCCTGCTGCTAAATTCAACAAATTCATCAAGTTGGTCCGCAAATGAGTCCAAACCGGTTTATACAAACAATCGACTTCTAGCTATTCCAGTCCTGTTTTCTGTATCCTGAAAAGTAATGGTAAACTTAGAATAGTTCATGATCTCCAGCCTCTAAATAAGGTTACTATTAAAGACTCTGGTATCCCTCCTGCTACTGAAGAATTTGTCAAATCCTTCTCTGGGAGAGATTGCTATGGTCTAGGTGACATTATGGGTGGCTATGACAAACAATCCTTGCATCCTTTTTCTTGTCCCCTCACTACTTTCAATACTCCACTTGGTTGTTTCCAACTTACTCGGTTGCCTCAAGGTGCCAAGAATTTGGTTTCAGTCTATCAGGCTCAGATGGTTTGGATCCTCCAGGATGAAATCCCTGATCATGATGGTATCTTTATTGAAGATGGCGGAATTAAAGGTCCAGTTTCTGACTATAACAATGAGCTCTTACCCTGGCATTCAGGAATCCATTGATTTATCTGGGAATATGCAACCACTTTGGAAAGGATCCTGTTTTGAATCAAGGAATCTGGTCTCACTGTCTCTGGATCCAAACTGGCCACCTGTGTCCCTGCTCTGGAAATTTTTGGTCATGTGGTCTGCAAGGAAGGAAGAAGAATGGCTCCATCCAAAGTCAACAAAAATTCTCTCTTGGCCTACTCCCATTAATCCAACTGAAGTCAGAGGGTTCCTAGGTTTTGTGATCTATGTTCAAATTTTTATCCCTTCTCTATCAGAAATCTGTATTCCCTTGCTTCGCTTAACCAGGAAGGATGCTGAATGGCTTTGGACCCAAGCTTGCAAACAATCATTCAAGATACTCAAAACAATTGTTGGGAAAGACATTGTTTTGAAAAAGATCACTTATGGACCTGGAGCTGGAAAGATCAAGCTGGCAGTGGACTCTAGTTATCAATCTGTTGGGGCTGTCCTTACTCAGGAAGATGAAAATGGTTTGGATTGTCCTGCTCTGTATGAATCTCTTCTTTTCTCAGATGTTGAATCCAGGTACTCCCAGCCAAAACTGGAACTTTGCGGTGTGGCCCGAATGTTGAAGAAGCTCCAGACTGTCCTTTGGGGTCAACACTTTGAGTTACAAGTTGATTCACAATCCATTATTGAAATGATCAATGCCCCCAGTCTTCCAAATACTCAAATGACTTGTTGGGTGGCTTTTGTCCAGTTGTTCTCTTTTGATATTGTTCACAGGCCTGGAAAATCTTTCACCATGCCTGATGGTTTATCTCGAAGCCCTCTTGGAGATGAAGAATCAGATTTTGGAGTGGATTTTGACAAGGAGGAGCCTTTAATTTGCCCTGTCTTCACCTTTTCCTCCCAAGATTATTCTGGCTTCCAACAAGGGTTCTGGCTTAAATTAGAGCAGTACCTTTCCACCCTCCAAAGGCCTCCTGATATCTCTGCTAAAGATTTTTGATCTCTCAAAAGGAAGTCCTCAAACTTCTTTGTTCAAGGCACTAGGCTTATGAAAAGAGGGAATCCTTGTGCCTTTATTGTGGTCACTATCCCTTCTAAACAAGATTTGATCCTGGAAAGTCTCCATGAAGGCCTTGGTCATTGTGGGGAAACCAAAACTTATTGACAAATATCCAAACAATTTTGGTGGCCATCTCTGAAGAAATCAGTCTCTCAATGGTGCAAGATTTGTGAAGTGTGCCAGAAACGTGATCTTAGGCACCCAGCTGAAATTTGTTACCCCACTGGACAGTCCACTGTCTTTGGGAGGATTGATATGGATGTAGTTCAATTTAAGGCTGGTGGATCTAAGTACCTCATTGTGGCTAGAGATGATTTTTCTGGATGGGTTGAAGCAAAATTTATTAAGAACCTCAGCTCTGAATCAGTAGCAGCTTTTCTTTATGAGACTTGGACGATGCATTATGGCTTGGCAAAATCTTATATGACTGAGGGCGGCTCTGAGTTTGGTGGTAAACTGGCTGATATGATCCAATCACTTCCTGGTCAACATAGGGTGACCACTCCTTATTATCCTGAAGGCAAAGGCATGGTGTAAAGAGGCCATGCTCCTTTGAAGGCAGCTCTTGTCAAACTGGCTTGTGAAAGTGGCAAGAACTGTTGAAAATTAATCCCCCTGGTCCTCTTCTCTGATCAAATTTCAACTAAAAAAACCACTGGCTACTCACCTTACAAAATCATTTTTGGTCAAAGGGCTGTCCTTCCTCTGGATCTGGAAATGGAATCTTTCTTAGGTATTTCTTGGGAAAAGGTTTCTTCCACCACTGATCTATTAGTTGCCAGATCCAAGCAGCTGGAAAGGAGTGAAGATGAGGTAGTGAAGCTTATCAGAAGATGATGGAGTCTAGGTTAAAATCAGTTCAGTATTGGGAAGACAAGCATTCAAAGCAAATCAGGGATCCCTTGAACCCTGGGGATCTAGTCTTAGCTTATAATTGTTCCTTGGAAACTCAGTGGGGAAAGCTTTTCTCTAACCGCTGGAATGGTCCTTACCGAGTGGTCCATCAAGTTAGAGGTGGATCATATGTTTTAGAGGAACTGGATGGTACTCAGATGGCCAGAAGGGTTTCTGCTTATCAGGTCAAGAAATTAAATTCTCATGGAGGCAACTTGTTCCAAAAGTAGGTCCTCCCAATTGTGCACCACCAGGCTCATCTGCTGCGTTTTGTTGTGAAACTCTACTTCATGCCACGCATGTGAGCACCTGGGACGCCTTCTTCATTTTGTCTCAGCAACTTCTAGGATTTTCCTTTGGATGGATCAACATATTCTTTTTCAATCACTCTCAAGATCAAAATGGCCATTCCTTGGTTTCAATCATCTTTCTTTCCTTTCTCTTTTTATGGCATCAAACTTGGGTGCAGACTAGGGACAGTCTGTAAGTTGAGGAGAGATGTGGCGCCCCATCCTGGACACCCTGGCCAGTGCGGAGACTTTAATTTTTTTTTATGATTTTTCCTTATCATCATTCATAGGCATCATTATCAAAAAAAAAATCTTTGATCTGGAATAGGGTTCCATTTAATTCCCAGCTTCCCAACTGCTCATTCTCTCAGTTGGCAAGGTTACAACTTTTTTTGCCAAGCGCGCGGCCAAAAGACTGCTGGGCTCGCCTCCACCCTGCCATGCATCACCGGCACCCCCAATTGAACATCATCATCATCATCAACAACCCAAAAAATGTTGTTATTGAATCCCCAGGAGTTGCAATCAATGTTGAACTAGTAAGATCAAATGTGTCTTCCAGAACGGTCAATGTGTCGCCTGTGTCACCGCCAGAGTGCCTTGCAAGGATTCAATTGCTTGAGAGATCATCCATGCCATCCATCCCAACCTCAATCTATCCAACCTGATCATCTACACCCATCAATCTCCCCCCATCCATCAAAACAACATCATCATGCCCTTCAACTCAACAACAAGCTTCTCTCCACTTCAGATTCAATTGGCTGCCACACCCCCTAAAGCTGAGGAGCCAATCACTCCCGGTTGTGAACTGACGCAAAAGGAACGCAAAATAGCCAGAAGGAGGAATGGCCCCATGGATGTATTACCCAGTTATGTTGGGAAACAACTGACGTTCACCCTGCCATCCGCTCTTGGATCCCAACCAATGCCATCAACCTCACATACTTTCAAGCTGCCTTCAAACTCAACCCATCCCAGCAAATCCTCATCTACTCCAATTCAATCAATTCCCAATCCATCTACTCACTAACCCCAATCCAATCCGCGCTCTCATTGCTCACCAGTTTCCCGCGCAAGTCTTATGTTGCCTGCGCGGGTTGGTGATGTGTCCTGCGCCCCTCAAGGATTCTGACTGCGCGGTCATCTGTGGGCCAGCGGTTGCCAAGGGGTGTCAGCCTGTCTGCGCGGCCCATCACCTCACCCTCACCTGCCTGTGCCCACCATTGGCACGGGCTGGTGTTCCTTTTCATCCCCGCTTGTTCATTTCCTTTTATTATTTCATTCATCATCAAAAAAAAAAAAAAAAAAAAAACAAATTCCGCTCTATTTGTAGTATCTCTTGTAAATAGTTTACAGGGACCCATGGCCCATAAAAGGAGGGTCTCTCCCCAGCCTTTTGTTCATCATCCATGGGAGTGTGTGCTTATTTCCCCCCCGTTATTGTGAAATTAGATCCTGATCCTTATCGTTGGTATATCTCTGATTGCCCCCTGATCCATATTTGACCCTTAGTCTTTGCCCCTCTGTGGCCTGATCCTTATCACCAAGCAATAGCCTTGCTGGTTGAAGAAAATTCTGTCTGTTGGAGTTTTTGAGTGTTTTATACCACTCCTTGATCCCTTTCTCTGACCATACTGGTCCTGATCCCTGATCATCTTTCTGGAGCCAATCACAATTGATTGAAGAGGTCTTATTAAGCTTAATACCTGGAGTGTTATACCTCCCTTTATTTTCTTTGGAGTTGCATTCTGCCAGCCTGCTCTTGAGTCCCTTGAGAAGTGTTGAGGTTATCCTTGCTTCAAATCAGTTACTGTCTTCTTTTAGAGCTTCTTAAACATTGTGCTTTGTCTTGTACAGCCACCCTCAGTTATCTGGTACCCTTCAAGCGCTTGATTGCGGATAGTTGGGCAGGTTCATTGAGAACCTGGAGGTTTTTTGGGTTTGAGTTGATCATCCCCAATCTTCTTCTGACAACTAGAGTTATTAGCTTGTGGGCGTTGTTTACATACAACAGCTTTCCTTCTTTGAACTCTAAGCAGACTTTAACTTCTTTTGTTCAAGTTTTTCCCTGCATAATCTTGTCTCAGATAGTGCTGTTCCAACGCTACTGAACTATTATCATCTTTATCCTCTACTCCTTGATTCTTCATTTAACAGGTTCTGGACCTTGATCTTGGTTACATCTAAATATTTTTGTAACACTCAGGAGGGCAGCCTAAACAGCACCTTTCCCCTCCACATAACTGCCACGGCCTAGAACCATTTGGAGTCTTACACCAGAGCTTGCGTTGGCGCTGCCAGAGTGTTGGAAGCTGACTTCTTTTACCCCGTCAGGAAGAACCTTGCTGTGTCCTCCATCAGTTCCTCCAAGTCCAACTTGCTTTCCACCACCCAACGGATTACAAGGATGTCCCAAAGAAGCGCAATACTCCCATCCAACAACCTCTTTACCAATTTGTTTTTGTACAAGTGCTGCTGCACCTGCATGAAAGGTTGGGGTCCAAGTCCTCCCAAAAACGCCTGTCTGCCCCAATATTGCCTTGTTCTTTGCCAGGTAGCAATAGATCCAATCAAACATTGCTATATACTCCCCCAAATGCGCCCTCTTCTGGACTCCACCATTTGCACTTGCTTCTTCTGTGGCTTGCTTGAATTTGCTCTCCCAAAACCAAGGTTCGCGCATTCCACACCGTGCCAAGATTTTAGCCTTCATTTTTGGCCAATCAAGTTCCTTGTATCCTTCCATCTCTTCCACATCCCAAAGATTCTCTTTGTTGGTGAAGAAAAGGACAACAATACAAGCCTTATCCAAACCCGTTGCACCTTCCACATAGGCAATTCCTTTGTATTGTGCAAGGAATTGCTCAAAATCCTCAGTGTTGAACCAAATGTGCCAATAGTCCTGCGGCCTGATGCAAACAGGCTTGTGATTGGCGCCGTTTTTGGAAAAAGGGAAAACATATCTGGCCCCTGATGGTGGTTGCTTCCAAGAAGCTAGAGGAGGAGGAAGAAGAGGAGTGGGGGTAACATTAGACAACCCCGCAATGGTCAATGGGTGGTACTGGGACATTGCGCTTGATAGTTTCAAGATAAAATGAAAAAAAGGTTACTTCCCCGCCAGGCCCCCAGATGTGGAATTCAGAAGAGGACTTCTCCTTTAATGGTTCCCAAGTTTGGAAGTTATTGATCTCCTGCATCTGTAAACCCTGAGTGCAAATGCTCACCCTTTGACTGAGAGATAGAGAAATGAGAGTAAAGATCCTTCCAAAACCTAAGATGATACAATGCTATGATGATGAGATCCTCTCCACATCCCGGTTGAGGGTGTGGTTTAAGTAACCTTACCCTCAACCCTAACCTAGGTAAAACCGCAAGCAAGCAAGAATAATGAAATACAACCCCTAAGTATAGAACCCTAGCCCAACTCTATCCTTCCAACCCCCTCCAATGATCCACATTCCATAGCCCATATCCATCTGTATTGCCCGCCTGCCATTACGTCCACTTGGTTTTTCCTTCTCATGATGAAGCCCTTGCGCCGCGCCCAACTTGGAGCCCCCTGCGCATGTCAGCATCTTCCCAACATGCCTTTCCAGATGTCCAAGATACATCCGCACTTCTTGCAACACCCAATCCACGCAATACATCCAATCCAATTCAATCCACCCCGCGCCTCAAGATACTGAGCCTAATCAAACTGCTTCTGAGCCCGCAGCGGATCTTACTGCAGCAAAGCCACAGCCATTAATGAGAGCGCAGTGCGCAGCCGATTCCAACTTGCTTCTATAAAAGACCACCACAGCATGTAAAAATACAATTTGTCAAATTTTACAGGTCTGGTAATCACAAATGAGTCAGGAACAAAGTAAAAAGCTACATATTTGGGAACTTTTCAAACATGATTAGGAAAAACTTTATTCATTTATTGGACATTTCCACACAGATTGTGCAATAATATGTCCTCTAAATGAGGAAGTCAACACATTAACCACCAAGATATTCTCTGGGATCCCGGTTAGTGAATTTAGTTTGGTGTTAATAGATATATATTGTGGAAACAAATAGTATTCAATTTTTTCCTGGAAGAAATACTCCATTCAATGAAACTGGCTGGATTCCTGACACATATTTTGAATTTGAAGAAATTTATATGCTTGATGATAATTCAAAACTTGAGTTTGGAAAAAGGCCTTTCCAACAGGATTCAATCAATGGTACTTGAAATCAAGCCCAATTGCATCTAGTGTAAGTTCCTCACCATTTCTTGAAGTGGAACTGTTGTGCTCTTACAAAAAATAAAGTTATTTCACAAGGAAGATAAAAAGCTAGGCTTTGGCTTCCTCAGATACCAATTTGCCATCAATGTAGCCTTTGCAATGAATATAAATAAGTCACAAGTTCAAGGATAAAAAGATGTAGGTGTTTATTTGACCCACCCTGTTTTTTCTCATGGCCAATTATATGTGGCAATCTTGAGGGCAAAGTCCCCAGACAGTATCATTTTTTGTGAGGTAATCAGCAAAGACGTGGAGATGGTAAAAATTTTTGGCAACCGCATTGTTCAGTTACACTTAGATCATGTCCTCAATTGTGTGATAGTTGTTCTCATCCTTACACCTGATCAAGGAACCCAAACAAGTTCCATTGGTGGTGTACAATTTTCCTTTAAAAGGCTCTCTTGAAAAATTTGTGCAAATGCAAAGAGTTTTAAACCCTCAGGCCAGTGGACAGATGAGCCCCTCTGCTCTTCCAAGGAAGAGGCTCTTAAAGATCAGGTGGCCATGAGACACCCCATGAAAGGATTTGAAAGATAATTTTCTTTGAAAGAAATGGAAGCCATCCTCAACCAAGGCAGCAAAGCCACTCCAGACCCTAGTTTAGACTGAATCAAAGCAAATGCAGATATGGCAATTATCCAACAATACAAGCACAACAACAACAAATAAGACAGCCGGTTGCAAAAAAATCAAGGCAATTAATTTGACCAACTTGATAGGCCTGGTACTGATAATGTAATGGCAATAGCAATATAGTTGGTAGATAAATTGGTAATTGATTTTGTTGATTCAATGTCATATGGATGAATGTGAATGGAGGGGGAATACAACTGGGTAGAGGGGGTCTTTTATAGAAAAGATCTCCCTCACCAATATGACTATGGAAAAGCTAAGAGGGAAAGGAATTAAAAATGCTTTTCTGATTGGTTTATTTGTTTTACCAAGGAGTGCAATGAACTTTAAATTTCCATTTTCTCTGATATTCCTTGCTATTCTTATCTGTATAGGAAATTTCTGAATGAAATACATAGGATTTTCTTTTAATTGTTTTATTGATAAATTTCATACTATCTCTTCTTTTCTAAATGATTATGATTTTGCCTGGTTAATGGGCTATTTTTATATTTCTGATGGAAATTTCACAGGTAATTAATCTTTGATAACTTCATTATTAATCAAAATGTTGAGATGATCATTTTTTTCATCATGTTCCAAATTGTCTTCTCTTTCAATTGGTAATCACAAAAATTTTTTGTAACAAATATTTTTCCCTCAACATGGATTACAATCTCAACATCCACTACTACTAGATCTCAAAAAAAGCCTCCATCAAACTGGAAATGTATGAAAAGTCCCTTGGAAATCTCCTCTCCTACCTGGATCAAATCTCCCTCAAGGCCTCCTCACCAATCCTCAAATTTACCAACCTCTCCCCCTCACTTTGACTGATGTCCCCAATGAACTAGTGTACTAATGATTAATATTTATAACTCATCCAGTAGGTTTAATTTCAGTACAAAAACCACAATCACCCAGCCTTGCCAACTAATATCAACTTTCCCCTTGTTTTTACTCTTATAGGATTTAGAGATAATCATCCTTAGATTAATGAGAACCTACAGTTCATCAATTGTGTTGGTGGTCTATTCCAGGTGGTGAATTATAAGGCCTTGAAGGAGTTGAATGTGGAGGTCAAGAGTGGTCTTGATTGAGTCTTGAGAGGTTGTATTGAAATGGTGACTGTAGAAGTTGGTCACAGAGGAGAACCTGACCAGTGCCACACAGGTGAAAAATAACAATTTATGAGTCCCACTTCAAGAAATGCTTGATGAGCTATAAAAAGATTAATAAATATAAAAAAGAAATAAAAGATAAAAAGAAACTAGGGAAAAGATTGATAAGAAGGAAAAATAGTGCAGAACATATGATGAATATCAACACTGAGTTGGTAGGTGATTGGGTGGGGTAGGCACATGACCTGGGGAGATCAGATTCCATGTGGGAAAAACCTGGATAAGGAAAAGATGAAATTCTCAAATAGACAAAATATGCCTCAGGGGATGCTCAATGCTACCCTTAGGGTGAATTTCAGCTCATCCAGGTACAGGTAAGGTAAATTTAGGTACAGATACGTGAGGCACTTTTGATTGTTGGAAAAGAAAAAAGATGATTGTCATATATATACCCATGCTGCTGAAAGCTTTTAAATTACTAGTATGGATGAATTGGTGGAAAATTCTTTGAAAGGATGGCCCTTGAGACTCTTCTGAAGCATTTGAATGTATATGATACTGACATTTTGTACTGAATTTGAGTCATAATAGAGGCACCCTCTGTTCTTGTGATTTTTTGAATGGTTTTTATGAATGAATTGGTGGGGAATAAATACACAGGTAAGCTGATGGGTAAAATATGGAACCTTCTGATTCATAGAATACTTATTGATTTTAACTGGGGCTGTTGCATGTATCCTGGTTTGTAAAGGTAAAAAATGCTTGGAATACACGCACCCCTTCTGCTGTGACTTCTTTTATGTTTTGTATGATTGTTCATTGAATTTTATATTTGAAACAGTGAAATGGGGTTATTTTTGATGTAAATTGGGGTTCTTGTGAGGCCTTTGTTTCATTTTACATGTGGCTGTCACTGTTTTTTTGACACCTGCTTAAGTTATAAGATTTTTCATGGCTGTTTTTTTTTGAGCTGTATCTTCTACTTCATGACAGATAAAGGGGTTATTTTTCTGGGTGGTTATTTTTCTGGGTGGTTATTTTTCTGGGTGGTTATTTTTCTGGGTGGTTATTTTTCTGGGTGGTTATTTTTCTGGGTGGTTATTTTTCTGGGTGGTTATTTTTCTGGGTGGTTATTTTTCTGGGTGTTTATTTGTCTGGGTGGTTATTTTTCTGGGTGGTTATTTTTCTGGGTGGTTATTTTTCTGGGTGGTTATTTTTCTCGGTGGTTATTTTTCTGGGTGGTTATTTTTCTGGGTGGTTATTTTTCTGGGTGGTTATTTCTCTGGGTGGTTATTTTTCTGGGTGGTTATTTTCCTGGGTGTTTATTTCTCTGGGTGGTTATTTTTCTGGGTGGTTATTTTTCTGGGTGGGTATTTTTCTGGGTGGCTATTTTTCTGGGTGGTTATTTTTCTGGGTGGTTATTTTTCTGGGTGGTTATTTTTCTGGGTGGTTATTTTTCTGGGTGGTTATTTTTCTGGGTGGTTATTTTTATTTTTCTGGGTGAATATAGGTAATTATTGGTGTATAGTTAATTTTTGAGGCAATTTTGGGGATTATGATTTTTGTAATAAAAAGGGAGAAAGATGGCTTAAGGAAAGTTTCTGAGCATCACAAAATTTGTGAGAAAAATGGACCTTGTATTGAAAGTGGTGGAAGAAAAAGGAATGTAACAATTGCTGCAAGAAATATATTTCAGAAGAAATTTTATAACATTAAAAAGAAAGTAAAACCATGAAATTCTCCTATTTTACAGGAAATTAAACATAAATTGTGAAAACAACGTGGTCTAAAAACCCCAAAAACAATCCATCCACCCTTTATCCAAAAGTGTTGGAGCCAATAGAAAGTATCAATGAGGAAAACATTTCAGGATTGAAATTTGGGACTGAAAGTTTTCTAATGGAAATGGAGCTCAATTTGTTGAAATTGGTGATATTTTTATGTGAAGGATCTTTGGCATTCAAACCAGAGGAACACATAATTCTTAAGAGAGGTATTGGGAAACCATACAAAATAAATACCATGGAAGAAAACTTCAGAAATTAAAACCAATTCCTCTTCCAGTGTACATGCATGATGCATTCATGAGTTAATATGCAAGAAACTTAAAAAAATAATTATGATATAAATCCTGTTCTGGTTAATCTAGAAATATTGTTGTGGTTTGAAAATACTAGGGAACTAGTAAAAAACCTATAAGGGCTTAAGCTGGTGACTATATGGGATGCAGGCTTGCACAAAACAGTAGAGGTGTCTGTGGAGATAATTCCTTTGAGTGGGTTTTACAGTTTTTTTGATGGGATGGGGGGTATAAAATCAGCAGGATCTCCATCAAGAGTCTTGTTAAATATAATTTTGTGAGTAAAGGCTTGGCTTACTAATTTTAAGAAGGCTTGCACAAAGAACAAAAAATTCTGTGGTGGTGTCACTGTGGCAAATGTCATAGATATTGCAGGATTATTTTAAAAGAATGGTGCATGTCTTATTTAACAACATAGGGATAAGGGAGCAAAAATTTATTAAAGAGGAAATGTGATTGAAGGGAACCAATTAATCAAGGTTTTGTGTAGGACTATGCTCAGGTAATGGAAATAATTCTTTTCATTATTGATAATATGGCTTAAAGATTTCAGGGAAGAAACTTGTGGTATGTGGCCCCATCTTTAAAATGATTGGGAAAAGGGTCTTGGGATAAGGGAATTTTTTTAAGAAACCAGATTTAAAAATTTAAATGGACTGGCTGAACCTTTTAAAAATGTCAAAAATTATTCAACTCTTGGGACTGTGTGGGTATGTGCAGATGTTTATTGAAATTTTTACAGAATTATCCAGTATTCTGAAGGATTTGGGGAGGAAAAGATAGGAGTGGGTGTGGACCAAGGAATTTCACCACAAATTTAAAAATCAAGCAAAATTTTGGGGAGGGGGATTTTTCAAAAGGGGTTGGATCAATTCAAAGATGAAATTTGAATTTCTAGCAAATTTGGGTGGGGGGGAGGTGAGGGGGAGAGTTTCTGAATTAGAAGGATGAGGGGAATGGTTATCCAGTTCTCTAAACATTTTTAACATTTATGGAGGTGAAGTCCCAGTTAGTATTCCAAGTCAAAGTTGAGACAGTGCAGATGTGACTGGTCACACCTGATTATTCAATTGCCTCCTTCATCAAGGCATCAATAAATCTCTGCAAATATAAATTCAAACAGAAATCCTCAGTAATGCTTTTGATTAATAAAATTATTCAGGAATAATTGCGCTTTTCTTCAAAGATAGTTAACTGCATCTATCTTTAAACATCTACCATTTCTATCTCCACCAATTAGGCCAACCTCTAAAATTATGCTTCATCGATATTTGATGCCATTTTTTTCAGTATTGTACTATTTAAATTCAAGTAAATACATACTAAACTCTGGAATACTCTCTTACAAATATTTCAGCTTATTCAAATAACAAGCTAGCATGAGCATCTTGTGAATAAAAGTATCTGATTTACTGTTTACTCAGGAAATGCATTCAACTAAGCTTGTAAAATTCAGCCACTCCCCTTTGTTAAAATTTGTAATCTAAAACCATTTCTAATTAATTTTTAGATGTTAAATCTTTATTGCATACATTTATAAACTATTGCTTTGGTCATGTGTGATCTTTGTATACTTTCCTTTTGTTTAAAGCTCTTCTTTTTGATCATCCCGTTCTTTGAATATATACCAGCTCCATTTTTCTTCCCATTTTCACTCCTTTTCAATTAAACATAACCAATGCTGACATTTTTAAAGTTTTCCTCAACTTGACTGCTTTTCAAAATTCCACAATCAAATTGAATTTAGCATAATTCCAGAATCAAATTGAATTTAGCATTGAATTGTTTCATTCCATTCCCAGCCTGAGAAAATGAGAATTCCCTTCAAGAATTAACCTGTGAAAGCCACCCGGATAACAAGGTCCTTGCTAACTTTTAGCCACCAGGGGTGATAGAGTTTTTGAAGAAGAATATTATTCAAAAGTAGTAACAATAATCCTTTTAAATATGGATATTTTAAAGTTAAAGGGTGTTGTTTTGTTAATTTTTGATTTTTTTTATTAATTCATGAATAAAATTAGGAACCATATTATTGTACTGGGGATTTTCAAAAGCTCATCTTCAGCAGATAAACTTATTAAATACAATTCCTGATCTCTTTAGAAAATTTTATAAAGGATTTTTTTTTCCAAAGATTCTACAGAATTAGGTGGTAGTGGGGCTGATGCTTTTTAGCAATTAAGAAAGAGAAGAAAGGGAAAAAAAAATGGTTGAGTATTAATTTTGTAGGTACCTGCAATAACTAACACTAGTTTATTTCAAGTCTGTTTGGGGTTTTTGAAGACTTAAAATTCTACAAATTGGTTCATATGTGATTTGAGATAGGAAACAATTATGGGACCAAAGCCATAAAAAACTTGATTATCTACTTGTGATTACTTCATCACTCAATTGAATGTTTTCTGGATGTATAGATAAATTTGTCTGGGGTCCAAAAATCATTGAAAGTGGATTTCATTCAAAACTTTTGTGTTGCAGCCTGTCCTTCTAAGAGATATAGGGCAAAAAGGGGATGGTTTCTAGGGCTATAAGTGGACAAAATGGTGCCCAGAATGTGCTATAGTTTCTGTAAAATGGGTGGGTGATGAATAAGTCGGGAATCAGAGATATTTCAAATAGTAATTTTTTCTTTGTATTGGAATACCATCTGATATTTCCCATGATAAAATTCTGGTAAGGAATTTGATGGAAATTTTAAAAATTTGCTTTCATATCCAGCTTTTTGAAGATTTTAAAAAAACTTTTCTTTCCTTGATTCCCCCTGAATTTCACTTTTAGTAGGGTTTTTAGCCCTCCTAATTTCTTAATACTGAATTTTGAAGTTTTTGTTAAAATACAGATGCACTCAGGTAATGTGCATATTAGTGTGTAATCCAAATGAGCCTCCGAAGCTCATTGGACATCACGTGGGCCATGTGGGCCTATGTGTATGTTATTGGTTTTGGGCTTTTGGGTGCCAAAACACGTTTTCCAAGTCAATTGGGACACAGGCCTTGACGGGCCTGTCAGGTTGAATGGGCCACCTTAGCCATATAAGCTTATATGGGCATTTATGGGCCCAAGGATTATTATGGACATACTTGGCAAGACAGGCTGGCCCTCAGAAGTATTTTTTTTTGGGTTGATGGGCCTTGGCGGCCCATTGGGGCCGCCACCCATGTTATGGCCCCCTTTAGGCCGCTTGTTTCTCAGCTGGGGCCCAAAAGCCCGCGCAAGGCTGTTGCAGGGGGAAGGGGACTCTGTTTGGAGTCCCTCCACCCGCTGTGTGCAGGGCTGCAGCCCTGGTTGTGCCACCTGGCTGGTCGTAGCCGCCAAGTTGGGTTGCAGGCTGGCGGCCCCTGCCTCCCTCCCTCCCCTTGCTTGGTCACAACAGGGAGGGAGGATGGCTGGTCCCTCCTCTACCAGAACAGCAAGCAAGTTTCAAAAAAGGCAACCGGTGAGGTAGAAGGGGACCTGATCACCCCCCACCTCAAGCCAATTAAACTAGGACCAGTCTGGTTGCAACAAGGCAACTGGCGGTGGGGCAGGGGACCTGATAACCTCCTCCACCAATCAAGGGGCCATCTCCCCTCCCTTTACCAAGGGGGAGGAGCAAAAAACCTGGGGGGGACTTGACCAGCTCCACAGGCTAACTCTGTGTTACCAACAATGAGGGGGGGACCTGATCACCCTCCCCATCAAATGTTTGTTGAGACTGCTGCCACAACCAATGTGGTTGTGGTGGCAATGGAAGTCCTGGACCACCGGGGGGTGGGGGATTTCATAACCTCTCCCCTCAAATGTGAGATTAGCCGCAGGGAACGCATGTCCAACAGACCGCCACCTCCCCTGGTGTGTGAGTAGCATCAAGCCACCCTCCCTGGAGGGGTGGCTGGTACAATTGATGTAAGTGTCACACCCAACAGCCCCTTCTGGTCTGGTGGGATAGGCTGGGGTTCATGAAAAACACCCCATCCATAAATAACTAATGAATGGTAGTTAGTAGGGAACAAAAGGGCCAAGCCATGCCAGTTGGACCGTATGGGTCCAACCAGGGGCATTTCCACCAGCCACAGGGGCTTATTGGGGCCAACCAGGCCCCTGCCTTGGTATGTAACCATGCAAAGCTAGTTGTAGAGCCTGTAGAGCAAATTTGGGGCGGAATTTTTGCCTTTTTCTTGTCATTACATGAGCTTCACATGAGCACCATCTTTTGTATTTAAGGAGATCTTCTACCTGCTGTTTTCCATTCATTCATTCATCAATTCATTCACATTCAAAAGTGTGAAATTGCCTCTGCCTCAAATCAAGGATAAATCATAAGACATTGTTTTCTCAGCATTTCTTTTGATGTAAATACTGCTCCTTGACTAAGCTTGTGGGCCAGTAATTCTCACAGTTTCATTTATTTATTCAAATAATTTATTTAAATATTTTCCTTCAATGTTTCATTTATTTTTTTATATTTATGTAAGATGAAAACCAAGATATACCTGCAGAGAAATTCATTAAATATACAGTATGTATCTATGTCGGTTGTAGAATGTTGATAGAGTAACTAGACAAAAGCTTTCTGTAATTTGAAAGCTGCTGTTCTTTCTTTCCATTTGGGAATCCAGCAGCTTCATCTGTGTCACATGAACAGGAAAGTTCCCCTGCTTGAAAGAATGGAAACATAGCTTCCAATACTGCACGAATGGAAACAGGGATCCCCATGCTGCATGCATGGATTTTAGCCTTGGCAACAGCCACATGGGTTTATGTAGCTGCTGCAGCTGCATTTGGGAATTGCAACAGAACTTTTTTCTTCCAATAAATCCTAAGATATAAATAATCTTTCAATTATGAATGAATTTTAGGTTGGAAAAATATATGTGACATTGTGTGTGGAATGTTAAATTGGACAGAAAGTGTGATGGTGAGTCCATGAATTTTGGCCCTATTTTAATAGGTAAGATAAAGTAATTAAGGAGTAGGATTTCAAGGGTAGTGTTGGTGATTGACCCTACCAAAAATAAAATGCATTATCTAAATATGCAATATTATTTTGGAGTTTCCTGCTCCTGATTATAGTTTTTATTTATTCTGTTTATTTTAGTATTTTTGGTAATTTAATAGGCAGCTGGCTCTGGAATAGTAGCTGTCTAAAAACCTGCTTTATTGAAATAACTTGAAGCAAATATTATCTTATTAAAGCCTTTATTTATTAGACTTTTAAATTCAGTGTGAACTTCAGTGTGCATCCTTCAATTAGTAAAACTTTTTTCAGTGAAAGTATATTTAATTTATCCTTAGCTCATAGTTATGCTCCAATTCTCAGACTATAGTCAACTCTGAAAATGGCTCTTCCTTTTACTCCATCTCCTTGTAAAGAAAATTCTTTCCCAAGGGACACCAATAGCAGATTCATTCCTGCTTCTGGTGTTTCCAAAAATAACAAAGTTGATCACCAATTTTCATATGCTTCTCATAACAACATTGTCACTTAAATTTTGTTTTTGTGACCAATATAAACCCTCTAATTTCTATTTTTCTTCCCATTTATTGGATATTAGCTCCAACAGTGCCTCTTAAAAGGATAAAATTATGCTTTGATCTAAATATCCTCCTCAGGTAAGCTACAGTAAAAACATGGATTTAATTAATTCTGTTCAATAGGGGCTTACTGAAATACTGAAAAAGAAATAAGAATGGTTCTGGGTTCAAGACAGCCAGCATTACTTTAAAAAAAACATTTTGCAGAAAAAATCGCAGAAAACTTTGCTCTTTCATCCAAAATTGTAAAATTATCTTCTATAAAACCATTCTTCATTCCAAAAAAATTGAAAAAAGTGATTTTATGAACCTTAATATCTTGCAGGTTTAGCCAGTATTTGGCTCAAACCAGATTTTAATCAGTTTGAATCAAAAGGGCCCAATGAGCTTATCAATAATTTGGTTTTCTTTCAAGAATTTATTTTTCACCTTTTTTTGAAAAAACCACAAGAAAATAATTTCAGAAAGTGAGTTAGAACATTTGAGGATTAAGGAAAATGGCCGCG
The DNA here is from genome assembly GCA_025617555.3 of Puccinia polysora. Lineage (NCBI taxonomy): Eukaryota > Fungi > Basidiomycota > Pucciniomycetes > Pucciniales > Pucciniaceae > Puccinia > Puccinia polysora. Next base: position 11,004,671 of record CM062615.1, on the reverse strand, counting down.
CCTTGGAAAAAATCTTCCAATTTTTCTCCCTTCAATCTCAAATCAACTGGAGAAAAAATTCCCTGATGTATATAATGACTAAACAGGTGACTCCTTGAATCCTGAATTGATTCTACCTTCATGAAAAAAAATCATAAAAATTTCTCAGCTTATTGATCAAACCATGGATACTGACAACTCTCACCAAGAATGTCTTAATTGAGGACTACTATGCAACAAAGGAAAAAAAGATAAATTTGACCCAAGCTATATCTGAATCTTCCAGGTCAAAGCAAGAATCAAACACTATAACCTTCCAGATGCAAGGCCCTTGAAATATTTTAGCTACTAAAAGTGATGAAGAGTAAGAATAAATATTTTCTTAAAAATAAAGGACAACAAATATCAAAAAAAAAGATATATATGATTGGTGAAGTTGCAATTTGATGTGTTTTTTTTTATAGTTTTCAAATTGAATATGATAAATAATAAAGAGGGGCCACAGTTTATGAAGACTGGGGGCCTTTGAGGCCTCTTATTCAGGAGATTAATTTATGATCTGGTACCCTGAAGCAGTGGGTCTAATGAATTAGCAATAAGGGAGTATTAACCAATAATACGGTGGTATGGCAAGGATATGGTAGAAAAATAGCCAGAGAAGAGAGGAAATAACTTAATAATTTAAGCAGTCACTTGCTGGCTACCCAAAATGTTTCACACCTGGAAGACTTTAAATCTAACAGGGGTGCTTGCTGATTGATCTTCAGTGAAAATAACAATAATGGTTGAATTGATACTAATATACTGTCAGAATGAGGCAAAGAATTACTTGCTCATCTTTTACAAGCAATTTAATAGCTTTCGGCATGGTGTCTGATGAATTCTGTTTGGAAAATAGGCCAAAATGATGCTGTGTAAACACCTTTTTGGGGTTGAAAGAGCCTTCTAAGGGCATGTAGAGAGGGAAGAGTTCATGCGCTGAGGCTAGAAGGGAAGTCAGAACTGGATTAGAAAGTCCTATTGGTGATCTAATACTGCTGATCCTGGATCTACAGGATCTGTGCATGATTTTTGGGTTTAGATCAGTCTTTGTGTTTGTTGATGAAGTATTGTGCTCCTGGACCTCAATCTCTGATTTTATTGCTCTTTCCAAAAACCAGAAACAGGTGTTCTTAGTTTTGTTTGGTCTCAATACATGTGGGGAAACAATTAGGAAACAGAATAATGATAATGTAGGGAATTGTAGGGGATTAGTGCAGAGGTTTGAGGGGAAGGTCTTCATGCCAAGGAAGTGATGATGAGTAAGGGGAATCTGACCATAAGTTCTGGAGAAGTTTCTTTGTATTATACTTCTTTTTCCTGGCCTTAATTTGGTTCTGTTTGGAAAACTTGGCCTCTCTACCTGGCTCTTGTACCTGGCTTGGTCTTCTTCTTGATCCTTCTATCCACCATGACATTGGTCTGCTGGGGTTCTGAGATTTGCCGGTCAATTTTTCCTTTATTTTTTTTCTTATCAAGAATTCTTGAGCTTTTTTGGGATTTCTTGAGTCCTTTCTGTTTGTTAATTTGATGGAAATTGGAGAATTTGGTCTAAAAGAGGGGGGCCCCATGTACATTTAACTGTAGTTGCACCGGTGGCTTCCCCATGTGACTACTCTGAGTTATTCAAATTGGGAAAACTTGGAGCCACAGGAATTGTGTGATTGCGGCTATTTTAAACTGCCTTGAGTTATAATAATAATTGGGATAAATCCAAGGTGGTCTGGAAATGTAGTTGTGCAAACACAACCAAAACAGAAAAAATACATTTTTTTTGTTTATTTTCCATTTTATTATGAGATTTCAACACACCCCATTCCTTGACATGAAGAGCCCACTATTGAGTCCAGAAAGAGAATTCAAGTTGCAGCCCTTTTTCATATAATCAGAATTCATTTATTTGGAAGCAATCAAATGGACTTCAATTTTCTGGGTTGTGTATAGATCTCTGAGATACTTGATTTTGATCTGCAGATGTTTTGTCTTTGAGTTTGATCCAAAGTGTCTGATTTTTTCAGTAAGTACCTTATTTTCAACGTTGAAGACAGGAGTGAGATAGTAGGTGCGCCACATTTTATGGACCAGCTCAGATAAAAATAGGCTTTCTTGGTGACATTCAGCAATTGAGTTGAGTTTGAATTCTGTGTAAAAAGTTGTAATATTCTTCTTTTTGCGCCTGTTCTGTTAGTTGGGGAAAAAAAGCCAAAAAACGGATAAAACAGCTTCTTGATTTTCTGGTGCAAAGGTCATCTTCCCAAGTAGCTGCAATGAAGTATTCAATTCTAGAGGAAGAAGAGAAGGATGAAGGAGAAAGAGAAAGAAATTTTGAAGTGGTCCTGGCCAAGTTCTTCCAGAAGTGCAGAGCTTCTTTCCAGTGGTTTATTTCAGGATTGAGATTTAAATGGAACAATATGGAGACTTCTGGAGCTATGCCTGGTCAAGCTCTACAGGAAAAGTAGTTCAGCATTCCAGGGTAGATTTTTTAGTCTATGTTGAGACTTCTGAATTTTTCTATTTCTTCTTTGGTTGCATTCAGAAGTTGTATTCTGGGGGTGAGGGGAGTGAGAATAGGTTTGCAGTTTAAAAGCCCAAGAATTTTGAGTCCTTTTTTGAAAAGTTTATTTTGTGAAAGTAATATCTTGGATTTTGAAATTTTCAATTCAACGCCAAGAAGAGTGTATGGACTGTGCACAGAGCATTTGGGAAAGCTTTTGAGGAAGAGGGATTTGAATTCTTGGGCTTTTCCAGATACAATGAGGGTTTCAAAATGAAAGACAAGAAAAGAATAAAGGACTTGATGAATGTAGAGGCAGGGGTTTGACTTGGAAGGAATGTATTTGATTGCTTGGAGCCAGTTTGCAATAATGATTTACTAATTTTCTGGGGATTGCTTGAGACCATAGAGAGATTTTTCTAGCTTGAGGAAGGGGGAAATTATTTGCCATCCTGAAGGAGGTTTTATAGATATTACTTCTTTCAATGGAGCTTATAAAAAGACAGCCTTCACAAAAGAATTTCAGAGGTGAAGTCTTCTTTCAATGAATAGAATGAGGAGTTTCAGAAGTGTTTTGAATTTTACAGTGGGAGATAAAGTATTTTTGTGTTCAATTCCTGGAATTTTTTTGAAGCCTTGAATGCAGATAATGGCCTTCTTCTTTTCTGGAGAAGAGGCAGATACAGGTTTGGTCTTGAGAACTGTGAAGGTCTTTAAATAAGAGTATGGAATTATGGCTTCATCTTCCCATAATCCCATCCTTTCAATGGAGTCAAATTCAGTTTTGATAGTTCAGAGAACTTTTCAGGGGTGCCAAGGTATGTGTATCTGGAAGTTTTGAATTTTGAGGATCTTTCTCTCATGTTATATCTAGGAGGACTGGGCTGGCTTTCTGGAGTCAATTATTCCTTGGGGATTTCTTGATCTGATTGTTTTTTTTGATGATAAAATTTCACCATTGTCTTTAACTGATCCTTCCCTGAGTTTGTCTTCACTGTTGTCACACAAAGCTTCAATTTAGCTGTTTTACTCCAAGCAATGTGTTGTGTCTTTGAGTTGTCTAGTGGGATTTTTCTGATCTATTTTTTACGGTTAAAGATCAAATGGGTTTTAATTTTTCATTCTAGGAATGAAGGTGAGGAAATTGAAGTTTTTGGTTTAAAAAGTTTTCCAAGATTCTGATAGAATGTGGTAGGATCTGATATTTTAATTGAAACCTATGAGGATGCCAGTGTCACCCTTGGTATCAAGCTTTGAGAAGGAATTCTTAGGGAGATTTTGGAGGGAGGCAGGGTTTCAAATGAGATGGAAGAATTCTAAAGGAAGAGTTTTGTCTTTGAAAAGGGATTTGGTGAATATTTGGTCTTGTGGCTGGGTATCTGATTCAGAGTGAGAGTGCTGGCCTTGAGAACAAATTTACATAAATTCTTGTTTAAACATGACTAATGGAAAATGGTTTTGAGTGACTCAATTATGGTTCTTTTGTGTATCTCAGCCAGACCATCTTGTTGAGGAGTATATTGGTCAGAATAAATTTACTTGATTGGATTCATTTTGCAGTATTCCTTGAATTCTTCAATTTTGAATTTTCCTCCTCTGTTGAAGTGCAAAACACTGGCATAGTCCCAAAAATCTTGGCTTTTAGATCTGGGATATGAGAGACAATTCCAAAGGGGTTTTTTGGACTTAGAGAAATAATGGAGCAGTAGATAGATTGGCTTTAAACCACAAAGATGTAACCATGAACCTCAATTGAGGAAAGGGAAATGGTTCCAATTATTTATAGATGTAGCTATTCAAAGGACCTGGATGCTGGGCTATGTTTCATTTTAAAAGAGGTCTTTTTTATCTTTCCAACAGCACAGGACTCAAACACAGTATCTGGTTTTATTGGTACTTTTAGCTTTTTTATGGTTCTATGGTATCTGAAATGTCCTGTCAGCTTGCTACTATTTACAGAGCAACCTGTAAAAGTATCAACATTAATGATATATATACAAAAATAAATAAATATAAAATTATTAGTAAGCTCAGAGAAGGAGTGCAAAATCCATGAATATCATTACAGATTTTGACTTCCCACTCAAAATTAGGTAGGGTCCCTGAATGAACCCACCCTTGAAATCCAACTCCTTCAAATTTTAAATAATCTAAAAAAATTTACCCAAAAACGGAAAACAACACTAAAGTAAATTTTTGGCCATTTAAATATGGAACATACCTTGTCGCATGTAGGGTTCAAACCTAAAATTCAGTCAAAACTGAGGTGTTGTGTATATTTTAGGAGTTACACTTGGAATTGTGTTTTGAAAAAATTCCTGCATGCAGCTCTGCATTCCCCCAATACCTTTCCGCACATTTAGCTTGTCAAGGAACCTGCAGGCGCAGCCTGCAACAGAATTTCCACATGCATCCTGACCAAAATTGCCAGAAAACCAGCATGCAAGATGCCAAAGAGGTCACCTGCCCAGCATATCCAAATCCCGCATGCAGAAGATCCAACTTCTGCATGCAGCTTTCAAACCTGCGTGCCTCTGAACCATCAGGCCCCCCCAAGGCTACAAGGTACCACAAATAATAACTAAACCCCACTTGGATCCACTATGCATATGTAATAGTGTGAAATACGCATGGAGGATGATTCAAAAAAATAAAATTCCAAATAAAAATACATAAAAACCTTATATAAAGCCTAAATATTGAGAAAATAATAATGAGCATCCCCAAACAATTAACAGATACCAAACTTAAAATATCACAAAAAATAAAAAGGAATTGTGCATAAAAATTATTAAAAATTACCAAAGTGATAAGAATTTGATGAATAATCAATAAAAACCCACTACTGATCAATTTTATCAAATAATAATACAAAATTGACATATGTGCAGGATTCTAAAATTAAAAATCAAAACATTGACAGATCCTGCAGCTAAATTTATTCACAGATCTTGCAGATCAAAAGTCATATGGATTACAGAACCAAGAGGAAGTTTTAAAAAATCCCTGGCTGGCTTCCCAGCCTTAGGCTATGAATCCTACCCTCTCTACATGCCCAGAGGAGGCTCTTTTTACCCCCAAAAGGTATTCATATAGTACCTTCTTTGCCTTATTGTCCCTAGAGAGATCCAGAAATTTATCTATTATCATGAGAACCCATTTCATTGTTGATCAAGTGCTTATACAGAGATAAAAAATCAATTTATGAACTCAGTCTGAATTATTGGTGTTGTTTCCAAGAACCCATTATTGCTGTTTTCTTGGAGGAAAAATCAATAAAAACCCCAAACATTGATCATCAAACCCTTAAATTTTGAACCTCTGAAGGTAACCTGTGATTAATTAATAAATGAAGTAATTTTTTACCTCCTGAATTGGCTTGTGTGCTTTCTTGACCAGCCAATTTTACCATTTAGTTGGGTAATTCTTACTTCTTTTTAAATCAAAAAGGTGCCCATTTTCCCAGACACAGATTCAAAGTTAATCTCCCTGAAGAGAGGTTTCAATGAGCCACAGCTTTGTATAAGGTTGTGGCTCCTCTGTTAAAATTTATTAAAAACCATTTAACCAAACCACTATCAACATTGCACCTGCTTTTTACATATTTATTCTTTTGGAGCTTTTACCCTGTTTATTTTAAAGAATATTATTATTATTAAAAAGCATCAGTTTATTAAGCCAAATGATTTCCAGTTTCCTGGAATCAGGAAACTGACATTTCCCAAAGATGATTGCAGGAGTTTTTCATTTTAGAGAAATGATTTTTCTGCTGGTTAAATTATGGGAATGACTGGCAGGTTATTCTGATAGTGTCCCTTGAGAATCACCCTTCCATCCTTAGAAACAGAGAGTTGGTTTGTTTTGAATGTCACATTGTATTGGTTCAGGATCAGAAAAAAAACAGATAGGAGATTGGAATACAAGTTTGAAAATATTGAAAACTCTTCAACCACAATTCAAACCCATAATCACTCTTAAGGCAGAAAGAGCCAGCTCTTTTAATTTCCTGAAACTGAGTTTTGATACTGTCTTTATAGATCCTTGTTCTTTTGTTACAATTTTTTCAAAGAGGCTGGAGTCTGAAATTATTTGGGAATTAAAACCAGAACAAAGGATGAGGCAGTTGTGTAGGATTGAGTGAGAGTGACAAAGAAAGCTGAGGGCGACATGGAATTCTAGAGTTGATGATCTTTTTTGTTGGAGTTTGGAGTGAAGAGTCCAGAATTTGGAGACTGAGTGCTGAGCCAGAGGGTCGTGCTTTCCCTTCTTGCACCTGAATTCCCTTGTGTTGGTGGTATGAAGCAAGGTGGCCTCCATTTTGATTTGGCTCATTGTTGTTCTGGCATTGGAGAACATTCTCAAGTGATTGAGTACTAGCTCTTGATTGATCAGCGTATTTGATTGGGTGATTTTTTTTCTGAAGTTTTCTAGTGTTGGAGGCAGTTTGTTGAGAATGGTTTATCCTAGAATTTATTCAGGAATGAAGATCCCCAATTAGGGTAGTTGATCAATTGACCTCTTGATTTGGGTAATGAACTTCTAGATATTGTTTTGGTCGAAGGTTATGCAAATAAATTATTTTTATATCATGGCCCTTTTGAAACTTCAGAAAAGGAAAAGAAATTTAGAATTGACCTCCAGATAGCTTTTGAGTCTTCCATATTCTTGTGGTTAATGATGTTTGCATGGATGGCAGGGTCTAGCTTGGATATTAGAATGGTTCTGATGCTGAGGGTGTTGATGAATTTAAAATTTGGGCACTGGGAGTCAATTATGTCTTTAAGCCCTTTAATTTATAAGAAGTTATGCATCCTGTCCTTCCAGAGGAAGAATTCATCCATGTTTAAGCATGGGATGCTTTTGATGGATGTTTTTAGGATGGCTTGGGTTATTGCTTCCAAAATTTCTATTGCTGGTTTTGAGAATTGATTCTTTTTGGTCTGATTTATTGAGGATTCTTCTTTAAAGAAGTGCTTGATATTTATATGATCATTTTGAAATGGGAGTGCATTTTGAATGTTAATAGTGATGAAGTCTTTGGCTCCTGTTCCTCAATTTCTAATTTTATAACTCTTTTTAAAAACCAGCAACAGATGTGCTTAGTTTGTTTTGGTATAGATACATGCGGAGAAACAATTAGAAAAAAAGACATGATAATGTAATGTATTAGTGCAAAGGTGTGAGGGGAAGGTCTTTATTCCAAGGCAGTGATGATGAGTAAGGGGAACCCAGACCAGAAGTTCTGGAGAAGTTTCTTTGCCTTCTCCTTTCTTTTATTGCTCTTTGTTTGGTCCTTTTTAGCAAACTTGGTCTCTATACCTGGCCCTTGTACCTGGCTTGGTCTTCCTGTTGATCCTTCTGTCCAACTTGATATTGTTCTGGTGGGATTCTGAGATTGGCTAGTCAATTGGTACTTTCTTTTTTTTTTTGATTGAGAATTCTTCAGTTCAGTCATTCTTTTTTTGGTTGGGATGTCTTAAGTCATTTTTTTTTTGTTTGTTTGATGGTAATTGAAGAATGTGGTTTGTTGTGGTCTTTAGGAGGATGGAATCGGACAATGGGGGCTTTATCTAAAGTTGAGTGTAGTCGTGCGGGTGTCTTTCACGCAAAAATACTCCAAGTCATTCCCATTGGGACCAATCAGAGCCGCAGCTGCTTGTAACTGCCTTGAGTTATTGCAATTGGGATAAATCCAAGGTGGTCTGGAAATTGAGGCATGCAAATGAAACCACATTTTATTTATTTATTTATTTATTTATATTTTTTTTTCTATGAGATTTCAACATTGATTTTTTAACCTAGTGATTGTGGGTGTGATCATCTTTTGTACAATTTTTATTTGACTAAAATGATCTTTAGTGAGTTTTCAATGATTTCTGAGTATCTGATTTTCATTCTAGTTCATTTTATAATTAATTTGAGTGGCCTCTTAATATGTTTTGTGGTCTTCAAAGATAATTATCTGTTATTTTTGTGGTACACTTTATTATTTCATATTTGTTTTTAAGTAATTTGTAAGTTGGTTTTTCACGGTATGATTTCATTTAAACTAGTTTTGTATTTCCAACTATGCATGATTAATATTTCTAGGTGTTAATGGTTCAGTGCTGTAACTCCTTTTAGTTTCTTTACATAGCAGATTCAGGGTGAGAAAATCCATCCTGATGCCTGTAGGAATGATCTGCCTGCCAATCTAGGCTGTGAATGCATTATTTGATCAGTTAATGCATGAAGAGAAAGTCAGTTACATACAGAATGTGCGTACTTTTGCAGAAGTGCAGAAATGCAGGATTGCAGCTGCATGCAGGAATTTTGACATCAACTTTTTTTTCCTGTGACTTCCAAACTATACACAAATTGAAGTTTCTGAATTATTATTAGGTGTGAAAATTACACGTTAAAATAAATTTGAAATATAAGAGTGGTCAAAAAAGGTGGTGCTGAAATTTTTGGGGGCAATGTTGAATTTGCAACTGGGCGTGAATTGCCTTTCACAACCCATATGGGTCACAAACAGCAATTCACTGCCCAAAAAGAAGCAAGCGAATTTGCTCACAACTCCCGCGTCCCCAGGGGGTTTCCAACCCCCAATTGCAATCCCCCCGGCGATTGGAGCGGGGTTTTTGCATATTTTCCTGGCCCATTTGGGGCAAAATAGCCCCAAATGGGCCATTTGAGGGGGTATTTGGTGTACCTAGGCACCCCTTGACCACATTTGAGTGCTTTCAACCCAAATTTGGGGATCTCAAATACTATGTGGGACTATTATTGGAACAAAAAAAGAAACTTTGAGATTTGGAATCACAATCTGCCTATTTTAACTGGGTACACAAACAACACATGCCTGTGGCGTAAATTTATTTTTCTCAACCCAAAAGTGAGAAAATTTTTGGAGTTTTTGGATTAAAAATTGAATTGAATACTAAATTTCCGTTGAATTTTGTTGGTTTATGGCAACAGTGGCAAGCCCAAGCCCTCCTGGTTTAAAAATGGCTGTGTTAATGGACTTAGTTAAAAGGGTTGTTAAAAAAGCTTTGAATTCTAGGGATTGGGGTAGGCAGTTGGAAAAGAAAACATTGGAAGACGCAATATGATTCTCATCTAGGTTTACAATTGAGAAAAAAGATGTTTATTCACAAATGGAATTACAAGATGTTTCTTCACAAATGGAATTGAATAAAGGTGGTCGGTCACAGTTAATTGTAATTTGACTGAGAATGATTTGGCTGGAAAAATACCAATGTAACTAAGGGGTGCCAGATCCACTTGAACTTCTTCCTGTGAGAGCCTTTGCTAGTAGAAATGAAGCCAACATTTATTTTAAAAATTGGGCAGCCATGCATTGCTATGCATTGACAACTTTCAAGTCAAGTGAATACAAATAAGTTGGTCTAGCATGTGACAGATTTGGGGTTTATGAAGGGCCATTCCTCACTGAATGTCAAAGTCAAACTCAAAACAGGAAGGTTGGGTGTCAATTCATGATCTGTGGAATTCTGAAAGTAGCAGATCCCACGTGGCATCTCTCAATTAGAGATGGCCTACACAATTTTCAACCATTTGAAAGCCTTTCAGTGCATCCTCAACTGAAGAGAATCTCTGGGCAAGAATTGGATCTACTTAAAGAAGGAATGAAATATAGGCTCAACAAAATTGTCAGCTTGCTACTATGTACAGTGCAACCTGTCATAGAAACACAAAACTATAAAAAATAAGAAAATCTAAATTAACAAAAGAAGGAGAGAGAAATCCATAAATATTATTAAAGAAATGGATTCCTCACCAAGAATTAGGTAGGGTCACTCACTGACCCCAACCTTGAAATCCAAGTCCTTACATTTTTAAAATAATTAAAAAGAAAAGTACTAAAAATTAAAACACCAGTATGGCACCTTTTTTCCATTTTAAAATTTCACACGTGTTGTTACCTACAGGTTTTACACCTAAAATTCACTCAGAATTGAGGTGTTGTGTATATTTTAGGAGTTACACGCAGAAATGTGTTATGTCACAATTCCCGCGCGCAGCCCCGCATCATTACATACCCCTACGTACTCATAGTAGCAGTTTCCCGCTTACTAGAGACCCGCGCGCAGCTAATTCTGCCAGGCACGCAGCAGATCCCACCCTGCGCGCATCTGAACTGACTGATCCCCGCGTCTGGATCTGTTGTGACTAAACTGACAACCAGGTACCGCTCAAAAGAGCTACAACCTAATTAGGGTTGCCTGGCATATGTAAAAAGTTGAAATATGCATTAGCAATAATCTAAAATAATCAGAATTAATTAAAATTAATAAAAATTAAGTTTAGAACATTTTTGAATAATAAATTAAAGATCAAGGATTACCAGGTAAATCATTGACTCAAAGACCACAAAACACTACAAGGAGTGTTCATAAAAATTATTAAAAATTATATATGTGATCAGCAGATGATAGAAAATTAGTAAACGTTCACATCTGTTCAATTTAAAGCAATACTTATAGTAAAAATGAAGATAAGTGCAGAATGATCAAATTTACGCCATAATAGATTAACAGATCCTGTGGCTAAAATAGTACAGAAATCCAGTAGATCTAAGGTAAGCTGATTAACAGAACCAAGTGGACGTGCTAATTTTGCTCTGATTGGCTTGCCAGCCTCAGCCCATGAGCAGAGCTCTCTCTACGCGGCCTGAGAAGCTCAAAATCACCCCAAAAAGGTATTTATACAGACCTCTATGGATCCATTATTCCATCATCAGTTTACCAGGAATTATTATTATCAATCAGACACCGTGTCATTGTTAGTCAAGTGCTTATGAAGAGTCTAAGCAAGTGATTTATGACCAAGTCTTTAGTATTATTATCTATTTCTTAAACCAATAAACCCTTGAAGTTTAGTTGAGCAATCCACCCCATCTGCTCTGAAACCCTTCCTATTATTGAAGGATTTTCGTGGTAAAGTGCTCAGAGTGAGTGTTTCCCTTCCTGTCTTGACCATTGTTCTGTTATTCCCAGCCATTAGTGGAATAAGCCCTTTCTAAGGCACCCATCTTCATTCCAAGGTTCTCAAACTGCCTAAGTAGGCCCCTTGAAGAGAGGTTGCTTTGTCTGTAAAGACCCCAAGTAGTATAATACTTTGGCCCCTCTTTTATATACATATTGAAAACCTTTTATTACCAAACCAATTAAACCTTGCAACTGCTCTGATCATATAATTTATTTGAGCCTCTAAGCGTTTATTTTTGGAATAATAATAATTATTATTATTCCAGTATTCTTATCACTCTCTGTAGCTAAAGGAATGCAAGGTTCCTGGTATCAGAGAGCTGAAAACAATTCAACTCAAAAAAAATGAGCAAGGTTGATGCGGGGAATACATTGAAAATAGAAAAATCTATAAAACTAAGCGGAAGGTGAAGCAAGCAGAACTGGATGGGAAAGGTGTTATGGATGTTCTATTGGAAATGCTCTAGGAATCCCAGTGGGTTTCCAGGTCCAAATTTGGTGAAGAGGGTCACTTAGAAGCCCATTTTTTGGCTCATCCTGAGTCTATAAAACTTTGTTAGAAATACCATCATAATGCTTGTTGGATTGTACTTATAAAAAATATAGGTACACTATCCCTCTATTGCATGTTGTAGGAATGACAGCCAAAAAAAACATTCACAAAGGCATTTATTTTTATAAAAAAAGAAACATATGAGTTCTACAGTTGGGGTTTGAATGCATTAATGGAGTTGGCTTATGATCCCCAGATGCTTCCCAAAGTCTTTGTGAGGGACCATGAAAAAGCTCTGATTTGTGCTATAGAACATAGTTTCCCTGAGTAATCCAGGAAGTCATGCTCCTGGCACTTGTTTGAAAATATTCAAGCAAACTTTAAAGTAAACTTCAGTAATGAAAATGAAGGATGAAAATGTTTTATGAATCTGTGGGAACGTTATGGGGCCTTCAAAAACAAGGGGGAGGCCGAAGTCAATGATGGCGAACTCAGAGTATGCAAATTTATTGCTTCTTCTGTTCATATCTGCTGGGAATGCTGATTTTGAACCTTGTATACAGTTTTTCCTGAAAGACCTCAAGTATGTGCTTGAGCATATGGACAAGAACATTTTAACTATAAAAGAGACATTTGTAACAGCTTGGACTGGTCTCAATCCTGACTTTGGAAGTAAAAAAAATATTGGGTAGAAGGGGCACATGCTACTCTCAAACAATTACTTGTGGGTTTTTGCGGAAAATTTTGGATGTGCGGAAAAACCTTGAAGGAAAAATTGAAAGCCGAATCCAATCAGTGCATGCGTCACTTAAAAAATCTTTGATAAAGTTAGGAACAGGTCTTCCACCATAAATGTTACCTTTGGGATACAAATTTTTGATCAAGGCAATTCAAATTATTAGGGAACAATTCAAGAATTTGAAGTGTGACCATGGTGGCAAAGTGTGCACCAAGTCATATTCCCAGAAAATGTGCTTTCCATGTTCCAAATTCTATGTGAAATTTTAGCATCACAAGGATCTTTTGTGCCTGAGGATGTTAATCCTCAGTGGTTGTTAGACTATGACCCTTGCAATGAAGTAATTGGGGTTTTTTGAAGGGTAAAAATTATTGGATTGACAGCTTAATTATTGGATTTACAGATCAATTATAGGATTGAAAGATTGATTATTGGATTGACATATAAATTATTGGATCAAAAAATTGATAATTGTTTTGTTTTTTGAAATTTTGAAACAGATCCAGGGCTTGATGAGGAATCTCAAATGTTTAAAAAGTGGAATTCCATGTATAGGGGACAACCTAAAGAAATTAGGTTGGAGATTCTAAGGAAAATGCTCAAGGTTACAGCCGCTGTGATTTCCAAGCCAAGGATTGAGCCAATGGTGTTAAGGTTGAGCTGATTTCAACCCAAATTGAAAGCAAGTTTTTGTCAAATTTCAAAATTTGAACACTTTGAAGGAGCAATTAAAAGGAAAAAAAGGGTTGAAAGGGTTGAAAGGGATCCAAAAAGACCAAATATAGTAATTCTTTTATTTTGAGTGTTCATTTTTATGGTTTAATGAACTGATGGGAAAATGATTTCTGTATTGCAAGGAAGGCTCTTCATCTGAATTTCATAGCTCAGAAGAAGAGACTGAAAGTGAATTAGGGTTCCTTCATTTTGAATCAGAATGTTTTTCCAAGGAGGAAGACAAAGAAATGGAGGATTCAAACAGAAGCTCATCTTTTGTGAGTATCAATTTATCAAATTAGATTGGGATTTTTTCTAACAAATTTTTGATTGTAGGAACAAAAAGTGAATTGCCTCAATAAAATGCCTAAAAAGTTACATAAGTTCTTGGGGGAGGTTTGGGATCTGGTTTGTGATGGGAATTGTGGATTGAGAGTAATTTCAAAATCACTTGGGTATGATGAGCATGGATGGTTTAATGTATGAAAGGAAATGATTGAAACATTGAGGAAAAATAAGACTTTCTATTCTCAGATCCTTGGCAGCAGTATAGATGTTGAGAAGATAGAAAAAATACTTGATGTTAATGAAATCAATTAAAATATTCCCTCTTCAAAATGGCTTTCAAATTTGAATATGGGTAAAATAATAGCTGATACTCATGGGAGGCCAATATGTTTCATTTCATTGTATTAATTTTGTAATTATACTGCTAAGAAAATGGGCGTAAAATAAAAATAAGATCCAGTATTCATTTGATTTTTCAACAATAATCACTGGGTTTATCTTGTAATTGAGGTAGAAATGATTCCAATAAGACCCCTTGATTCCAAAACTGCTTATTTGACTTCTAAAAAAGCTTCTCCTTGAGTTGGTAATCTAAAAGATTAACTTAAGTTGTATTATCAACAAATTTATCAACATATTTTGGTTTGGGTTCAGATGCTGATCTTTTAATTCAATTAATACAAAGGATTATCATGTTTTGAAAATCATTATGTTGAGTGTTTTGAGTTAACATCATCTGGTTGAGTGTTTTGAATGAGATTTTATTTCTAAGTCAGTTCAACTTGTGGTGGGCTGATCCCATAATAAGTAGTATTTTTACTTCTTGTGATGGGATCAGCTTAAAACAAGTTGAACTTGTTTTTTTTTTGGTGTTTATACTTTAGGGCTAGTCAAGTTGAGCTTGTATTTTTTGGGACTTTTACTTTAGGGCTAGTCAATTTGAACTTGCATTTTTTGGCACTTCTAATTTTGGGCTGCTCCATGGAATATTTCATTGTTTATTTCATTATTAGTTTTTTTACTTTAGGGCTAGTAAAGTTAAACTTACTTGTATTTTTCATTTTTTTTCTTTTTTGGTGTTTTTTTTAATAAACAAAAATATTTATTTTTTTTATTTTTATTTATTGATTTTTATTGATTGATTTTTATTTATTGATTTTTATTTATTTTTATTTATGGACCCTTTATTTGTTTTTATTTATTTTATTTTCAATGTCTTTTCTTTCTTTTTTTTCCACAAATGGGTTGTGAAGATCACTACCCAACGTGGGTAGTGAGAAACTGTTCATGACTAAAATGAGTTGTGAGTGGCGGTTCACAACTGAAAGGGTTGTGAGTGGCCTTTAAAAAACTAAAACTGATTGCAAATTGCGCCACGCGACCCTTTTTAGCTTGTGAGGTTGCAAATTTAACATTGCCCAATTTCTGGTCCATAATTAATATGTGATTTTAAGGTTCTAAGGAGTACACACTCAAAGTTTGGCATGGTGAGTGAACCTACCTAAATTTAGGTGGGGAATCAAATTTTTTACTAGTGTTTCAGATTTTCTTAATCCTCATTGATAATTTTGTTTTATTTTTTATTTAGTAATTTGGAAGCTGGCTCTGGAATAGTAGAAAGCTGAAAAAATCTTGACCCAGAAAGGAGGAAAAATCCAACTTCCCCCCAAAGAAGATACCAACCAAGATCAATAAAGTTTTGGAAAATGGAATGTTCAAAGTAAAAAAGAGGTATTTTATGAAAAAAGGAGGGCCTTTTTATGTATTGTGGCAAAGAGTACTCCATTGATTATTGTAAGAAGCATAAGGAAAAGGAGGGAAAAGAAAAGAAAATCTTGTAGTTCTATTTTGTGCAAAAAAGCCACTTCCTTTTCCTAGAACAAAAGCTTGTGCCCTCTGATTCCCAGAATCACATGATATTCCGGTTAACCTTTTCCATATTCTGCTCTTCTTCAATCAATAAAATCTCTATCTTTCATTTGTAAGTCCTTTTTAGAAAAATGAAAGTGGTTTTCTGTCAAAGCACAACCTTTCTCCATCTACTTGGTAACTGCTTCCACGATTTCCACCACCAGTAATATTTTCTGGAAATTTCATTCTACCAATTTCCCAGTCTTCAAATAGGAATCAATAATCTTTGATGCTATTGAATTGGAAATCAGGCCCTTTAACTGAATCCGCCAAGATTTGGCACTTAATGGAGGCCATCCTATTATCTTAATGGTCACAAGGATCAAAACAAGAGCAAAATACACCCTTTTTTCTCTGAGTTGATCAATGGGAAAATTTGTTTGATGGCCCAAAAAGGTGGGCCCCCCTTTTTTATTTCCCCATCAACCAATTTGGTACAGCCATCCATCATGGCCTGTCACATGGTCATGAGGATTTGAATAACCAACCAAAAACACTGTTTTAACAATAAAAGAAATTGGCTCCTACAACCTTACCATGATTTTCTTGATTTTTTTTCCAAACTTTTGGAAGCTAAACTTCCTTTTTCAAAATCATACAGCAAAACAATAGAATTCATCAGAGGTCCTCCTCCAAAGAGATTGGTTTGAATTATTTTTCATCAAATATCTCAATGGCTGGGCAAGTGAATTGAAAAGAATGTGGGCTAAATTTTGACTTTAGGCATGTGCAGTCATTTTATGACAAGTTTTCGCAGTACGTTTTATTGCTTAAAAATATAACAGTATTTATCTCTGTGTCTACAATTTAAATTTTTAGTGATTTGGTTGTATCCTTTTCCGCCTATGGGGCACCTTCTCAAACTTTTTCATGGTTGCAATTTCTCTAAAACAATGTATCTTGGAGGTGCCTATAACTTGATGAAAATTGGTATGGGTCACAAATAGCTCACTGCAATGAGGAACAGGCTTGGAAGCTATCATTGTCTTCTAATTATTTTTGGCCTCTGAAGTTATCCCTTGAATTTCCCGTATTTTTTCAAATATATCTTTTATAAAGTTTTCGAAACATACATGTTTGTATATCTCAAAATAATTTTATTTTTTTCCAAACCTAAGATCAGAAAATAGAAATTTTTTAAAAAATTATTTAGTGCTTATGAGCAAAAAGGTTATATTCTAAGGC
Organism: Puccinia polysora; assembly: GCA_025617555.3. Lineage (NCBI taxonomy): Eukaryota > Fungi > Basidiomycota > Pucciniomycetes > Pucciniales > Pucciniaceae > Puccinia > Puccinia polysora. The sequence goes on along the minus strand of CM062615.1, from coordinate 10,987,836 downwards.
TTCCAAATTTCATTTCTTCAATTAATTTCTGGATTTCCTTGGATTGGTGGCTTTGTGACAAGTCACAGGTAGAAATCCAGTGATTCCCCTCATCAAGCCAAAAACCAATCCTATGTCTATCCAAATACTCAATAATGTTCTAATTAATGCTTTACATATGAAAATTCTCCATCAATATTTCTCCTTTTCTTTGAAGGATAATCACTATTTAAATTTTCCAAAATCTACCCTTTCTAATTCCTCTGCCCATGCCAACATATCAATTTTCTTCACCAGGAATATTTGATGCAGGCTTCTGCACTAGTCTAATATGGTACTTTCAGTAGATGATTAATCCACTCTGGGATGATCTCTCATTAATATTCCAGCTTCTTTGGATCAGAACATAGTGTTTACAAGTGTATATTGCAACAGCTATTGTATTGACGTTTCACTCAGGAATCTATTGAAAAAAGCATGTAAAATCTAGCCAATACCTTTGGTACTAGTGAAATGTAACACACTTTTTTAATCACATGCAGATATTGAATTGTTAATATATGCATTTAGTTAATATTCCCATGTTCATGTAAACTTCTTTAATACTTAAAATTTTACTATTCAACTCTGCTTTTTTCTCCTCCCATGGTTCAACTGTTTAAGAGACCAATTTTGCTTTCCATTTGGCTTTCATAACCACAAATTGACTCTCCATACTCAATCTCCTCAGTAATTATCAACCCTCAGTGAAATCAACATTCTACTCCTTGATCCACAATATGCACCTCCTGAAGTATCTTCATGCATACCCTACAGGTCATAGGAAATCTCCCAGGCTCTCTCTCTCTCTATGGATTTTTGCGTCCCCCATCTGTCTTTTGGGTATAAGAAGCACATCCACCTTAAATAATGTATATACATAGTACATACTCCTGGCTGGAAAACCCAAAATTCCAGTTTAGTACATGCAACACCTTCCTAGACAGGCCCTTTCTTTCAAGCCACTTCCCCCAGCCCATCAGGTCAACATGTAATTCCATGGGAAATCTCAGCCCCTGCACATGAAATTCCCTCCTCAAGGACTCCTCGCAGTTATTACATATGCTGCCCTATCTTTCCTTTCCAAATGATCCCCCCAAGGAATTAATATACTACTTTGTATTGATTAGTCGCTTCCAATAGGTGTCATCTTAGCACAAGAAAGCCAACCAGCCTACCCTTACCAATCTCATCTTCCCCTCTGGTGTTCCTCTTATAGGATTCAGTAAGTCATGCTCCTTCAGAGCCTTAGTCTTGGATTCACCTCATCTCCTCATAAAGCTTGTTCTCAATTTGTCCCTCATTCCTTGCAATAAAATATTATCTATCCTGAGTTCTGTGTAAATTTGTGCTTGTGCCCTACATCCCTTGCACTCCAGGGGAATTTGTTAAATCATACTTATTCCTTTCCCATAATCAATACCCATATCTATATCTCTATTAAACCTTATCCAATCAAACCCATTCCATTATAACCTATGGATATCACTTCCTATGCATTTTGTTTACCAGTGTGTGGCCTTTCAACTTCCAAGGGATTTCTAAAAGGTGTGTGGCTACCCCTGCAGATAATATCCATTTCCAAAAATTCTGCAATATCTGGGAATTTCAAAAAATTTTGACCCACGTTCAACACAACTTTTATGGAATTTGGCATAAATTTGAAACACTTTGACCAAATTTGAAAAAATTTAACTTCAAAGGACTTTTATACTTCAAATTCCCTTCAAAATTGTTTGAATCTGCTTTAGTTTACTTAAACCTTCTTTGAACCAATTCAACCCACTTCAACTTTCTTTGAACTGCTTCAACTTGCTTTGATGCGCTTCAAACTCCTTTCAAGCGCTTTGAAAAACTTTGAAAATAACTCAAGACCTCTTTTTGGCCAACCTTTTTCTTTGAATAGCTTCTCAGGTTACTTTGTTTTGGGTAACTTCCTTATGGAATAATTGGAAACCATGGATCCTCAAAGTTAAAAACCTTAAATCATAACAAGTACATGGTTAACCAGGGAAGCAAGAGGACATGATACTTTTCTATATGTCCAAGATCACAATACATAAACCCCTAACACCCCTGGAGGTGGGAGGACCTTTTACAACCTCCCAAAACCAGCTTAATCCAATCCCATGGACACTGGCTATGGATTATACCCCCCATTTTACAATCCAAGAATAATTACTATTCCTGAGGATGTGGACAAGGAAAAGAGCGTAGAATCATGTTATTAATCAAGGATCCTCAGTCACCTTGAATAGACAACTGTTGGAACTCAGGAAGAATCTTCTCAAACAACTGCTCCCACTGCAATTCCTGAACCCCAAAGTAAACCTCCTTCTCAGCCACCTGATGTGGAGCCTACTCTTCTAGAAATTCTTAAAACCATGAATTCAGCTGTAGCTAAGCTCTGCAATGCTATAACCCCCAGAAATTAACACTCTGGAAGCTTGAAGGCTTCATTTATGAACCCTGCTGATAAATTTGAAGTCAATAAACCCACTAAGATGAGAACATTTCTTCAAGTTTGTGAACTCATCTTTGAAAAAAACAATGAAAATTTCCAGGTGGATCAAAGGAATGTTTTACATTAAGTATGCCACTTCTCTGGGAATTCAATTTGTTGGATCCTACCCTACCTAGCCCACCTCTCAAACCATGAGTCATCCTTCCTACTCCACTCTTGGTTCCACTTTGCAGAGCAACTTCATACTCTCTTTGGCAACAAACTTGAAGTAGCCAAAGCTGAGATGGAAATTTTGAACTTTCAAATGAAGAACTCTGGATATGCTTCCACCCAGATCACAGAACTTTGATAAATTATGACAAAAGCCTCTGGATGGGGTTTAAGTGCCTTCTAATTCCATTTTTCCAAAGACTCTCTTCTAAAATCCTAGATTAAATAGAAAGTTATGATGTTTCTGTGGAAACTCCTCAAGAACTCATGGATGTTGTATTAGCCTATGAAAGCTGGTGTGGTGCAAGAAAGTGTAATAATAGAATTTTCCAAAAAAATGCTGATCTTTTCCAGGAATTTAATCAATCCTCTTTGCTAAAATACCCATTGGATCTCATTATCTCAGAATATCTGCATCAACAAAATGATAATCAAAATCTGCAAAACTTTGGAAGAAAATCCTTGAATTAACTCTTTTTGTTACTGCTATAACTAAATGCCCTTAAGACTCCCCGTTGAATACTGCTGCAATGGAAATAACAACTGTTTCAAATAAATAGGAACTGTGCAATGAATTATGCACTGTAATAATTACCAATAATATTATAAGATACTCCAATACAAAGATTCAATAAGTTAATGATAAGATCTCCTCATAGATAGATAGTCCCCCCAATAGATGATGATAAACTAAAAACTAGGAAATATGACCAACAATATCTCAAAAAAAAGTAAATAAAAAGAGTGAATTCCTCTGCAATGCCTTACCTTGTTAACTTTTGCAATAATGCTGATCAGGATCAATCATGATCCGCTTAGACAATCAGTCTTCATGAATTATTTTGGTATCACCTGAAATCTCTGATAGCCTTACTAGTTGATTGCCTAAATATTCCTTCCAAGAAAGATCCCCATTGATTTTTCTTAGTGGATATCCTTCAACAGTCACATACTGAATCATGGAAATTTGCATCCTATTGTCCCAAAAACTATGTAAACTTCCACAACTCCCACTGAATACCCCATTGGTAAAACTTGGATAAATAATTAGTATCTAAAACAACTTGCTTCCACAATTTTAAAAATACAATCCTGGAAATAGTAAACCTAAATAAATAGCTGCAGAATGTGGGTGACTACCCCACCACAACCATTTTCCAGCTTAGCATAAATATTATGCTGCCAATCCCACCTCCAACCACCACTGAGCGTTTGACTTCTTCCTCTGGAGTAGGAAATAAGCAAAGATCAGATTTCCTTTATAATTTTTACGCAGATGCCCCATCAGCCCACTGCTAAAAATTCCAGTCTGACTACAAATGCTGAGCCTATTTGACTTTGTTTTTGTAAATAACCACCACACTTGAACTGAAAAAAATTCAAGAAGAAGTCTTCTAATTCCAACCACTCTAAAAAACAAGTAAAATCTAAATATAAAGACAAGTAGCTTCAGTCTTACAAGGGCAAAGGTAAGGCAAAGAAGAAATAAAAATTTTCAAAGAAGAAATGTTCCCCCACTAAACCTACCTTGGACTTAATTCTTGATGGCAAGCTCAATTCTGAAGAGAAGGCAAGAAGAAATAAGGAAATTCTATTCATTTATTTTTGTGGCAAGAAAAAGATGGACGCTGCAGAAAGAAGCATTTAAAAAAACTTCTTCAAATTCCAACTCCTCCAATACTTCAAAAAAGCCAAAAAGCAATTAGGTGTTTTCTCCATTGCAATCCAGAATTAAAACCCTATTGATAGGGTAAAAAATATTCAAAAAGATTACTCTGACAAAATTTTTAAAGGCTTAGGTTTCATTATTCTTCACAATAACTTGGTTTGTAGTTTTTTGATTGATTCAGGTTCTACTCAATCTATAATGGCTAATACCATGGTTCTAAAGTTTTAATTTAAGCCAATTTCTTTGGGAAGACCTACGCCTACCTTCAATTTAAGTACTAAAAATTCATCCTCTCAATTAATAACTCACAAGGTGAATTGAGTGATCTCACTTCCTTGTTTTACTACCTTAATGGGAATTACTTCTAGTTGATTCACCATTCTTGGAAGAAATCATTCTTGGAATTGAATTTCTTCACCATTGTAATCCTGGTGAACTGAAAGAGGGGGCTGATCACCCCAAGAAACCAGCCAAGTTACAAGCTTTCAACCAACTTTGTTGAACTAAACATGGCCAACCTACCTTCAAATTTTTTAACTGCTTAATCTCCCTTTGAAATGCAGCACAATTCATTCCCCCAAATTCAGAACCTTTGAATTCTCAAAAAATAATCCAATTCCCTTTGAGCTCAACAATAGCCAATCTTTCTTGGATATTAATGGAACCCTTGAATATTTCTCTGGAGGAAGAATATAGGGGTTAATCCTTGAATATCATGAAACTGGTTACTTCTTTGAAAATTTCTGTTACTCCCCATCAAGATATTTTAGCCAACTGGTATGATTTTGATATTGGAAAAGACCCTGAAAAATTATAAACTGTTTTGGAAAATTTCCCCGCTGATTAACATTCTTTTCATATTTTTTCTCCCAGGTGAAAGCACATAAAATACCTCCTTACTGCGCTGATAACCATCATATAAAATTGGAAGGCCCGTTACCTCCTTTTGGGACATTCTAATTTATATCTCAAAGTGAAAATTTAACCCTAAATTCCTACATAGCAGAGAATGTAGAGAAAGTTTTCATCCTTTCCAGCACTTCAATCACTGGAGTGCCAGTTCTTTTTGTCAAAAAGAAGGATAATATTTTGTGGTTGTATTGATTATTTCAAGCTTAACACTTTTAAAATGAGAAACAACTATCCACTTCTTCAAGTGATTTTTTACTGATAGTCTTTTCAGGTTCTTCTATCTTCACCAAAATAAACATCAGAGGCACTTAAAATCTATTGAACATCAAGGAAGGATATGAACACCTTACAGAATGTATATCTTAGTTTAGGAGCTATGAATAATTTTAGATTCCCTTTGGAATAAATATTGCTCAAGCTAACTTTCAGAAAATAAAGAATCATATCCTTGATTATTTCCTCAAAATATATGTGGTGGTTTACCTTAATGATATCTTTATTTTTTTTAAGAACTGAAAAGAGCAAATTTCTCATGTGTGTGAAGTACTGACCAGACTCGGGAATAAAAAACTCTATGAAAAGGCCTCCAAATGAAAATTCCATGCACCTTCTGTGGACTACCTTGGCTACTTGATTTCAAGAGATGGAATCTTCATGGATAAAAAAAAAGTGAAAACCATCCTTTACTTGCCTATTCCAAGACAGAAAAGCCTTGCAGAATATCCTTGGGTTTTATAACTCATATTGCAGGTTCATCAAAAACTAATCCAAAGAGGTTTAACATCTAGCTTCTATGGCTGGAAGTAGCTCTACTGTCTTCCTCAATCCTGAAGCTTTGAAAAAATTTGGAAAAATCAACCACTCCTTCACTAAAGATACCTCTCTTTTTCCATTTTTATCACCTTCTGAGAAAATATGTTGAAACTGATTTCAGTGATTATGTCTTAGGTGCTGTTCTGCACCAGGTAACTTCTGCTAAAACTAAAAAAACTATTAAACTTGACAGAAGAAAAATGACTAGTCCTGAACTCAACTAGGAAATCCACAATAAAGAAATTGATGAAATTTTTGTTGCCCTATAGAAATCGTGTGCTTAATTGTTAAGCATTACTGACACTTTTGAATTTAAAACTGATCATTTTTCTTTGGGATACTTAAATTCTTCCAAGTTTATCACTATAAGACAAGATTGTTGGGCAGAATTCCTCTATGAATCAACTTTTTGAGGAGTTACACGCCTGGTGAATTTTCAACCAATTGCAGATATCCTCTCATGTTGGGAAATTTTGTATCCAGTGGGGCTTAAACCATATTCTGATGAGGATCATGGAAATTTTCAACAGCTTCTGAAATAAAATGAAGTTGAAGCTTCTCAAATAATTTTTCTTTCAGATAACATTCTTGATGATCAACTGAGTGAATTGAATTATATTCAAAAATCTGACAAGTTAATTCAAGTTAACATTAAAAGGCTGAATAAGAATAAAGAAGTTAATGCCCAATCCCTAGAACCCTTTAGTGGCTTGTTCTTTTTTCAGTTTAAAGTGGTCATACCTGACCAAGCCAAAAATTTAAATTTAAAGATCCTTAAACAATACTTTCAATTTTCTCCTTCATTTCATCCTGTTCAAAAGAAAAATCTCAACCTTATCAAAAGATCCTTCTCCTGGAAAGCAATTTCAACAGATTTGAAGAACTATATTTAAGCCTGCTACCTTTGCAACATGAAAAAGACCAGGAATTAAAATAAAATAGGTCTACCCAAACCTCTTTGAATCCCTGGTGGTCCTGTGAATTCAATTTAAATGGAATTCATTTCTAAATTCTATCCTTCCAGTAAATTTGATTCTATCTTTGTTGTTGTTGAATGCTTCTCTAAAATGGCTCTCTTATTTAACAAAACTGGTACAATAACTGCAGTAGAGTTGGCTAACCTTTTCTTAAACCATGTCTTCTCCAAACATGGGTTACCTGCTTGAAATAAAAAGTGAAAAAGGGTTGTTTTAAATCTGTTATTTCTGGAAAAACATTTGTGAAAATTTAAAGATCCAAAGGAATATCTTTAAATCTTACTTTAATAACCACAAATTCACTCTCCATACTCATTCTCCTCAGCAATTCTCAACCTCAGTACAGTTAACCTCTACCCCTGGATCTACCAGCTTTGCCTCCTGAATTATCTCCCTGAGTCCCCTGCAGGTCCTGGGCAATCTCCTATTCTCTCCCTCTCTATCTATGGCTTGGTGCATCCTTCATCTCTCCTTCAACCTGATTGGTGTGAGACGTACATACAGATCCCATACTGTAAATATTTAGTAAATAATCCTGGATGGACAACCCACACTTCCAGGTCAGTAAATGCACTGAATTCCTGGTCAGGCCCATTAGAAAATCTTTCAAGCCACTGCCTCCAGTTCAATTGGTAAACATGTAATGCCATGGGGCATACCAGCCCAGAACCAGTCATCCCTCCTCAAAGCCTCTTCCCAGCTCTCATTTATGCTGGAATCTCCTTGCTTCCTGAAATAATTAACACCAAGGAATTAGTAAACTAATTCTTATTGGCTAGTAACTTCCAATAGGTTTCACCTCAGCACAAGAAAGCCATCCAGCCTACCTTACCCATCTCAATTATCTCTCTGGTGTTAATCTTATAGGATTCAGTCATCAATACTACTCAAGCGCCTTACTCCTAGATTCCCCTCATAATTTAACTCCTGAAACCTTTTAATTACTCTACTTATAATCATTTCAATCCATCTCATCTTCTCTATCCTGAGCTCTGTGAGCAGTAGTGCCTGTGCCCTCAGACCCCCAATCACCAGGAGAAGTTGTGACACTTACCAACACAAAACATATTTTAAAACTGAAAGACTCAATCAAGTACAAGAAAAATATCTTTGAATGAAAATCAGCTATCACCCGGACCACTTGGATACTTGTATCCCCTTGGCACAGTTCTCCTTCCACAACAGTGTTCACTCTTCTACCGACCAATCAACATTATTCAATATCCATGGAAGGCATCCTAGATTTGATTTCCTGCATGTGTTGTGCAACCAATCTTCTATTCACTTCTTGGAAAAGATTCATAAGGACAAGATTCAACTAAATAAAGAATTAAAAGAGTATATGGATAAGTATAAGGACTATGCTGACCTTAAATGAAAAGAAATTTGAAAATTTATTGAAACTGGGAATAAAGTTTGGTTATCTGTAAAGAATATCAATAATAACAGAGCTTAAAAAAATCTCTCTGCAAGCTTTTTGGGTCCTTTTCTCATTGATGAAAAAATGGGATCTCATTCTCTCAAAATCCAACTCCCTGATTAATGGTATTCCATCCAACCAGTCTTCCATGTCTCACTTATGAAACCCTGCTACAAAAATCCCAATTATCCTAGCCAGCAACCACCGCCAGGACCAGTGGAAATCAATGGCCAAGAAGAATGGGAATTTTCTCTCATCCTGGAATCCAACAATTGGTGGAGAAAAATTCTATACTTAGTGCAATGGAAAGGTTTTTTTAGAAGACTCTGAAAGGACCTCATGGGAACCAGTCTACACTCTGACCAGATTTTCAGCACTCCTCAAAAAATTTCAATCCCTCTATCCTTCAAAGCCCAAACCCACTTAATATTCCAACACGTAAATCAATCTCAATCTCAGTCTCCTCCCTTCTTATCTCTAAGTCATTTAATCCATAAATTCAATCCATAAATTCAATGAAATTCTCCTATCTTTATTTTCATTCAAAAAAGAAAAACTTGAAAGAATCACTATCTACTCCTATATATAACTCTTCTTGAGTTTTGTCAAAAGTTTAGCAATATTGTTAATTCAATCACTAGCTAGCTTTTTCTGCCTATCTTAATATTCCTTCTTGTAATTAGGAGGCGCTACAATTGAAAAATTCACCCCAGACATAGAAAGAAAGTATTGAATCTCTGCTACCACTTTCTTCTTCAAATCCTCTTGTCTCCACTTTCATCTTCACTTCTTCAAAGTTATCCAAACCCCATTCAACAAAATACTGGTCCTTGAATCTTCAGAGAACTTTCTAAAATGCTCATGAATTGTCTTCAAGCCTTCAAATGGATCATATTCAAAAACATACACTGGAAAAGAGCTTTTCTCTGTGAGCAGGCAAAGAAACCAAAGTATTGCTTGTTTCTTCTCATCTTCCTGTACTCAACTCCCACTCCATCCTTGGCCCAAAATCCTCCCTAACAGGTCCCCAATAGAACTTGGCACTGAACATAATTTCTCCATTGGCCTCTTGCTTCCTTTCCCCTTATACACCAATTCCACAAATTTTGCTTCCACCTCCTCCTCCTCTTCTTCTTCTCTTGCTTCTTCTATCTCTTCCTCCTCATCTTCATCTGGCTTTCCATGAGCACCCTTGTCTTTTTCCTTCAATTTGACTGGGTCAGGGGCTGCTTCCCCACTAGAAATTGCTTTGATCAATTGTCCTTCAACAATGAAAAACATTTACAAAATTCAAGGTTTGATTTCCTTTCAATTCTTGTTCAACTCCTTCCCTACTACTTTGATCATCCTTTGACCAAAAAAAATCTATTTTGAAAAGTTTTAACCAGTTTGACTTCACAACATCCAACTTCAACTGGTCTGACCCTTTAAACTTTGACAAATGAACTTCAACCCTTTCAAGATTTGACTATTTCTAACCCTATTTGAATGAATTTGAATGTATTGAAAGCAGTTTTATTTGATTTGATAGGTTTGAAAGTGTTAAAATACCTATGCACTTACGCGTGTGCTACGTATAAGTGTAATCAAAATGGGATTTACATGAGGGCCTCTGCGGCCCATTGGACACTCACACGGACCATACGGGCCTGTGTGGATGTCATGTATTTGGGGAAACTGGCCTCAAAACGCGTGAAACAGGCCTATTGGTATGTGGGCCCTAACGGGCCCAGTGAGGTATATGGGCAAATACAGCCAGATGGACTTGTATGGGAATATTTTGGCCCAAGGTTTATTTTGGACATACTTGGCCAGACAGGCTGGCCAGCCAAAGTGTGGTTTACTCAGTTTTTGGGCTTGGGGCTGCCCATTGTGGCCGCCGCCTGGTTGGGGCTGCCGCTGCCAGCTTGGGGCCGCTTTTTTCGCCTTTGGCCCGTCTATGGGGCCCAATGGCCCGCGCGGGGCCGTTGTGGCGGCTGCCGCCGGGCTGGTGGCCCCGGCTCCTCCCCCTCCCCTCAATTGCCATTGCAAGGGGGAGAGGGAGGGCTGGCTGGTTGTAACCAGCCAGCAACCAGTTGCATGGGGTGACTGGTCATGGTGGGGGGGACTTGATCACTACTCCACCAAAAGAGATGGCCAGGCTGGTTGCATCAAGGCAACCGGCGGTGGGGGGGAATTGACCACCCCCCACCATTGAAGGGGCGCTATCCCCCCCCCTTTACCAAGGGGGAGGAGCAATGGGCTGGAGGGGACCTGACCACCCCCCAGCCCACCTACCTTAACAAGGCCCTTGGGTTATCAACCCCCAGGGCCCCTGGTAGGGGGATTTGACCGCCCCTTCCCGGGATTTGAGAGAAAGAGGGGGGGCGGCATGTCCGCCAGTTACACCCCCCCAGGTGAGATTTTGATTGGACTCAGGTGAGTCCTGGGTCCCACCGGGCCCATATGAGGGGCCAGGGCTGTGGCAAGTGCTAATATAGGTAACAGGGCTGGTTGTAACAGACAACCAGCCAGGGTTTTGAACAGCTAAGGGGCTGATTCAGCCCCCTTGAGGTGGAAACACCAGAAATAAGTGGAATAGGCTGGTTGTGAGGGTACAGGGACTGATGCCATGTGAGCTGATCCACCAGGGCCAAATTGGGGTCTCTAGCTGGCCAGTGACTTCATGTCACCATCCAGTCACATTTCCTGGCCCATTGAGTCACTTCAGAGGGAAATTCTATTCACCAATGAATATTCCTGAGTTCAACTCATTTTACATCAAAAAGAAAATATGATTCACATTGTATTCACCATGGTGGAAAATGAATTTCACTTTTAATTCCCCAATGAAAAAACCTGAACTCACTTGGATGTTCATGTTGATTCAACTGGCACTCACTTCAAATTCCCCATCAAATAAAAATTTGCAATAAAAGATAGTGTATTTTGATATCCTGGCTCAAATTTTTATGATCAATGTTTTATTCAATGGCCAGTTGCATTCTGATTAATGTCAGCATTTATAAAACAACCAATATTTTCCAGTTCATTTCACATACATTTTTTTTGGAATTACCAAGTCTGTATCACAATTTTCACCATGGTTTTTCCAGCCTTTCAACTGGTTTGACATCTGGTTCATTTCTAAAAAATAGGTTATCATTAATGACACTTTTGTTGATGGAAACTGGCACTTTGTCTCCAAATTTTCATTGGTGTTTGTGGGTAACATGCCAATGATCATTCTGCTCAGAAACTTTGATCAGAAAGTGTGTGAATAATATGAAATCTAAAATGATAAAATAACTGGGGTATCATGTTTTCATATTGTATTTCATCTTTAATGATGGGGAAAAGGCTAATGCAGTCAGTGGGAATCCCAACCACATTGACAGATTGCATGTGGCTTGCTCTAACCATTGAGTTACAAATGCTTGGAGCAAGGTGTACATCACAACACTATGGAATTGACTTTGAAAGCTACAAAATTTAAATGAATCTTTAGAGAATGTACCACTGTCTTGATAAGTCCGCTTGAGACATGGACTTATTGAGGATTTATCCCATCAAGCCACCATTTTCTGCTCAATCAAGTTTGACATACATTCTTTCGAATTGGTTGGATTTTTCTTCTTCTCTTTTTGAACTCAAATTGATCCCATTACTGTTTTTTTCCATGTTTGGGGAAGTCAAGACTGTTATTGAGCAGGGATTCATGGAAGCAACAATGGTGGGTCCCTCTCCCTAAAAGCTGAATAACTGTTGTGTTGGCCTGATTTATTGCAACAAGGAAGCAAAATGAAATTTTTGACAGCTATCCAACATTGCATGCCTCAAAAACTTGTCAAATTTGTCAAGACAGTGGTAGATACTCTTAGGCATTGACAAGAACATGCCACAATGTTGTGATGTACACCTTGCACTAAGCAGTCTAGCCAAAAGTTATAGAAACCCACATGCAATGGCTCAATGTTGGTTCAACTCCCAGAAACTTTGTTATGCTTTTCCCCAATTCATTACAACAATGCAGTGAAGTTTTTGCTGCAAGATTTTTGACAATATAACTCACATGGATTGGCTTTGAAGTAATAAGTGATATTTAGAACAAGCATGATATTCCAATTTTTGAATTTTGCACGTTGATGTTTATGAGTGTCCTTGGATTTGTATTGATGTGTTTCATAATGGTATGACTTGGCACAAATTTACAATCAAAAGCCAAAATAAATAGGTTAACCTGCTCAGGCATCAGGGGAAATAGCCACCAACACACATTTGTTCATTTCCATTGAGAAAAATCAGCATTGGGACTTCAAAAATGTTTATTTTACAATTTGGGTATTAATTTGTGACAAATCATGCATTTCAGATTGGCTCCAATCACCAAGAATGGCATTGCTTCATACTTTATCTTCAATCAAAGAAATGTAGCTTTCAAGCTTTCCAAAAATCTAAATAGGTTCATCCTTGGTTGTTTGGCATCCTCTGTATCCTCCTCTCTTCACTTTCAAACCATTTACAACGGAATTTTTACTATTGGAGATCTATTATCATCTCATGTCCAAAAGTCCCGTTGATTGTGAGTTTCCTTGTGGTATTAAAAATCACTTTGGTAAAACTCATGCGCTTTGAATTGTTCAAAGTTAACTCAAGCTTTGGAAAGTTGATCTGTGTTTCAATTACAGCCCATGAGGTCCAGATCTAAAAGATTAATGCTTGATTTAAGTTACAGATAACCCAGTTACACATCAATATACAGAGTCTTTGCCAATGAGTTCATTGGAAAAGAGTATTGATAACGCTGATAGGCCAAGTGGGCAGTTCAAATTTTTCACAGGTTGAAAATGGCATGAATTAATCATAAAAAAACTTTGATGATTTTGTTGGTACAGGTTCTGTCCCAATTTCAGCCTCACAGGAAAAAAAAGAGTCAACTGGGTTGGGGTATTCAAAAAAGAGCCAACCAAAGGCAGGAAATGTTTATCCAACAAGTTGTATGTTCTCATATTTATGGGAGAGATGTCTTTGGGCTTATTTAATAATGCAATCTTGATCTATTCCGCACTCCAAGGTCCCCTGTGGCTCCATCTGGAAGTCAAGGTAGGTACTCATAAATTTTTTCAGAAATACCTCCTTGTAAATTTATCACCCAACTTTTTAGGAAAAGCGACTAGTTCTGAACGGGAAATAAAAAATGCACAAAGACAAGCTGAAGCAGCAGCAAGGAGAGAAAAATTAATATTCCAACGCAGAAAGAAAAAAGAGGTTATTGGCAAGTCTGTCTCCTCAACAAAGCAAATGGAATCGCATGGTGCAGATGCAAATAAGTTGGCAGCCGCAGGAGTTACCTCTGTGGGCATTGCCTTGGAACAAAATGTGGATAAGGAACATGAAGCTTGGTGTATCTAATTGTGCTTGAATCAAAAAAAATGACTGATAATTGGTTAAAATTCTTTTGAAAAGAGAGACTAGTAAACCCGCTTGAATCAAGAAGAGAGACTAGCAATACTTGTGAGTGAAGCAGGAAAATTTTCTTAGAATTGTTCACATTTAAAAAATGTTTTTTCATAGTGGCTTCATCTGAATTTTCCACATCTGAGGTATTGACAAAAACCATACCAACAATAATTTCAACAGGTATGTGGAAATTATTTGTGACTTCTAACCTTTGGCAGGAATTTTGATTTGACTCATTAAAATTTTCAAATTAGGCATGGAAGAAAACCCACCACAATCTTCAGAAACACTATCAGGGGCCAAAAAGAAAAAACATGACACACTTGAAGCTGCTTGTTCAATTGGAGAATCAAGTTCAGGGGGAAAATCTGTGGATGTTCTCATGACACAGATTCTAGGTGCGCGTATTGATATCATAGGTGTTTTTGATCTCAAAAATTGAGTTGAAATTATAGAACTGAAAATTTTATTCCACAGCTCGAAATACACGCTTGCCATCCCGTTGTAACACAGGTTTTAAGTTATTTCAGAAATGTAACACACTTCAGAAATTTGATGGGAAATTCTTTTTAATATTAAATATAGGGTCAGGCCCTGAGAGTGAAATTTCTGGGGAAAAAAAGGATAAGTCTGATCAGAGATCAACCAGAGCAATTGTCAAGAGATCATTAAGGCCCCCGGTTTCTGAATTGCATGATAGCAGCCCTAGTGAATCCATTTCCAGAAATGTGCTTGATATGCTAATCCCAACAGGTTTGGGAAATGTCCCTGGTGTTCGGGAGAGTTCTGGTTTGGATTGGAGAGATTAATCCAGGGGAAGTGAGTCGGAAGAATCAATCAGGCTGCATCTTTTCCAACCAATGCAGGAAAATTGGGATTTTTGGCGTGGAAGATTGAATTCCCAGGGTGAGTAACATGTTATTTTGAAAATTATGTGTATGGGCACAATGGCTTATTTATGACCAACTTAGAACGCTCCAGTTATTCACAACAATCACATAATATCTGGGATAATCAAAAATCTGACAGTGGAAAAGGATTTGAGACAAGTACCCTGATAGTTGGTGATGGAGAAGGTTGGGAACCAATTGATGACGACACAGAAAATGTTGAAAGTATGTGATGAGTTGATATGATTCCTGAAAACAGTAATAGTGATTTATTTTTAAATCCATAACTAAGGGATAAGCCCAAAATCAGACAATATGAGAAAAATTTCAAATTTCCATGATGGTGCTTCTACATCACAGGAAGATCCAAGGCATGTGGCTGGAGAGCTGGGAAATATGGAAGGGTTTGAGAGTGGGGATCAATTTCAATTAGATGGTACGAATTCTAGCTTTGCATTAATAATGTTGCCAGAAAGCCCGGTGGTGAGAAAAATTTATTTTAGGATGTGATAACAAGAATAGCCAGAGCAATTAAACACTGGGGAAAAACGCCCAGCAATCAGAGAATTGGAAGATGGAAGGTAAATTACCTGTTTAGTCTATGAATTACTGGCTGCTGACAAAATCAACTAAAGCTTTTTCCAGGGAGATATCAAACAGAATGTCTATGATGCTTCAATATTTTGATAGATAAATTCAAACGGGACTTTGGAAAAAAGGTAAAAGTTTGATTTGAAATCTAGAAAGAGGAAAACTAGCTGATTGGTACATGTTTCATTTTTTTAGGGGGAAGCAGCAATCAGCCTTCAAGGACTAAGAAAAATAATGTTGAACACCATTGGAGGATCTCAGCACCCCCTAGAACAAATCATCCTGTACAATTGGGATCTCAATTGAAATCCAAGAGACTTGTAGAAGATGCATTTCCAACTCAACATAAGAATGTTTTCTCCCAGGGAAATTATGGTAAATATTCATAAAATAAGGTTATTCAAAGAATCATCAATTAAATTCTTTGGGATATTTTGAATTAGATGATTTCCTCAGGATTCCCAAGAAAGGCCCTTTTGAATATCTGGAAGAGAGTGGAGAAGGTATTTTTTCCCCTGCAATTTCATATGGCCTTAGCTAGACCACAATGAATCTAATCCATAGCCCATGTGTTAGAAGAAGAATTATTATCTCCTATTGCAAGGATGGATAAATGCAAGCAAAGGGAAATTAGCCCAGGTGAGTATTTTAAATGTTCAAGCAGTTGTTCAAGAGCTAAGAATTAGGATCAAACACAGATATATCTGTGGAAGTTTCAAAATTACCCTCCATATTAAGTGTGGGTGCATTAGAACAGGGTTCAAGCCAGAGGAGAGTAATACGGGCTCCAGGTCCAAGAGGTAAAAAAATAATCACAGGAAGAAATATTATCCAATTATTTAATTCATTTTGAATTGGTAAATAGATGTGGCCTCACTTGAGGAAAACATTTCTAGGGCTCAAGAAGCTGCAATCAATATAAAAATCCCAGGCAGCATTCAATCACCAATTCCAGGAAGAATACACCAAGAAGTGCCATTTACTACCAGTGCAAGTGAACAATGCCCCACCGGTACCCCTCAGCATATATTCACAAGGAGAGCCCCTGAATGGAGAACCACACCTTTCCCCACCCCAAGTGCTGCTGGAGCTGTGATGTTGAAAGATCTTCCTCATGCAAATGAGACCCATAATTCAAACTTTGCAACACAATCACCAGGAGAAGCAATGCCTTCTGAACCAAATCCATGTGAGCCGTTAGTTTAAAAAGAATATTGTGCATTATTTCACTTTCTAATTATTATTTTGGCTTGTAGCACAATCAATGAACAAAATTAAAATTCAACATGAACATTTATCCAATGATCAGGGCAAGTTTTTTTGTAGTGTATGCCTGGTTGTTGGAAAAAACAATTGAATGTGATGTCACAAAATTTAGTGGACCCAGTCAAAGCTGAGGATTATTCTGCAGACTCTAGAGCACATCAACATCAAGAAATTTGGAGGAAAGAAGCCCAATCAGCCAAACGTCAAACCCAAAAAGAGAGGATGAAGGAACTTAGAGGAGAGCTTCCAGATGGAAGTGAAATAATGAAGACAATTGTCCATCAACATGCCAGGCTCCTCATGGATGTGGAAGGAACTGACCTCCAAAACCTCCCTGCACCACCACTACAAGATGAGAGGGACCTTGCAGTTCAACATTCAAAGAGTCTCAGTTTCATTCAGCCTACACCAACAGCCCCTGCAACAATCAATAAAAACAAAAAAGCATACAAAAGTTGGGTCCAAACCCAAATCCGGGAGCTTGGGCTAACACAATTCACATTTGATTGGCAAAGCTCATGGAAGCATCCATTCAACCAGCTCATGGACCTGCTGTTTTTCAGGACACTTGACATGGCCCTGCATTTGGGGGAATATAATAGGTACCTTTGGTCCCCCAATCATGCCACCCATGCAGTTGTTTCAGTTATCCTTGAAAGGTATTCTTCACACCTGCAGTCTCAATGGAAGCTGGTGCAAAGATCTGGTGAACAGGCTTTGGAGCATCAGAAAGCCAAGGCACGTGCCCTCAAGACAAGGAAAATAGTGAGTGAAATTTGCTGATAGCATTCTGAATTGATGAAGGGCCACTGAGTTTATTCAAAATAAATCACAGCTTGCTGAAAGAAGGCAAAAGTGGTGTGATTAAAATGGTTATTTTGAGCTTGCAGCACAGTTCAATGACCCGGCCATATGCTCTGACACCAAGGAAGTTTTAGTTGGCCAAGTGACACAGCATCACCAAACAAAATTTGAATGGAGGTCAGATTCATTTTCCAACCTGGTCAAATTTGGAGACCATCAAATAAAAGTGGGTGCAAGAATAGGAAAAAGCAGAAAAAAAAAAAACTTCATCATCAGAGAAGATGGCACTAAATATGAAGAGAATCAACGTATACCAGAGAATGAAGCACTCCAAGTGTACAAACCTTCTTGTTTGGCCACATTGACAGCTGCAACAAGGGAGAGCCTTAAAATCACAAACACCAAGATCATGAAAAAGGATGGTCAACCCTCAACTTCCACAAGGCCTTAGTCTATAATAAATATCCCCCTTGATATAAATTTGTATTTTTGCGAATGATTCCAGTTCAAGAAAGCTTGTAATAACTCCTTCCAATCAGTTGTGGTTAAAATGGTTGACCTGATATATCAGATAGAATCATGAGATACATGCAAGTATTGAGAAATTCATGATCAACAAAATTACTGTTCCAGCTTCTCCTTACGCCTTTGCACCTATGTAATTCATGTGTTTTCAAAATTAGTCAATCAATCAAGTTTAAAAATTTTGTTGAAAGGAAAAAGCTTACCATTTGAATTTTGGTCTCTATTGTTTCTTGGGTAATGAGATGTAATACTTGAACATTTTTGTTTTGACCGATTCTGTGCAGACAGTCAACAGCTTGGGCTTCAACAGTTGGGTTCCAATGGGGCTCCTGGTGGAAACATTCATGCTGATTGAGACTGTCATTCCAATTTTACAAAATGCTTGTGGGCAGCATACATACCATTAGAATACACACAGAAGCACATGTAATATTGAGCCCCACTCCAGCTGCTTGGATTGAAGCAAGGAGGATTGAGATGTTACTTTTTGTTTCAAATTGGCACAAGCAGCTGTCTTGCCCATTTGAATCCACTTGTCCATCCAGCCTTAGAAATGGAATTCCTCTTTCTTCAAATGCAACAGAAAGACTAAGACCATTAGAATTAAGTGCTTTTCAGGAAGGATGGAATACTTAATCACAACTCACATGTCAAGCATACGTGTCCAAATAGAAAAAATGACCACTTTGAGTTTTTGTTGCATATAATCAGACATTGGTGAGACAATTTCAAGTATAGCAGATATCTTGGAGCTCAATAGACATAGCTTTGGATTGATTTCATGTATGATGAGTTCCTTTGTCACTTTTTGTGATTGCTGTGAGTCAAATTAGGTGATTTCCCCTGAACAATTGAGGCCAAGAGCAGGATTTTGAAGCAGGGGATGATGGCAAATCTCACGCAGGCCTTGGATAATGTGGAGAAAGTTTGACTGGGTTCTTTGGCCAGTATGAGGGAGTTTTTTTCCAAAAAAAGTCAAAAACATTTGATGATTCTTGTTGTAATATTCCTTGACAGGGGTGAAAAGGGGTGTCAGGATTGTCTTGTGAGTTATTGGCAGCAAAAAAGGCAGTGCCCTTGATTTGGTCCTTTGAAGCAGACAATGTCCAAGAATCAACTAAATTGGCTTGACATTGGAGTTTTGAAGATGTGGAAGCAGCATTTGTGGCCAGTCATTCAAAGAATTCTGATGATTCATGCACAGAAATTTGAGAAATGATAGTAAATCATGAATACTGTTCTGTAAGGGTGTTCCAGTCAGACAGACACTTTTTGAAGCCTTGAGGTGATATATTGCAATCTGTGTTTTTGATTCATTGGTCCTGATTTCACTTAAAAATTACCAGGATCAATATGATGTTTCATAGATGAACTGAATATTAGTTAAACTTCTTAATGTGCTTCATCAAGTATGAGCCTGTGCCAAGTGTAAGAAAAAATGCTGGATTTTGTGGACATTGGACTTTTTTTGTGAAGCAAAAATTCTCTTGTGATGATGGAGTATGTTTTCAGAACTATATCAGAGCTTGTGACTGCATGCAAGGCTATATTGTGCCAAGAGGGCCCATGATACAGGACATAGTTGATTTTTTTGGCCAGGTATGCTTGATTATTTCTTTCTCCCAATTATGGAGCACCCGTGAAGGACATATGAGCAATGTTGAATGAAGGAAATTTCCAGGATCCCCTTGCAGATGCAAAGAAGAGGTCTTCCCCAGGGTCGTGTAAATAAGGGAAATGGCTTGGAGTGATTTTCCAAGTCCCATGTCATCTGCAAGGATAGAGCCAAGTGGAGTATTGGGAATTGAGAGTGGATTGGAAACCAATATTGTTTTTCAACTGAAGATATGCTCCAAAAAAAAGATCAATTAGAGGGCATTATCTTCCACAGTGATTTTGAGGATTCTGAAGAGGAATTTTCTCAATTGAGGAGGAAGGCCAGTCCCTGTTCTTGATGTGGCAGAAGCTTGGTGCAAATGATGGCCTGTGGAAGAGTTTGGGGTGGAAGGTCACAACACCTGGGAATCAAGAGAAGCTTTGAATCCAAATGTGGATTAAATCCCAAACTGGTAGGATTTGCAAGGGGAAAGGTTGAAAGCTGGCAGCCAGAATGTTGTTCAGGCTGGTAGTTGCAAGGCCATGTTGGAATGATCCCAGCATCAAGCATATCATCAAGCAGCTTCTTTGCTTTCTTGATGGCACAGAATATCCACAGAGCCATGTCAAAGTGAATTAAATTGGATACTATGACATTGATTACTAGCTCCACACAAATGGAATCATTCATGGAGTGCTCTGATTTCCAACCACCAGCTGGTCCAGGAGCGGTTGTTGAAGGAATGTGTGAAAAGAGAGCCTTTGAAACATGCGTAGGTAGTTGTCCCACCAGAGTATTTCCATTATTGAGGAATATGTAGATGATCTACTAAATGAAGAAGTCAGATGATCTACTACATCATCTGACTTCTTCAGATAGCCCCAGAACAATGTTGATTTCTGGGGAAATTTACTTAGAAAAGTAGTCTTGAGTGCTATTGGGGAACAAGAGATAATTCCAAGCCAAACTTGAGAGGGAGGCATTCTTGCTATGTCTCCAAAATTATGTGAAAAAGAATGCAGAGCAACAAAGGTAGGCTGGGGTTTATATATTGTGGCAGAAGCCTTGTATGAGTGGATCATGTGATATTTTTGGCTGCCTTTACAAAATACTTTGGGGAACAATCCTTCAGGGAAATGGAGACAATTATGATGCTTAATAATAATGCAGAATGATGTTGATGGATGTTTGTCATCACAACCTGTTTTGGATACTCACAAAACATACCTTAATTAGCTGCATGTTTGGATCCATTCAGTGGTAGGGCATTCATTCCAATACTATCATAGATGCTCAACTCACATGTACATTTTTGCAGGTTCTTATTTGAAATGTATACATGGAGAGATAAATGCAATGCATCCCCACACTGCCACTTATCCTGCCATGTCAATTCCATTGGAACACTGAGATTCTTGTGCCATGGCCTCTGTCCTGTTGCAAACTTTTTGACTACTTTATGCCCCCCAGAAGCATAGTTCCAGTGGCAGTGAGGCTGTTTCAAATCCTAGTGAGTTTCCATGGCTCAATGCCTGGCACTACCATGCATCCAAACACTAAGTGTCCAGAGTAGGGTGGTGGACACTGCCACATTCAAAGTAGTTGCACCAGAATCTTAGTGTTTGTATGTATGCATCCAAACACAAGGATTCTCATGCAAGTGTCCAGAGTAGAGTGGGGGGCACTGCCACATTCAAATTAGTTGCACCTAAATCTTAATGTTTGAATTTATGCATCCAAACACTAGGATTCTTGTGAAAGTGTCCAGAGTAGAGGGGGGGGGCGCTGCCACATTCAAGGTAGTTGCACCCGAATCTTAGTGTTTGGATGTATGCATCCAAACACTAGGATTCTTGTGCAAGTGTTCAGAGTAGGATGAGGGACACTTCCATATTCAAAGGTGATTTCACCCAAATCTTAGTGTTTGGATGTATGCATCCAAACACTAGGATTCTTGTGCAAGTGTTCAGAGTAGGATGAGGGACACTGCCACATTCAAAGGTGATTTCACCAGAATCTTAGTGTTTGGATGTATGCATCCAAACGCTAGGATTCTTGTGAAAGTGTCCAGAGTAGAGTGGGGGGCATTGCCACATTCAAGGTAGTTGCACCCAAATCTTAGTGTTTGGATGTATGCATCCAAACACTAGGATTCTTGTGCAAGTGTTCAGAGTAGGATGAGGGACACTTCCACATTCAAAGGTGGTTGCACCAGAATCTTAGTGTTTGGATGTATGCATCCAAACACTAGGATTCTTGTGCAAGTTTCCATTGCTCAAAGCATTCCACTGCATCAATGGATGTGGTTGCATCAGAATCTTAGTGTACCAATGTGTCCATTCAAACACTTTGATTCTGGTGCAACTGTCCATCATTTTTCCAACTTCTTCACAAAGTTATCAAACCATCCAAAACCATAATTGGCCCCATGGCCAGTCATCCGATCCTAAACCACCTTCCTCCTTTGATTTTGATGATTTCAATGGAAATCCAAAGGAAGGTGTTCCATATTCATTAGCACACTGATCCGCCCCTGTGTACTGTCTCCTCTCTTCCTCTTCTCTCTTCTTCTGATTACTTGGTCAACTTTGTACCCCGCTCTGAGGGCTAGTCTAGCACCATTCCATTGCCTCTGGCCCGCAGAGGCGGTAGATGTCCATGTTTTATATCATTGTGTGCAATGCAATATTCTGGCTATTATTTTTTTTTTGGATTTAGAATTTCAACAGTTACAGGTTTCAAACGCGATCAATACAGTAACAATAAATGTTGGTAGCCATAAAGTTGTACAAGGTGAATATATTGTAATTTAAATTTTACAGCAATTGTATATTTAAGCCACTTAATTTTCTGTAGTGTTTTTTTATTTCCAACAAGTGAATTATATGGTCTGCAATAAGCAACAAATTCAAGTGAGCTAAGGTGAACCAATCACATGATCTATACCATAGTTTGTTTTTTCTTGAGCTTGTCCCCTTGGTACCAAGGGGGCGTAGCTTCCCTAAATCCAAGTTTTTATGAAAAATAGCCAACAATTCCTTCCCATCAGCATGAAGCAGGTTAATTCAGAACAGGTTTTCTTTGGGTCCTGTAGTCTGCTTCCGGAAGCTATTTTAGATTTCTGAGCATTTACAACCAAACACAGCTATGTAGAGACTCCCATGTGCATGCTGAAATTCCCTGAAATTTGTTGCTCTAGCAATTCTGGTTACAAACCAAGTATTTATGCTTCAAGAGAATGAAAATAAAAAGCAGAAAAGCACAACTAAAATCATGATTCTCTTGATCCGCTCAACCTCAATCAACACATCTCCCAATTTTAGTTCAGTCAAATGAAGGAATCAGAATTGACTTTGAATATTTGCCCATTTAGATTGAAGCTTTTTCAGGAAAGTGATTGTGATAAACAAATACCCTACTCGGCACTGTTGAGTTCATTCACAGGCTAAGGAAAGTATACCCTGAGTTGCTGGATAAATGCATCTTGTACTTGATGGTTGCAGCAAAGGGGCTATCACGTCAATGGATGACGTTGCAACTTCAACTGCTATCACTAAGGCCCGGTATTTTGGCGTCTTTGAGGGTCTGGACCAAGCCCATACCAGGTAAGGCAAGTTAGAGATGCATAGAGCCTTGGGTAGGTCAAGCATGCAGGGTGTTGAACTAGAGCGTAATTATTGTATACAATTGCACGTCTGGGTGGGGCTTCTGAGGGAATGTACCTGTGTGGTTTTTTACTTGGTTTTATGGCACAAGAGACGTAGTGGCCACCTTTGAGCTTGGTCAGGATGTCCTGGACCATGAAAGTGACAAAGTTGATATCATCCCTTTTGATATTTCCACTGGTACATCCAAGCCAAAGGGATTCTTGATAAATACTTGACGCCAATTTGGGACTGCAAATCTCTGTATCCACTAGGCCGGCTGAGACGCCTAGTAGGAAAATAGGTCAGTCTTGGGTACTTTGGCAATCACAGCATTCATACTGGTGGGCAGCAGAGGGACCTCACCAGGCTGGTGGCGCGGTGAACAACCAGAGGGTGATGTGCGATGGGTAGGTGCCTCAAGTTGAGAAGGTGCAGCACGCAGGGTGTCGATGTACACCTGAACATCACGTTGCGGGGGATGACCTAGATAGTGGTTTGGTAGGATGGTCAGAGGAGTCGAGAGAGAACAGCAGCAGGAGCAAGTGTAGACGAGTGGCAATCACTAGTTTGCTTCCCTGTGGAACGCCTCAAAGGGGATTGGACGGCAGAAAGTTCTTGTAAAAGTTCTTGAAGAAATCGAGCCCCCTGACTCAGCGCAGGCGCAGTCGTGACCTGAGATTTGGGGGGTGGAGCCGGTGGTTGAGGGACCGTGCTAATAGTTGGTGGGTCGGAAACAGTAGATCTAAGGGGGCTGACCGGTTTGTTGAAGGCATGAGTGGAGGGAGGTGGGGAATGTGACGGTGTTGTAGAGGGCGCTTTGGCGACTAAGCTGGTTGAAGGCGGGAGATGGGAACCCTGCAAGCGCTGGGCCTTGATTCTTTGATAAGACCGTTGGGCAGGCTTTTGCATTTTCGGAGAAATTCTGAGCGGGGCGGTAGGCTTGAATAACCAAGCTTCCGGGGGCGGTCTTTTGGCGAGTAATTGAGATAGTTGCTGCTGGGCACCAGACAAGAACCATTCACCCGGAAGCTTCCCGAGATTGGGCTTCTGGGCTAGCAATTGTTTCATTGCGGTACGTAGCTTGACTATGCCAAGATTGCGGCAAAGGTAATATTTCTGCTTGGGAGAAGTGGGGTGATGAGCGTTTGAAATGGTCAATTCAATGGGGGATCAGCCTTGTGAGCCCCATGCTTCACTTGATTGGGTAGTGATGTACGATCCCGTGACCATTTGATCATTGCAACCTGATTACACACGTCACAGTTCTCCGTGATCCAGCGTTGCTACTGGAGCGAGCAAGGGGGGGTTTCACCTTTTGCTTTCAAGAGCGGAAAGCTTCATCAAGCCTTCCTGTCCACTGTCATCAGCAAATTGACTCTTTGGCTCTCATGAGAGCCAATCCAGTTGTTGGGGGGGGCGCAAGAGCAAATCCATTTCATATTTGCTGCTGACAGCGGACAGCTTCATTAAGCTGTACTTTCTGCTGTCATCAGCAAATCAAATTGGTTGCTGCTATTGAAACACCAAAGCGGTCACAGCTTTGACTGCTGCCAGATTTCAGGATTTTTTCCCTTGACTCATGCTGACAGCAGGCTGAAAGAGGCCGTTCAATGATGAATGCCCCCAGAGGCTGGTGTCTCCCATTGACGTTAATATAAAAGCTTGCATCTACTCCCCTTTCCTCTTAGCAACATTCTCCCCCTCAACCATTTAAATTTGAAAATGAACAATCCATCCGGTACTCTTTTGACTAAAGTGAATAACCTAGTCCTTCACTTATTCCTTGTTTCCCTAGAAGGTGCATTGGTTTTTCAACCAAAGCATTCCAGAGATTGAATGCCTTGTGTGAATGCATCCATTAAGGAAACCATGAAAAGTGCTTTCTAATCAATGATGGTATTTGATTGATTGGGCTGTGGCCGTGCCATGCCTGAAACATTGAACCTTTCTTTTTTTGCCCCTTGGTTTTCCTAAGATCACCCATCTCATGTTGGAGTCAATGATTGGATCATGGACTCTTACTCAACTCAGAAAGTTGAGGACCGGATTTGTAAGAAACAAAGTCGATAAGGTGAATTGCAAGGTCCTGGAAAAGACCGGTTTAAATAGACAACTAGAGAGCCCCTCACAGGGGGCCTAAGGACTTGATGACTAATCAGCATTGGCAGAAACTATATGGACAAAAGACAATGTGATGAACTATGAAGCAAGCCAATGATAAAGAATTCATCAGTTAACAAATGACCAGGTGACATGTAGTAATAAGATTCTGTGACAGACAGGATCAAGGCTATCAGCAGAAGACATGATACTCCAACATCTCATTCTGATAAAATACTTCCCACAGGCACTTGAACAATACTTATTGACATTCCTTTCTTGATTTGCAGAAAAAAGAATTTCATTGCTCAGTAGCAGCCCTTGAACGCCATGCCCTGAGATGTCAAGAAAAGAATGAAATGCAGAGGATTATGACAGAAAGCCAATCTCAGCATAACGTCCATGTCCACTCCATGAGTGTGCATCCACCACAGGGAAACTCTGCCAAACATGTCCTGGCAACACCATTCCCTGAGGATAGCTATAATCATGCCAACCAAGAGAAAGCATATAAACAGGCCTCAATTGCCATGCTACAGCATTTACCAGGATTGTCTTTGTCTTGCAACCAACCCAACAACCTGGGATCTATTCAATGTCCAGATGTGTATTCCATTCACCATACACAGGAGGTACTCAAAAGTTACAAGTATCTCAGGCCACCAGGGCCTGCTGTTTTGCATGTGAATGGAAAAAAGGAAATTGGACTAGCAGTAAAATTTTCTCAATGGAGGGATATGAGTCTGGTTGAATATGCTGACCTCTGCTTTGTCACCACCACTCTTGTTCAGTTGGGATCTTTCTATGGAAACCAGTAAAATGGCTCCTTCTTTTCAGGGATCATGAAAGCATTTGGTTGGCATCCAGTTTATGGCTATCATGGAGAAAATGCTGGTAAATTTCAAATCATTATCATTGGCTATATCATATTGGCTGACAAAAAATTGTCCCAGGCCAGTATGTGCCAGTTCCTGCCTCAGTAAACACAACCCAGAAAAATGCGCATTGGATTAACCTTGTGAACTGTCTACCAAGTATTGAACAAATATTGGGGAATTGTTTCAAAACCATGGCACCAGGTTTCCACAGGCAATCCATTGATCAAATGCGTCAATTTTCAATACCAGGATTTGCATCTAGAGAATATGGGTCTGCTGGTGAAGAGGTTTTTGCTGGCAATTTAACTTCCACTTGGAATGAATCTTATAATTCAGCCCATGTTGATAATGACATCAGTGGTATGGCTTATGGTGGCTTCTGTGGTATTTTTCAGGAGACAGGGGAACCTGCCCATAGAAACCAGGGCTTTGATGTTCAATATGGACAATTTTTCTTGCCTGGGATTCAGACTTATATTGACTTTCAATGCAAAAATGGTTGGACTGATGTAATCTGGGAATCAAATTATCTGTTCCATCAGACAGTCCAATCACTGGGACCCCCTGGCAGTCCTTTCACACGCTTAGGAATCTCAGTCCAAATTAACAAAAACCTGGCTGAGGTTTGCAGGAAGGCACAAGTAACAGGTTCAGGAAATTTTGGTGGACATAGTGCAAGGGAGGAAATTGTTATCAATTGGCTTGCATCTTCATCCAGATGTTAGTTTTTTCATCTATCTTGATTGCCACACCTTGTTTCTATTAAAAAATGCTCCAAAAATGTAAATTTTTTGTTTTCACCATGACAATCTCACAATTGATCAGTCACAACAAATTGCATGCTTGGATGTGACTTGTGTGAATCATAAACATGCATATTCTACATGCTTGCCTGTAAATCTGTTTGCCGAAAAACTAAAGTTTTTTTTCTTCAATTAATTCCCATGGTTGCCTTAGATACCAGGATCCAGTGGATCTCCCATCCCTTCCTCATCTAAATTTTCCCCCTTTACTGCGTGCCATATATTTATTATATAAGGCGCTTGTGAGTTGAGCAATGTCCTTTCCCCCCAACAATAGAAATCCCTCTCCTCAAATTTGTGATCTATTTGACCCTGAACAAATGATCTCCTAGCTAGTGACCTTGCCCAGCCAGGTTAATCAACCCCAATCCCAGAAATTAACCCTGGTCATGCAACATGGGCTGACCTTTTTGCTGATAATTCATCATTCATAGACTTTTTAACATTTGAATCAGTTGAGCTCTTCAATGCCCCAAACACAGCTCCTTTGAATCCATCATCAAATCCCGTCTTCCCACCTACCATGCCACTTTTGGTTAATGAAACATCCCAACCACCATCATCAACAGCCCAACACAATCCAACGTCTACCAACCTTCCTGCACCCCACTGGCCACAACCAGAAGCACAACAAAGATCCAATCTTGAACCTTTTTCAGCACCCCCCCTCCACCAATGACAGGGAGCTTGCTAGATTAGTCGGAGATCTCCTTTGTTCCCCGGGAAGAGTTTTTTGAAAACATCCAACAAATGCCACACCACTTTGAAAAAGCCCACATTGACAAGAACTTGCCCAAGTTGGTTTTTGACCATGCACAAAAGGCTATGGATTCCATCAATGAATCCAATAGAGGTCAGCACATTTATTGAAATCCATTTCCCTCCAATCATCCCATGATTTTAACCAATAATTCTTGTTTTCAAAGTTGTGTCAAGTGGTCAAGATCTGCCAGTTGAAGAGCAGGTGAAGATAGGGTCTGGAAATCTGCTATCTAAACGCTCTCATCAATCCAAATATACTCTCCGGCCTTCCAAAAGACAGCATTGTTTCACATCAAATTCCAGTGCAACAAATGACAATATCATTTTGCCTGAAAGCCAGCAGATTCCAACAGATGAAAATCCCAAACCCAGTGTCCAATTGTTTGGTTTTGAGGCATCCTTCCCATCCAAATTTCAAAGCTCTACCACAAATGAGCATTGGCCACCCCCACTGCCTGGAACCATTTATCCTGATATGCTCCAACTTCCCAGTGAAGTCCCCCATCAGCCCCAGCCTCAACCCATTCCCCCTTCAACATCTGAACCGTTCTTGGCAATACCAACACCAGCTTCTGAAAACCAAACAAACCAACATCCCAAGTTCCAATCTGCATGCAAGTCTCAACCCAATCCACCTCCAACAGCCAATGCTCTATCTGCCACACTGCCAGGATCTTCTGAAGGCCAAACTAGCCAACAATCCAATGCATCCACCATATTCCTGAAACACACCAGGGGAATCCTTCCTATAATTCAACTGTAATCTTCCACACTCCTCTATGATGGTTATACCATGGCACATGAATCTGTAGTCAAGCTTCACACCATGCAAATAAATAAAATTCAGCCAATGAGCAGCTACACTGATACCCTTCCATCAATGATTTGATTCCGTACACTGACTAACACTGGTATCAAACAGTGGTTTAAGAAAATGCTGGATGATGGTCTGTTGAACCTTTATTTGTTAATCAAATCTTTGAGATGTTGATTTGATTTTTTTTTTTTTTTGATTGCAATCAGGAATCAATGTTTTCAAGCCATTGTTGA
Organism: Puccinia polysora; assembly: GCA_025617555.3. Taxonomy (NCBI): domain Eukaryota; kingdom Fungi; phylum Basidiomycota; class Pucciniomycetes; order Pucciniales; family Pucciniaceae; genus Puccinia; species Puccinia polysora. The sequence continues at coordinate 10,959,001 of CM062615.1, read as the reverse complement.
ATGAACCACTCTTGAAAGCAGATGTTTGGAACATTCCCACAATAAAAAATCACACTGCTCCATCAAATTTACTGGTTCATGAATTAATTACGCTGCTCAATATGTTGTTCCATCCAACAGAGCATCAACAGAACAATTGGGAAAAAATCTTTTTCCATTCCATTGCACTGGTTGCTAAGGATATCACACCTTTACCAGCATATGAAGCCCCAACCAACCCCAATGATGAATTGGCCCCAGAGATAGCAATGATACAGTATTTCATACAATGTCTTACCAGCCATAGAACCACTTCCAACATCACTGATTCCACTGCATCATCCAATGAAATAAGCATCAAACTCAATTTAAAGGCTTTGGACAGGCTGGTTGATAATATCTATCATCTATTGATTTCATTTTCCATATTAAAGGCCAGGTGCAAAATCAATTGGTCAGAAAAATCTCTTCAGCATTATACCTTGCAATTTGATCAACTTCCCAAGGAGTACACTTCAAGGCCATGTTATTCCCTCTTGGCTGCTTATTGTGTTTCAGGAATTTGTGGGATTCTTTTGAGTCGTAGTGATTACAGAAATTTACCAGCCTCCAGTTGCCTGGAACTCATTTCCATTGTTTCCAATCTGAATGAACTTGAAGTCAACAACATTGATGAACCCAAATGGAAAAGAACCAACACATACATCTGCTCCATAATTCAAAAGACTTTCTTTTCTGCAGATGGATTTATGCCTTGCTGTGTAAAAAGATTTGAGCTTGCTAAGTTCATTGTGCTTGACTTCAGTGAATACTGGCTGAATTCTCATCCCAATGGAGACTGAGTTTTCAATCTTCGGAGAGGGGCTCCTATTACTGATGCAACAATTCAAACACTATGATTTGTTTCCTGTTCTATTTTTTGTAATTATGGATAAAAATTTGTCACATAAAATTTTGAAACTTCTTGTGAAACATGTTTCAAACCTGCACCAAAAACCCCTGCTTGATGATTTCCAAGACTCATCCACTTGATTTTGGTTACAATTTTGAGATAAAATTTTTCACTTCAATTAATCAGGACACTTCTATATAAGATGTATACTTTGTCTACTTTCATCCCCCCATTAAGATTTTTTGGATTACCATTTGGAAGGAAAATATACCCAAAACTAGTAAGAACTATTTATTAGCATGTCACCATCACAAAAAAAGCACATCATCTGCCAATGTGATGATTGTAATTCCAAGACCCACATGAAAATTCATGGGATGAGACCTGGGTTGGCTTTTTCAACTGCCCAGTATCAACATCATATAGCAAGAAGAGAAAAAACCAAAATAACTCCACCCAGGAATCAATAAAATCAGAAATACTTTGAATTTTCCTTCAGTGCACCAAGGTCATCAGAACCAAACAAAGTACAGAGCACCTCTGCTTCAGCTTTTCATTGGTCTGACTCTCATTCAGATTCAGTCATCTTTGATACATCAAAGTATTCTCCAATCCCTTGGAGACTCAATGAAAGACCATTTGTGCTCTCTCTAGTGATATTGGCTATTTTGAATCTTGAACATTGTATCAGCAGGGATGCATCCAGATTTCTGTTTTTTTCATTGAATTTGAACAAGCAGACCATTCTAAATCACTCTCCAAATATTCAATTAACAAACCCCCTAAACATGGATACTGTTTTTGAATAACTGAATGTCAACCCCACCTTGAATATATATGCTTGCTGTCCAGAATGTTTTTTTCTCCCTGCATTGGTGAAGGACATCAAGAATGAAGAAATAAAGTGTACCAGACATCTAAATTATGGCCAATTCATTCCAGCATGTACAGAATCAATTGGGAAAATGAAGAAATCATCAAACAAAAATCCAAAAATGAAAGAAATTATTGAATCACAGTTCTCCCCTAGGAAAACATTTGTGTACCAACCTTTTAAGGCATGGCTAGCAAGTTTTTTGCAACACAATGGAATTGAAAAGGATCTTTCTGCTCACCTGGAAAGATCACCAAGGGATATCATGACCATCATTCAGGATGGTTTTGTTTGGAAAAAATTCAAAGGAATTGGTGCATCAGAATGCTTCCTTTCAAAAAAGGAATATTTGGCTTTTACAATTTATGTTGATTGGTTCAATGCATTTGGAAAATCAAGCAGGCATGTAAGCTTGGGGTCAATAGTCTTGGTTTGTCTCCATCTTCCTCCTGAAAAACGTCACAGAAGAGAAAATTTATATACTGCTGGAATCATACCTGGACCCAAGGAACCTACTGGACCCCAGTTGAACTATCTACTACAAACCCTTTTTGAAGAACTAAAAGAACTTTGGACTGGTCTTTTATTCTCAAAAACAGCTCTAAATACAAATGGATCCTTCATCAGAGTTGCCATTTTGACTGTAATTGCTGATGTTGTAGCTATGAAGAAGCTCACTGGTTTCACAAGTCATGCAGGAACCAAGTTTTGCAATTTTTGCCATATTGAGAAATCCCAAATGGATGTTGTCCAGCAATTCCTGTTCCCAAATCACAACTTGAAGTAACACAAGGAAAGTGTCCAGAAATGGCTTCAGGCACCCTCAATTAATGCACGTGAGGAAGTCTTTTGAAAAACAGGTGTGAGATATTCCATCCTTGAAGAGCTGCCTTATTGGGATGCAACAAAAATGATAAATCTTGATCTGATGCACAATATGGTCCTTGGAGCTTTGAAAGATCATGCCACAAATGAACTCTGCCTGCCGGAATCAACATGGAAGAAGAACAAGAGCAATAAGGAATTTTTTTCCAGTAGTGACACACTCTCAAGAAGTGAAAGTGAAAATGAAGATTAAATACTAAATAAAGACATTGACTCAAGAGAAGTGAGATATCTGAGGAGGGAGGCCATTCCAGATGTTCATAGCATACCCAAAACCTGCCACAAAAATATTTCCAACAATCAGAAAAATATCACCACTCCCTATTTAGAAAGGAGTGACAACTTTCTTCATACCTCAGGAGGCAGAAATCAATATAATGATGATTTGGACTATGTTCCAATATCAAGCATCACTAGCTCTGATTTTCAGTCTGAAAGGGTTGATGGAAAAATGATTCCAACATTTACATTTGACTCACAAACTCTGAATGAAATCCAAAACTTGATTGAAAGGAGACCAGGGTGCCAAAGAATCTTGGTGTGGCCGCTCATGGAAGCTTGAAAGCTGCAGAATGGCTCTTGATATATAAACTTTATCTCCCCCTTTTATTTATAACAAGAGACAAAGGGGGAAATCCACTTCCTGCAGAGATTGTTGAAAACAATTTTCACCTTGTGAGCGCACTCAACATAGCTACCAGCTGGGTTTTTACTCAACATTCTGCTCCAGACTTTACCAAGAATTGGACAAAATACCAAAATAGTTGTCAGAAGCTTTTTCCTGCATGAAAATTGAAACCAAACCATCACCTTTCCACACATATACCTGATCTCCTAATGCGATGGGGTCCTGCTCCTTGTTCTGCCACATGGGCATATGAAAGAATAAATGGGCTTTTTTCCCGTATTAACCATAACAATTCAGGAGGTAAAAGATAAGCTCAAATTTTGAATCATATTAATCACAAAAAACTAATTTTGATTTCTTTCTGATTGCAGCAAATATACCCTTGACTCTTTTGAAGAGATTCTCCCAATCTAAAAACTTGAAGAACATTTTGAACAACCCTGAAGCCCCCCCAGAAGTAAGAATTATTACATCACATTTTAAAAGCAAAGATGCAAATGGCAATCAGATTAATTCAAAACCAAATCTGGAAGAAAGGAAAGATTACACTGATTTCCTTGATCATTTGAGGAAGGTAAAACCACATATTAACTGGATTGATCATGATTTTCCAACTAATTCATGTGACTCTCAGAACATCATTTTGTCCCCATGGTGGAGATACCACCATCATCTTAACTTGAAGAATTCAACCTTCACCACACACAATGAACATATTGGAAACAGCATTGTTTGTTTTTATCCAGATAATACTCCACATTTTGGTAAGATTACAAAAATTATCAATATTGTTAATCCTGTTCATGATTTCCCCAATTTTTATATTTTCATCAATTTGTTTGAAACTGTTGGAGTCGATGATCAGATCATGGACTCTTACTCAACTTGGAAAGGTCAGGACTGAAGTTGAAAGAAACAAAGTCAATGAGGTGAATTGCAAGGTCCTGAAAAGACCAGTTTAAATAGAAAACTAGAGATCCCCTTACAGGGGGCCTAAGGAACTTGATGACTAATCAGTATTGGCAGAAACTATATGGACAAAAGACAATGTGATCAACTATGGAGTAAGCCAATAAGAAAGAATTCATAAGTTAATAAAGGACCAGGTGACATGTAGAAATAAGATTCTGTGACAGAAGGGATCAAGGCTAGCAGCAGAAAACATAATACTCCAACACACCCCCTTGCCAGTAGGCTTGAGACTTGGTGATCAGACAAGGAGGTATGACAAACGCAGTCTAACAATATGGTGAAAGAGGACAGGGCCAAAGTTCGATAACATAAGAAAACAGAAAATGATGAATCGACGGACTTTCAATCATGACTTCAGGTAGTGACTGGCAAACTCGCAGTGGCTACGCACGTAGATTTTGTTGGTAGTGGCGACAGTGCAAGGTTGATACTTGGAGAGTCGGGAGGCAGTCAGGGGGACAGTCGCAAGTGATAGCAGGCACAAGTTGAGAAGCCAAGGTCATAGCATATTCAAGACAGAGCGACTACTAATAGAATGTGAGGTAGAAAAAAAAGCAAAAGCGGACAGCCGGGTGCAAGCGGTCAGTTGTTCAGGGGAGTAGTCAACTTGAAGGTAGAGGTAGACTGAACAGGCGCAAGATTGGAACTTGGAGAGTTGAACGATTCAGGAGTTGGAGTGACTGAGCTGATGGAGGTGACCAAAAGAGAACATTGAGCTAATTGTGATTGTACCGACGGACATGCCAAAAACAAGCAGGCAACAAGTTGAGAACTAGAGGTGATCAAAGTCGCAAGTTGGGGAGCGCGCCAAGCCGTAAGATGAGTGCGATCTAAGTCGCAAGATGAGTGCGATCTAAGTCGCGAGATGAGCGCTAGCTAAGTCGCAAGACAAACAAGATCGCAGGTTAAGCCGCAAGCATGGTTGTAAGCAAGGTGCAAACAAAGTCAAAAAGATTGCAGGTTAAGTTGCAAGCACAGTTTTAAGCAAGGTGCAAATGAGGTCGCAAGATTAGAAGCGAGCTATGTTTCAAAATGAGAAGAGCAAGCAAGATTGCGATTGTTGATTTAAGGAATGCATCGGCGAGGTCGCAAGCAAGCGACAGTTGAGGACGGCGACCAATCAAAGTCGCAGTTGAGATCGAGTGAGGGCTGGGAGCATAGGAAGGTGGAGAAATGGAATAGCGGCCAAGGTCGCAAGTGAGGTGCAATCAAAGTCGCAAGCAAGGTTGAAAACTGGGAGCGGTCGAAGTCAGTTCTTGATGATAGGGGAATCCAAAGATCATGAGCGATGTTGGTAATTGACGCCAGATGATTGGATGAGAGTCGTTGGAACCAGTTGAGATGGCTTTGGTCCAATGACGAGGTTAACTGTTGAGTGACCTAAATGAAAAGGTTCCGATATGAAGAAGGAAGGTTGTGGATGGCGCCAGTGAGGATGTTGAGGAGGATGGATAGGATGAGCTTTGCTTTGGTACAATGACGAGGTCAACTGTTGAGTGACCTAAATGAAAAGGTTCCAATATGAAGAAGGAAGGTTGTGGATGGCGCCAGTGAGAATGTTGAGGAGGATGGATAGGATGAGCTTGAGTGTTAATGACAAGCATCATCCCATCTCACCCCCTCGCCAAAAGAGTTGAAGGTTGGTTTTAAGGATGAGACTATTGAAGGCGGGCTAATTGAAGAAGAAGAGTGGGAAAGACAGAAGATAAAGGGCTAATTGAGAGGGAAGAATTGGAGAGAAACAGAGGGTTGGAAAGGGGGGAATCTACAGTTTTAGGAAGGGAAAGGATAGACCGTGGTGATGAAAGGGGGATGAGGGTGCAATGATGTTGCAGGCGACAATTTCAAGATGAGGAGCAACCAAGATTGCAGGATGTTGAGAGCAGCTGTTGGAATTGATATTGAAAGGTCAATCAGAGAGGAGAGGAGATGGTAGAGAGGGATGGTTGAGATCGAGGAGCAAATAGACGGGTGATCAAAGCTTGGTGGAGGAGGCCATTGGCAATCAATGATGAGGGTCAATGGTGAACAGTTGGTGAGTGAGCAAGGTAAACGGTCAATCGGGGAACAAGTTGGATGATCGAGGAGCCAGGTGATCAAAATTCTTCCTTATATGAACTGTCGAGTGACCACAATGAAGGGTTTGTACATGAAAGGAGGAAGGTTTGGAACAGATCCCAGATGGGATCCTTTGAGCTCTTGAAGAGTGATTTCCGGAAGCAATGAGATGATAAGGTTTTAAAGTGATAGGAATGGATGGTCGGCCTTGATCCAATGATGGAGGAACTAGGAACCAGGGGATCAGGCCAAGACAACACCGGTGTCGCAGTAAGGTTAAGTAAGACCAATGAAGGTCACTAATTGAGGGTGATCAATAGGATCAGTTGGATGAGAAGGTAGATACGGTCAGTAATAGAAAGACAGTAGTGCTACTTGGGAAGACCATAGAGGTGACTAATAGAGGTGATCAATAGGATCAGTTTGGATAAGAAGGCAGATACAATCAGTGATAGAAAGACAGTAGAGCTACCAGTGTTGAGGGATGACCATCAAAGGTCACTGAATAAAGAGTAGAAGAAATTAACAATAGGATAATTGGAGAGCTACCACACAGAGAGGATTTACTTGAAGCAAAAACAGAGACAGCACAATAGGTGGTGCTCTGGGCTCATAACCTGTTGGAGTTGATGATCAGATCATGGACTCTTACTCAACTCGGAAAGTTGAGGACCAAAGTTGAAAGAAACAAAGTCAATGAGGTGAATTGCAAGGTCCTGAAAAGACCAGTTTAAATAGACAACTAGAGATCCCCTCACAGGGGGCCTAAGGAACTTGATGACTAATCAGTATTGGCAGAAACTATATGGACAAAAGACAATGTGATCAACTATGGAGTAAGCCAAGAAGAAAGAATTCATAAGTTAATAAAGGACCAGGTGACATGTAGAAATAAGATTCTGTGACAGAAGGGATCAAGGCTAGCAGCAGAAAACATAATACTCCAACGGAAAAAAATACACAATTCCTTTCAAGTTGGGAACATCTGAATGTTTTTCAAGTGAGAGCAACCAATAATTGGAAGATCATAACTTGTGGTGATATTGATTTTCATGCTGCACTGTCTGAACAAGATGGCCTGTCTATATTAGTTTGGCTCCACTCAACAGATTTGGAATTATGAAAAGCATTTTGATATTTTTATAGGAATTTATGAAATAAATAAAATCAGGTGAAAACCACCTTGAATTCACAACATTTTCCTGTGAAATGCATGTACAAATAGTTGTGTGAAAATTAAAATTTCACCCTGTGAAACATCCACTGTTTTTTTGTTGGGGTGAAATTCATTTATGAGTAAATGCCAATAAAATTGGAAAAAACTGCACATGCATTAAAAAAAAGTGCTACAATTTTGAAAAAATTTAAATTTATTTCTTTTTCCTGGTGATGTGATCCTGAAAACAAAGTTGATCATTGGGTAAATCAGTTTGACTTTCATTTTTCACAAAGGTGAAACCAGAATGACTTTGAATTTAAACAAAGTTGAAAACCAGTTGACTTTTAATTTCCATCAAGGTGAAATCCACATTCAACCCAGTATATGTTATGGTGAATCACAGAATCCATCATTGTCTTTTCATGGTGAAACGTTTGATACTTATTTGCAACAACATTGGCCACATATAGTGACTTCATGTCACTGGTCAGCCAGAGACCCCAATTTGGCCCTGGTGTGATGTAGCCCAAACCAAGTAACAAGGCCTGTGGAGCCTGCAGATCTCTTTTGGGGCGGAAAATTTTCCTTTTGGCTTGTTGTATCATGGGCTCACAACAGGCCAATCTTTTTTACTTAAGGAGCTCTTCTCCCTGCTGTTTTCCATCATTCATTCATCATCCTATTGAATTCATCAACAATATCATTCAACGTATTGCCCCATTGTGAGAGCCCATCAAGCAATTATTGACACAAGGTGTCCAGCATTTCTTTTGCTTTAAATACTGCTCATTTGCCTAAGCTAATTGCTGGCCATAATTATAACACATTATCAGTACCAAAATCATCATTACTTCCAAGCCATCTAGAACCTTGTACCTTACTCTGGAGAACCTCAAAGACCTCAAGTTTTCCAAGAAGATGTCCTATATCCCTGATGTTAGCTCTACCAAGATAGTTCTTAACAGTCAGAATCATAATTCTTGGGCTTTCCTTATGGATAGTGAGCTGGATAACATCTGTTTTGGGGAGATAATGGATGCAGATGACACTTTGATCAGTTCGGAAGTGGAGATAAATTCTTATCATCTCATCCTTAGGCATCTTGATGAGAATCATGTGACATGGGTTGCTAATACTCTTAGGGAGGATGAGAGAAGGAGGGGTAGCATCCTATGGAAGTTGCTTAAGTCCAAGTATGCTGGTGATTCTGTTCACCAGAAGGGTATAGCTTTGAATAAACTGTTCAAGTTACAATATTCAAATTGTAAACAGTTTGTTGCAGAGGCTAGGTCTATCATAGCCAAACTTAAGGAATCAGGACTTAACATGGATCCTGAGTTTTTGTCACTCTTAATCCTTTAGAAGCTACCAAAGGAGTTTGATTCTTTAGTCAGAATTATTTCTCAATCGGATCCTCTTCCTGGGGAGGAGGATGTGCTGAAGAGTATTGAAGAGGATGATCTTCAGTTCAAGATGAAGAGGGGTCCTGGAACAGCCCTTGTCTGAAAGACTGGAAAATCTTGCAAGAAGGCAAAAAAGGATTTTTGCAAGGTCTTATGCTATAATTGTCAGAATAAGGGGCATTATGCTAAGGATTGCAAGGAGGCCAAGAAGAGGAAGAAGTCCAAAGAGAATGACAAGGAGGTTGATCTCACTACTGAAAATGTTGAAATGGTGGTGTTTGATGGTCCAACAGAAATGGTTGTTGGGGACAAAGGCCCCAACAAAAAGGCCAAAATTGATGAGGATCAAGAAATGGACTTGATTGATTACAAAGTGAGTAATCTAAAACTCAAAGATGAGAAATTATCAGTGACTGATAAAGCTTCTCCCTATTAGGAGGATTGAAGGAGAATGTTCTTGTTTTTATTGATTCTGGGTGTACAGATCACATGTTCTTTGAACCAAATTTATTTTCAAATCTCAGTGATTATGATGGAGTTGTAAATATTGGTCGGAAAGGCATGACAATTCAGATTAAAGGAATTGGAAAAGTTATTCTTGCAAATCACTTGGTTTTCAAAATTTCTTTTGAGAAAGTGTTCTATGTACCAGAGTTTCCTTATAACCTTTTTTCCCTTGGAGTGTTGTGGAAAAAAGGTTTCCAGATTTGCTATCTTAAAGAAGGTAGGTTTGTTATTGATATGAATTGGAGAACCTTTCTTAGTGGAGAGGTTTGGAACAAGCTTTTGTGTGCAAGCTTGTTCAAAATCTCAGCTTTGAGGACTGTTTCTCACAATAGAAGTGGCCATAAGGTAAAGGACAGCAACTGTGAGAGTTGTACCTTGGGGGCTAAAACTAGAAATGTGTTCTCAAAGGGTAGAGATTGCACTGATGTTCCTAGAGATGAATTTTCCATTGATTTGGCAGGTCCATTCACACTGGAGTCCCTTGGTGGGGCAAGATACTTCATCAATTTAGTTGATGATGCAACTAATTATGTTTGGGTTAAACCAATTCAATCTAAGGATCAGAACACAGAGGAGGTTTCTGTAATCTTCAAAGTCTGGAAACAGAATGGGTCGGATGAAGGAGATCAAGAGGGTATCACCAATGGAGGTGGTAAATTTTTGAGTAAATAGTTTGAGAGGTTATTGAAAGATTACGGTATCATTCATATAGTCACTACTGCAAGTACTCCACAAAATAATGGAATATTTCAGAAAATGAATAGGGCTTTACTGGACAAGGTCAGAACTATTATGTCTCAATCTGGTCTACCAAAGTTCTTATGGGCTGAGTTGATGTTTACAGTCTGTCTGTTGCATAAAATTGTAAGTGTCAATGGGAAGAGTCCTCATTATCAGTTTTGGAAGTTTTACCCCAAAAAATCACACCTAAGAAAAATTGGTTGCTTGGTGTATTATAGTGTCCACCATAATGAGATGGTTGGAAAATTAGACCCTAGATCCAGAACAGGGGCACTTGTAGGCTATGATTTAATAAGTAAATTGTATAGGATCTATTGTCCAGGGACAAGAAATGTTATCCGTAGTAGGAATGTCAAATTTGATGAAAGTACCTTTCCACTCAAAATGAGTGAAGATGTTGTTGTGAATAAGTCACTGCAAGAATTATAACTAGCACCTATTTCAACAGCAAAGGCTGCGGAACATGTGGTTCCAGAAGATGAAGAAATGGAAGACGTGCCACAAGAGGGTTCAGTGCGCGCTTCAGGGGAGTCCGTTAATTTGGAACCTGATGAGCCTCCACCTCCAGTTAGAAGGAGTGGTAGGATTAGAGTACCAGTTGATAGGTACAGGGAATGGAAGTCCCATTATGCTGCCGCAGGATATGAGGAAGATACATTTCAGGAACAGTGTATGCTCAATGAAGTGCTGGAGTTTAGTTCAGAAATGGGTAACAGGGTTAACCCAAATATCTTTGGTAGAGCTATGAATTCTGATGAGAGAGCCAACTGGAAGATTCCTATTTTTGAGGAATTTGATTCTCTAGAAAATAATAGTGTCTTTGAAGTGGTTAAGCGGGATTCTGTTCCAAAAGGAAAGACCATTGTGGGGTCTAGATTGGTGTTAAACAAGAAGTTTGACACAAATGGAGTTTTGAAATGATTCAAAGCTAGATGCGTTGCACAGGTCTTCAAGCAGAGAGAGGGTATTGATTACCAAGAAACTTTCTCACCAACTGGAAGGCTGTCCACCTTCAGGTACATCATTGATCTGGCAGTGCAGTTGGGTGAAGAAATCAGACAAGCTGATTTTGTAACAGCATACTTGAATGCAAAACTTGGAGAGGAGGAGAATGTTTATATGTCAATACCTGATGGTTTTTGTGAATGGTTAATAGAGACTAAACCAGAAACCACAAAGAAAATCTGTGTTAGAAGTTTTCTTTCAGCATATTAAGGGGAATACTTCCTCAATCTGTGTAGATCCCTTTATGGATTGAAGCAAGCAGCTAGGCTGTGGTATAATACCATGAATGAGAAACTGATACAGATTGGTTTCAAGACGTCTGAGGACAAACCTTGTCTTTTTGTAAGAAAGGATGAAATTTTGTTTGTATGGGTCAATGAAATTGTCATTATTGGAAATGGTAAAGAGAGAGTCATGGAGACACTCAAAAAGGAATTCAACATAAAAGATCTTGGTCTGGTGCAACAGGTGCTAGGAATGAAAGTCAGTAAGAGCAAGAATGGTATTAAGTTAGACCAGAGGAATTGAATGGAAGCTCTTCTTAATCAATATGGCTTAGAGGATGCAAAGGAGTTTGTTAATCCCATGCAGTCAAACATTTGTTTAGAGAAGTCTACAGATGAGGATTATCTGGAGTTTTTTCAATCTGGGAACAACCATAGGTCATCTATTGGATTGCTTTATTATTTGGGGCAGTAAACAAGGCCCAATATTGCTTTTGAAATTTGTGTCTTGTTGCAACAGTTAGAGAAGCAAAGAATGAGGCATTGGCCAGCGTTTAAGAGATTTATGAGGTATCTTAAAGGAATGCACAGTCTGGGACTGTTGTTTACAAAGTCAGCAAACTTCAATTTAGTTGGTTATTCTGATGCAAGTTGGGAAGATGGTAAAACTAGGGAATCAACAAGTGGTTTTGAATTCTTTTTAGGTAAGAATCTTGTGTCTTGGATTTCCAAGAAGGTTTTGGCAATTAGTCTTTCATCAATGGAGGCTGAGTATAGAGCTTACTTAGCAGCTTCACAGGAAGCAAAATGGTTGAGAAAAGTCTTGTAGGATACACATAAGCCACAAGGGTTTGCGTTGTTGTATTCTGATCACCAGAGTGCCATTGCGTTGGCGCAAAACCAAGTTTTCCATTCAATAACAAAACATATCAATGTTCACTATAAATATATTTGCAATGCAGTTAAATGCAAGGAGATTGTGTTGAGGTACATGCCCACTGGAGCAATGATTGGGGATATCTTGACTAGGGCTTTAGATAGGAACAAGCATCAAGGCTTTGTGACTAACATGCAGATGTCACCCATTTTGGATGAGGAGGGTGTGTTAAAATATGTATTCACTTATGCGTGTGCTATGTATAAGTTTAATCCAAATGGGATTTACATGAGGGCCTCTGCAGCCCATGGGACACTCAAACGGACCATATGGGCCTGTGTGGATGTCATGTATTTGGGGAAACTGGCCTCAAAACGCATGAAACAGGCCTATTGGTACACCGGCCCTAACGGGCCCGGTGAGGTATATGGGCAAATACAGCCAGATGGGCTTTTATGGACATATTTGGGCCCAAGTTTTATTTTGGACATACTTGGCCAGACGGGCTGGCCCGCCAAGGTGTGGTTTACTTAGTTTTCAGGCTTGGGGCGGCCCATTGTGGCCCCCGCTCGTGTTGCAGCCCCTTTGGGGCTGCCGCCTGTGTTGCAGACCAGTTGGGGCTGCTGCCCGCGTTGCTGCCCGCTCAGGGCCGCTGCCCGTGTTGCGGCCCACTTGGGGCTGCTGTTTTCACCTTTGACCTGTCTATTGGGCCCGACGGCCCGCGCGGGGGCCATTGTCGCGGCTGCCGCAGGGCTGGTGGCCCCGGCTCCTCCCCCTCCCCTTGATTGCCACTGCAAGGGGGAGAGGGAGTGCTGGCTGGTTGTAACCAGCCAGCAACCAATTGCAAGGGGAAACCGGTCATGGTGGGGGGGGGGGGACTTGATCACCCCCCCACCAAAAGAGATGGCCAGGCCATTTGCATCAAGGAAACCGGTGGTGGGGGGGAATTGACCACCCCCCCACCATTGAAGGGGCGCTCTACCCCCCCCTTTACCAAGGGGGAGGAGCAACGGGCTGGAGGGGACCTGACCACCCCCCAGCCCACCTACCTTAACAATGCCCTGGGGGTATCAACCCCCAGGGCCCCTGGTAGGGGGATTTGACCGCCCCCTCCAGGAATTTGAGAGAAAGAGACACCCCCCCAGGTGATATTTTGTTTGGACTCAGATGAGTCCTGGGTCCCACCTGGCCCATATGAGGGGCCAGGGCTGTGGCAAGTGCTAAGATAGGTAACAGGGCTGGTTGTAACGGACAACCAGCCAGGGTTTTGAACAGCTAAGGGGCTGATTCAGCCCCCTTGAGGTAGAAAAACCAGAAATAAGCGGAATAGGCTGGTTGTGAGGATACAGGGACTGATGCCATGTGGGCTGATGTAGCCTAAACCAAGTAACAAGGCCTGTTGAGCCTACAGAGCTCTTTTGGGGCGGAAAATTTGCCTTTTGGCTTGTTTTATCATGGGCTCACAAGAGGCCAATATTTTTTACTTAAGGAGCTCTTCTCCCTTCTGTTTTCCATCATTCATTCATCATTCAATCAAATTCATCAAAAATAACATTCAACGTATTGCCCCATTGTGAGAGCCCATCAAGCAATTATTGACACAAGGTGTCCAGCATTTCTTTTGCTTTAAATACTGCTCATTTTCCTAAGCTAATTGCTGGCCATAATTATAACAGAAAGCACCACTATGTGTTCAGACTCCTTAGTAAAACCTAAGAAAGAGGATGTCACCCTCTAAGTTCAAGGGTTAATGTATATGTCATCTTTTGGCATATCCTATTCCTCAGTACCATCTAACTCAGTCTAGAAGCATGAAACAAGAAAAATACCTTAATATTAGAATTTCTGCTTACTACCTCCACCTTATAAATAATTGATCTTCCAAATGTGGCCACTCAGTCTATCCCTGCAATCTGTGAGGTTCCACCACACAATTATTCAACCATTGAATTAACCTTGCTTCTTCAATCTTCTGACTTAGCTATCTCATTCATGGTCACACTGGTCATATTGACTTGCATTTTGTATAGAAATACATAAAATTTGAAACATCTGCTTAAGGACTAGTTCCACACCCTGAAGAACTTTATCCATTTACTCAAATTAATTCTCCTTGCACGTCATTCATTCATCCTGTTACATCCCTGTACTCACATTGTCTATTGTTTGCACTTACCCTACAAAATCTGAAAAACTATACTGTGTATTTCATTTACCCATTCCATTCCTGTCATTGATTGCATCATTTCTCCCAAGCTTTAGACAACTTTCCATCAGTTTTTATCTATTCACCTCCAGTTCACTTATGAAGATTTTTTCCTCAGTTAGTTAATTTCATACGTTCTTGCATCTTTCACTGAGGTCAAGTTATCACATTGGACTTGTCTTAGGTTCCCACCATCAAAACAATCCACCCCTCTTGCAGTTTTTTGATACTGTGAACTAAGTGTTTGAACTTTGAATTTGTATTTTCTATACTTTCCCTTCCCTTGAAATAAGAATTCCCTATTTTTTCTCACAATCATCCAAGTTTGCCTTATAGTACATGGGGTGGTTTTGTGACCAAGGAGTAGGGTGTCCCCCAACAAATATAAAGCTCTTTCAACTTTAAGGTTCCTGTCTTGAATTTCAATCCAATGAAAAATGGCCTGTCTTCCTAAACTATTTCCTTCAACCCACCATCAACTTAAAATTCTCTTTTGAAGCCTCAACTAGGAACAGATAAAAAAAAATCTTTCAGAAGAAAAAACCTTTTAGTAATCAAAAAACAAGAGGAACCACTCACTTTCTGCTGGAACTACCCTTCTGGAAGAAGCCAACAATACAATAGAGTATTCAGGGGCTTCCTTCACTTCAAAATTTTGTCAAACATCATCCTTCACCCATACAACCTGCAATGAACCTTCCTTGCAGATTCAAAAACTCCAGAAAGAGTTTTCACATGGTGGTATGTGACAGCATAAAACCTGCGAATGTACTGGCCTTTCAGCCAGTCTCATAGTGTTTTGGTTAGGCCTTGCCTGTTGATTTGTTTCAGGCTCTTGAGTCATGACAGTAGATTGGGTAACCCTGCTGCAGGTTCAATTTGAAATCATGACAAGTTGTGGGAGAGGCTTGTTCTGTGACAATTGTTGGGTTTTCTATCCGTCAAAAGTAAGACTTCTTAGTCATGCTGGCTCCTGATGGCACTCAGGAGTTTGTTGAAAAATGGCTCCATTTTTGGGAATTGTATTGTTTGGTACCACCAGTCTTACACACTTTGCAAAAAAGTCCCCTTAAAACCAGGGTTACTGTCACACGGTGGTATGTGAAACCATAAAACCCGCAATTGGAATGGCCTTCCAGCCAGTCTCATAGCCTTTTGGTAAGGACGTGGATGTTGAATTTTTGCAGGATATTGAGTCATGACAAAAGGCCTCTTGCATCTCCTACAGTTCTCACACTTGCCAGACTTGGGGGTAATACTGGTTGTGCAAATTTTGTAAGTCTCTAGGCATTTGAAAAAAGGAGGGAAGTATTGGTTGAAAAGATGGAGCCATTTGTTTTCTTAATGATGAATGATGGGGTGGGTGATCTTTTGTGAGATGATAGGGATGGACAGCTGACAGGTGGAGATGGTGATAACTATGGTGAAGGGAAGGGTAGTTCAGACATGGTGATGAATTAAATTTAATTCTCACATCTTCTCATGGGTATCAGGAGATAAACATTCCTCTCCTAGGGGGGGGTACTGTCATAACAACAACTTGAATCTGTTATTATTGTTTCCTGGCACACCTGCATCCTTGTGATATTTTCCAAGCTATCCCCGCTGAAAACACTCCGGTTTCAAAATTATATTTCAACTTTTCCATTTTCTTTCATTCCAACTCACTGTCCCTGAACCAGGCACCCCCTGCTCATTAATTTCAGTTTTTTCCCCATCCTCATCTATTGATCCCTGATAAATTATGATCTGTCCATTCCTCATACGCTCAAGCTCATTTCCATATTCTAAATAAACTCCTTCCTCTTTTCATCCCATTCCAAAGCCCTCCCCTAGTCATCAAACTACCTCAACCAACCTTCCCTTGATCATCAACTCATCATCATCCATCCATCATCAAATCACTGCAAATAAAAAACTCAATTCCAATACCTCTATTCCCCTCAACACCAATTAACATATTATGCAACATTCATTTGATCAGATGTGAGAAACATCCAACCTATCAAAATTTTCTTTTGTCACAATCAATTTTCTCATCATGTCCCATCTTCTTCAGATCTCCCCATCTGTTTAGTCTCCTTTGTGTTTATTTTGAATCTCATTGTCATTCTTCTGTCAGAGAAATTCCTGGGTAAGAATATTTGTCAAAATTAAGTTTCATCAATTCCCCCTCTTACATACATTGACGTTCCTTGTTATTCTCAGTTCCATTGGTCTAAGCTTGAAATAAAGCCCACTTTGTTTGTTTCATATCTTCAAACTTTCACCGTTAAAAGCCAAATGGTCACACTATGTCATTGATCAAGCAAAGCAAACAACCCACAAACCAAAGGCCAATGGAATCCACTAAAAATCTTCTCAAGAAAATCACCAATTTGATTCCAAGTCTCTCCAAATACAACTTCTCTCTGTGGCAATCAAAGATCCATAGAATCCTCTCTCTGAAGGGCATTGCCCATTGGCTATACTAAATTCAACCATAACAATGTCCCCCCAAAGTCAATCTCAAAATTGTTGGATAAATTATTTCAAAGCTGGACAATCAAATGCATATAAACTCTGTAAAGGAGAATCTACTCACCAATGGTATGGAGTTATGGAGATCCATTAATTAATATAACACCTTGTCCCAAACGGAAAATTGGTCATGGGTCTTCTTCAAATTCCTTAACCTTCAGTTTGACCCCAAGAAATTCAAGAAGTTTACTACCAATGCACAGGCATGCTTACTTCAAATTGCCATAATTGGAATACAGATGGATGAAGACATAGTGGCCTATCTTCTTCTATATAAATTCCCTCCTCAAATTGATCACCTCAAGACCACCATAACTCACTCCCTTGGAGAAGCCAAAATTGACAGAGACCTTGTAATTTGACACCTGAATTAAGTTAAGAAAAAGGTTGTATCAAACTTCAATGCATCCACCATGCTAAAAAAAAAGTGATCAAATGCAAACCTACGTGGCACCACCCGCAAGCTGGCCACAACCGCAGCAAGTGTTGGTGGCTCTACCCCCATCTCCAAACCAATGCAGGAACAAATAACAGACTTGGATCAGGACCTGCACCAACCTCATCCTCCTTGCAGACTCCAAAGGGCTCCTTGAGGCACCTTTCCTGCGCTTTTTCAATGGTCAAATACCACTCACTTTACCAAAATCACATCCTCCTTGACTCCAGTGCCTCCAACAGCATGTTTAACCGCTCATACCTCTTCTCTCAGATTCTACCTGATAATACTGCGATTCAAAAGGGAATCCTAATGCACCAATCCCATTGCTTGGAATTGGCACAGCAAATCTAAAACCAGTCTTGCAATGTAGAGACTCCTATGAGATTATATAAATATAAACTAGCAAATAGCTTGCTGGAAGTCCTTGAAGGTGAATTTAGCATTACTTCTACTCCTTTGGAGTATTAGTATGTACTAAGAGTGGTTTTTAATTGTCTGCCCTTCTATTACTATAGTAAGTCTTCAAAAGAATTTATTAAAATTATTGGCTAGTTTATTTGAGAATCAATATAGATCTCAGATCAGACCTAGATTAATTATTAACTGTGATATTGGTAGGATTTGTTGAAGAATCAACTAGATGTATTGGGTTGTTGGTTATTTATTGATCAGATATATTTGATCTTAACCAGTATCCCAATATTTAAGGGTTCAAGGGTTTTATCAAAGGGGTGGTTCAGGAGAGGACCCAAGGATGGGTTTAACCACAGGGGGCTGGGTAGAGGGAAGGTTTGTAGTTTCTTTTTTTTGTGCTCTCTTTCTTTGTAAGGGGTATTTATTTATTAATGGGTGGTGTTTCTTTAATATGGTGCTTAATATTTAGGTCAAAGAAGAACCCTTATTCAAGAACCTGTTGGATGGTTCTGATTGGTTCAAGGATTGTTATGACTTGGTTTTTGATTTCTTGTTTGCTTATAATTGGTTCACTAATAATATTTATCTGGGTAGGTGCCACAGATGGATGATGAGATGGGATGAGATGGGGATTGGTGATGAGATGGCATTCTGATAAAACCTGGATAGGGCAGAGAGGCCCTCCTTAAATAGAAAATCTGGTCCTCAGGGGATGCTTGGGGATGCCCCTGAGGGTGCCCTGGGGCTTCCCCTATTACAGTGGGATACAGGTACATGAGACATTCTAGCTGGTTTGAAACAGACACTGCATCAAACTGAGGCAATTCTTCTGGTTTTAAAAAATACACTACATGAAACTGAGGAAATTCTGCTTGTTGGAAAAGATTGTACAGGGTTTTCATGCCTGCACAGCCTTGCATAAATTGCTGTGAGGTGCTGATAAGGTTGATCAGGTGCTGGTTCCTTCTTTGGTACTGACTGTTCTTCCTGCATGTATTGCTGTGCATTCGCTGGTGGTTTATTTGGTGCTATTTTCTTCTAAATTCATGTATTTCTGTGAATTACTGGTGGTTTGTTTGGTGCTGCATGGTCTTGACTTCCTGCATATATTTCTGGGTAGGCCTGTGGTACTTGTACTGGTAGTTTTTTTTTGCATCAAATTCTACTGGCTGCATAAATTGTTGTGTGTTGCTGTGGTTGTTGAAGAGTTTAAGATGAGAAGTAAGGTTATTTGTTGATGTAAGGGAGACGGCATGACTCTGAAGAGTCAAGTGAAGAGAATGATAAGGCTTCAAAGAGCCAATGGAGAGGGGATAATTCTTGTATAGTCAAGAGGAATTGATCTGATGAGGAGGAAGGGGCACCCCGGTACTGTTGTCTTGTGATCAGATGATTTTTGTTGATGGTCCCAGGGAAGGACCATTATTTAAGGACAACTAGAGAACCCCCAAGAGGGGCCTAAGAGAGCAGGTTAGTGACAACTAGAGAGCCCCAGAGGGGGCCTGAGACATGAGTAGTTATTTAATGAAAAAGGTAAGTTAGAGATAAATGTAACTAAATTTGTTAGTTACAGAATAAGAACAGAAAAAAAAGACAACACACCACCTTAACTGACAAATTTAGGAACCAATTTGAGACCAATCAACATTTCAGAGGAGAATATGAGAAGAGAATATGAGAATGAGAGATATGAGATTTGAGAAAGGATGACAAGACACCACCTTGTCAGCATATGAGATGGGGAATGAAAGCCTATTTTATGAGGAGAAACGAGGACCTCAGGCATAGTTGCCTAGCTTAATATGGGAGGAATGATAGCCTATTTTAAGAGGAGCAACAAGGACCTCAGGCATAGTTGCCTAGCTTAATGGGGAGAATGATATGATGATGATGATGATGATGATGATGATGAGAGTAATGGTAATTGTGATGGGTATGGGATGATGATGGTGATGGTGATGGTGATGGTGATGGTGATGGTGATGGTAATGGTGATAGAGATGAAATGGATTGGTAGCAGTTGTTGAATAATGGTGGGTGATATTGTTAAATGACAATGAATGTGGTTATAGTGATGAAAGAGGGTGGACAGTGGAGAGATATAAAGATAGTATTGAACAAAAAGGAGGGAAGGATTCCAACACACCAGCCTGTTCAATACTAGATGGAAGGAATGGAGATGTGTTGTTGAAGTTGATTTGAATGTTGTTGATGGTGATGATGTTGAGAGGTTGATATGGTTGATGGTTGATGTTGGTTTGGAGTGAGTCAATGATGGATGTATCAATGTTGGATATAGAGGTAGTAAGGATGTAGCGGGTGAGGTGGATGAGATGGAGGGGAGCAAGCGAGTGATGATGTAGCATGAGGAGTGGTTGAGATGAAGCAAGGAGATGTAGAAATGAGTGATGTAGCAGCAGGTGGAGCGGGTGAGATAGAGGAAATGGAGCAATGGTGGTTGAGGTAGTGGGTGGAGCGGATGAGGTGGTTGGGAGCGAGCGAGTGGTGGTTGAGGTAGCGGGTGTAGCAAATGAGATGGAGGAGATGAAATGATGATGGTTGATGTATCAGAGGATTGGAGCAAGCGAGTGGTTGTTGAGGTAGCAGGTGGAGAGGAGGAGATTATTGGGAGGAGCGGATTAGATGAAGCGAGGGGAGATGAGCGAGCAAAGTCGCAATTGTGGAGGAAAGGACAATGGGCGCAAGCAAGATGATCTGGAGGGGAGCTTGAGACAATGCAAGAGGTAGTCGATTGGTTGGGGTGAGATTAGGGTGGGATGAGGATTACTGGAGTGGATGATGATTGATGTTGGGATGGGTTCAATTGGAGATCCTTCGACGTTTGAACCTAGTTTTGGTGATGGGGAGGAACCAAGTGCAGTTGATTGAATGAGAGTGACATTGGTTGCAGATCGGGGATGATTGGGATGATTGGTGGATGCCATCAATGATGAGGGGTTCGCATCTGATCTTCTGGGCTTGACACAAATCAAAGGCTTGGATGGTCTTGGTACGTTTGATAGGTTTCTGTTGAGGGCTGGATAGGATGGGATGAGAGCTGATGAGGAAGGTAGGATAAAACGGGGTTGATGGAGGTTGGAATAGGTCTGGGTTCGTGGTAGGAGAGCAACTAGTAGGAGCGATGTGATATTGGTGAAGGGTTTGGGGATGCTTTGGGCCGGCTGGACTAGGCTTGATGGAGGTCGATGGGCTCGAGGTGAAGGAGAGGGAGGTGATGGTAGGAAGAGGGGTACTCTGAGCGGGGGCTGATGATGGTGGTGATGAAGAGGATGACAGGTTTGAGGCAGGATGGAGGAAGATATCGAGCAGAGCGAGTTGACAATGGTGGAGATCGGTCGTAGACCTTGATGAAGGCCTCACCGTCGTCTTTGATTTGAAGGGATTGAAATTAACGGTTATCATATTGACCGAGTTGTGAGGGGTTGGATGAGGAGCCAGATGATCTTGAGGTTGATTGGGATAAGGATGGGGAGGGTCTAGAGGATCACTAGGGGTGAGGATGGATGGATTGCTGGAAGCGGTTGATGGGGTTGTCGAATGAAGGGATGGATTGGAATGGTTTGCCGAGCCAGGATCCGAAGGATTGGGGATGATGAATGGATGAGCATGAGATGGTGGAGGATGGTTGGAATGGGAGATTTGAGTTGATTGGAGAAGGTTGGGTGACTTAGTGTTGGTGTGGCCGTTAGAGCTACTCGAGTTGAGTTCATCTTGAAGTTGTGATGGGGGTGATGAGGATGATGAGGATGGATGAGATTGGCAATGGGACAACCAGTTGGAACAATGAAGTTTACCAGATGGCTTAGTGGGATGAGTTTTTGGCTTTTAACCGTGAAGAGTTTAAGATGAGAAGTAAGGTTATTTGTTGAAGTAAGGGAGACGGCATGACTCTGAAGAGTCAAGTGAAGAGAATGATAAGGCTTCAAAGAGCCAATGGAGAGGGGATAATTCTTGTATATTCAAGAGGAACTGATCTGATGAGGAGGAAGGGGCACTCCGGTACTGTTGTCTTGTGATCAGATGATTTTTGTTGATGGTCCCAGGGAAGGACCATTATTTAAGGACAACTAGAGAACCCCCATGAGGGGCCTAAGACAGCAGGTTAGTGACAAATAGAGAGCCCCAGAGGGGGCCTGAGACATGAGTAGTTATTTAATGAAAAAGGTAAGTTAGAGATAAATGTAACTAAATTTGTTAGTTACAGAATAAGAACAGAAAAAAAAGACAACAGTTGTTTGGTACTGCATGGATCAGGCTGCCTGAATATATTTCTGGGTAGCCCTGTGGTACTTGTACTGGTGGTTTGTTTGGTATCACATGCTTCTGACTACATAAATTTCTGTGTGCTGCTGGGGGTTGTTGGTACTGGTCCTTTGTTTGGTATCCCATGCTACTGGACGCATAAATTGCTGTGTGGTGCTGGGTGGGTTGGTACTGGTATTTTGTTTGGTTCTGGTTGAGACTGGTCCCACTTTCTCCTACCTGTGCTGCTCCTGTATACTTCTGCACAGCTTTCTGTATGTATATTTTCTTGTTTTTTTGCTTCTGGTTGAGACTGGTGTCACCTACTCCTGCATGCACTGTTTCCTGTATACTTCTGAAAAGCCTTCTGTATGTATATTTGCTTTTTTGTTAGGTGAGGTGACAGGAACTGAACTAGCTGAACTGCCTCCTGTATCTGTATTGCTGTATTCTGTCTGAGGTTACAGGGTTGTATGGTCCTGGTGTTGAGGGTAAGCTGTTACTGGTATTTACTTGAGGGTTTCCGAGGTATGTCTTCATGCCTTCTACAGAGCTGTGACACCTGGTTGGGTATGAGTTTGCCACAGTTGGAGGTTGGTTTGGCTGTATCTTCTAATGCATGAGAGATAGGGGGATAATTTGGCTGAGTGACTATGGGTTATTTCTGATTTAGAATCCATTCATGGGTTTAAATCAAGGGTTTGAGCCGTTTTTAAACTAGAAAAGAAATTCTGATGGCTATAGGACAGGTTTTTACTACCACAGAAACCCTAAACCTCCAAAACTCACTGTATGTTCCAGATCTTGCAGCCAATCTTGTTTCACTAGGTCAATTAATTCAGAAAGGCTTCTCTCTCTTCCTTTGCTCTCCACATCAATTTGTTGTAACCTTCAATGGCAAGAGAATTCTCTCCAGTTCAATCAAAGATAGCCTCCTCTTCATTGAAGAATATCCCTCCTTATCTTCTTCTCTCTCCTTCTCTTTTGTCTCCCTCTCAACTATTCACAAATGGTTCTCTCATCCCCACCTCAAGAGAAACAAACTCCTATTGAAAGATTTTCCCAACCTCAAGTGGGATAAAATTGACTTGGTCTCTTCCACAAAGGGAAGAATCCACAAACTGCCTTTAACCAATCATCTACTCTCCTGTGAGAACACCTTTGAACAGATCCATGCAGAGGTTTGTGGACCAATCAATCCTCCTTCTCTTTCTGGTTCCCAATACTTCCTGCTTTTTACAGAAAACTTCTCTAAGTTCAAGACCTGCATTCCAATTTGAAACAAGTCCAATTTCACCAATGAGATTGTCAAATTTGTCAAATTACATGCAAATCAGACTGGAAGAATGTTGAAGAACTTTAACTCCAACAATGGAGGTGAATTTATAAATCATTGTCTAAGCACTTTCTTTATTGATAACGGTGTGAAGCACACCACATCTGAACCATAAACTCCCCAGCATAATCCCATCCCTGAAAGGGGAAATAGATCAATCTTGAGGCAACCCAAAAAAAATGATTACATGAAGATCTCTTTGATCCTTTGGGAAAAGATACTCATTGGTTTATGTCAAGTCTTCAATATTACTTCCCCAGAAAAGGGAAAGGCCTCTGCTCACAAGATGTGGACTGGTAAACCTCCAAAACTCCACCTCATAAGAATTCCTGGATTGAAGACTGTTTTTCTAAATAATTCATCCCACTCCAGAAAACTTGATGAAAAGGGGTCAGAAGGTATCCTTTTTGGCATTGAAACCAAATTGAACTCTTAAAAAATTTCTTTTCCTGGTTCTTGGAACATTGTTTGTTCCAAACATGTTAAAATATTTGAAAATATTTCTTTCCCCAACTCCTGGCTTGATACCATCTCCTGCCTAGACTCCCCATTTGATTCCCTCCTACACATTGATAAAACACTTGCTGACATACTTAATTCTGATCCACTCCCAAATGGCACCTCCAATCCTTCCATAAATGCCACTTCTATTTTGCTTGATTCATCTAACCATTCTCTCTTCCCACTCAACACCTTTCCATCCACAAACAATTAAAAGAATGACAATACCACTTATACCACCAGCCCTGCTCTCAAATCCACTCCAAACCACCAGTCTGATGGAAAATCTACTCAAACTGATCCAACTCCATCTGAAGATTCCACCTAACCCCATTCTCCATCAATTGCACCTGCTCACTCACTCCGTGATCAATCTAACCTCTTTCAGCCTCAAAGATATGGATTCATGGCCTTATCAATTCCAAAAAACTATGATGAAGCCACTCATTCAGAAGAGAAGGACGATTGGATCAAGTCCATGAACAAAGAACTCAATGGGATTGATTTCATGAAGGTTTGAGAAGGCTGTGAGTTGCTACCAAATGGCAAGAAAGCCCTCACCTCCTTCTGGGTCTACTGCATCAAGGACAAACCAGAAGGCTCTGGCGTTTGTTTCAAATTGTGTCTTTTTGTTCAAGGATTCCAACAAGTAAAATTTTTTTACTATGGAAAAACCTATGACACCACAGGTTCAATCACCACCCTACCGACTCTACTTCTCTTTGCTCTCTACCAAAGCCTCACCATTTGAAAAATGGAAAATAAGTCTGCTTTTCTCCACTCTACCCTTGATTAGGACATCTACATAAAAACTCCTCTAGGCTATGAATCCCCCTTTCCCTATCTGAAACTTAACAAAGTGCTCTACGGATTGAAGCAAACTCCAAAAAGTTGGTACAAAAATATAAAGGGTCGGCTACTAGGCCAAGGCTTTACAACCTCCAGTGCAGATTCCTGCCTGTACATTGACAGCACCAATTTTTTGTACGTATTTTTTTATGGCAACAACCTACTGATAATTGGCAACTTGGACAAATTAAGGGATAGCATTAAATCAAAATTAAAAATATCTCACAATGGACCCTTGATTAAGATCCTTGGCAATCAACTTGTTCAAACAAATGATGGCCTCAGACTACTACAACCAAATCACATTGAAACTGGTCTCTCTGAGCTGGGCCTTTACAAATTCAGACCCATCAATACTCCAATCACCCCCAAAATAAAACGCACCCCTGCCACTGATGCCAATCACCAAGCCTTCCTTCAACTCAACATTAACTACAAATCCTCCACAGGATTCCTGAACTTCATAGCCAGTAGTACCCTTCCTGAAGTCTCCTATGTGGTCTCCAATCTATCCCCCCTCAATTTCAAGAAGGCCTGTCCCACTGGACTGAGGCCAAAAATGTATGGAAATATCTTAAATCCTCAAAGAACCTGGCTCTGAAACTCCAAAAATCAAACTTTCAATATGAAATTTAAGTCTATAGTGACTTCAACGGTCAAAATGATCCAGAAACAAAACAAAGCCACATTGGATACTTAGTTCTATTATATGGGTGTCAAGTCTCTTGGCACAGAAAGTTGAAAAACACGGTGTAAGACTCCAAACAGTGCTAGGCCGTGGCAGTTCTGCGGAGGGGAAAGGTGCTGTTTAGGCTGCCCTCCTGAGTGTTACAAAAATATTTAAATGTAACCAAGATCAAAGTCCAGGAACTGGTAAATTGGGGACCAAATGTAAGGAGATAAATGCTAAGCTTAGAAATTGATTATACTATAAAACTGGGAACTGATGGAGATAGGAATCAACATAGGAAGAGGAAACATGAGAAAGAGGAGAGAGATCACAAACATTTGGCATGGACTAGTTTGAGGTGCAAGAGTTAAGTGAGGAGCAATGAGACAAGAGATAAAGACAAGGGATGGCAAGGACTGGACTGGAAGATAACTCAATACAAGATTGAGGAAAGATGAGGAAATAGAAATGTAGAAATATCTCACCGGGCACACAGACAGGCTTGAGGCATACAGAAAAAAATACAAAGAAGGGAGTGTTGGACTGAGGCGTGGTCGGGCTTGAGGAGAGATAATGAGATTGAGAAGTTGATGAGAGGTTCAAGGTTAAGAGGTTGAGACAATGAGGCGTGTTTGGAGTGTGAGGGAGTTTGAGTGTCCTCACTCCCCGTCTGTCTGTCTGAGTGCTGCGCCCACGCCAGTGTACCCAGTAAGAGGAGAAGACCTAACATATCTTAACAATAAAGATTATAGTGGGTGGTAGCTGGAAAAAAACACTATCTGAGTCAAGATGGTGCCAGGGAAAACTTGAATAGAAGAAGTCAAGGTTTGTTCAGAGTTCAACAAGACAAGGAAATTGTAAGTAACAACGCCCAAAAACTAATAGCTCTGGTCATCAGCAGAAGCTTAGGAAAGATCAACTCAATCCCAAACAACCTCCAGGTTCTCAATGAACCTGCCCAACTCTCCGCATTCAAGCGCTTGAAGGGTACCAGATAACTGTGGGTGGCTGCACAAGACAAAGCTAATTGTTTGAAGAAGCTCTAGAAGCAAAACAATAACTGGTTCTAACAAGAATAACCTCACACTTCTCAACAGACTCAAGAGTAGCGTGGCGGAATTCAACTTCAAAAAAGATGAAGGGAGGTTTAACACTCCAGGTTTTAAGCTTAATAAAACCTCTTCAGTCAAACGTGACTGGTTACAGAAAGGTAATCAAAGGATGATCAGGACCAGTATGGTCGGATAAAGGGATCAGGAGTGGTGTAAAACACTCAAGAATTTCATTAGTCAAATTCTTCTTCAACCAAAAAAGCTATTGGTTGGTGATAAGGATCAAGGATCAAGGGTTTGAGTATGGAGGCTCAAGGATCAAGGGGCAATCATAGATATACCCAAATTATTTTCTCAGATAAAGGGGAATGAAGACCCCACGGATGATGTATTGCAAGGTGAAAATGATGATGATACCCTGGTATGGTAGGATGTGCTGATGATGGTGTGATCTGATCTGATCTGATGATGGCATCAAGGAAGATCTGATGCTCCTCCCTGGTGGGATGTGATCCAAAAGGCAGAGTAGATCCCTCCTTATATGGGCAGGAGGCCCTGTATAACTATGTACAAGAGATACTAAAAATGGAGCGGATTTTTTTTTTTTTTGATTTTTGGATAAAGGTGATCAGAAAAAATTTGATCAAGCAGGCCAGTGAAAGTCCGGCCTGCCTAAACAGGGTGGGATCATTCATCCCTTCACCTATCCTGCCCCCATCCATGGATGGACGTGCGCGACAATACCGGATTGCACCCACCCCTTGCCAAAAGGCGGAAGGGTGGGAAAAGAAAAATGGGCCAGACGGCCGGGGGGTGTCTGCAGGCGGTAGAAGTCACTCTTCCACCCCCACCCGAAGATGGAAGGGGGTGTGAGCTATGATGGATCGGCGTCAGGGTTGGTGAGAGGATCATGATTGGATGGATGGTTTGTACCGGTTGGATAGGTTAGGTTTGTGAGAAGACAAGAGTTTGATGTGCTGGACAGGTTGAGGGGTTCTGAGTCAGGTGTGGATGAGGAGGGTGTGAGCTTGTTGGATTTGTGTTCCCAAATCATGACCTCTCCGGTATCCTGTTTGATCTCAATCCTCTTAGCCGGGGGTAGATGGCACAGGCCAAGGGGGATCCTGAGGATAGGTTTGATGGAGAGTGAATCGCATGGCCACATGGCGTTGGCCTTGCGTAGTGTGGGGAGCAGGATACCATAGCTGAGGGAAATTCGGGCCAAGGTCTTGTTCTTGTGGACCCTATGGATCAGTATGTCCCAATGAACCTTGATCCAATTTGATTTTTGAGCCAAAGGGATGGGATCAATGAAGATCTGAGGTTGTTGTTTAGGGGGTGACTGGTTTGAGGGGGAGGGAAGATTGGAGAATCCGGATGGAGTGAGGAGGGTGATGAGCGTAGATCTCATGATGATGGTTGGCAGTGAGTTGTTTGAGGTTTGGTCAAGTGATATCAATGAGTGGATTGTTGGATTGGATGAGTTGATGGGATGATGGCTTGAAGATGAAGGGAAGTTCAGGCCAAGCGGGTCTGGGGCCACGCATTTGGCCAAAAGGAAGGGGAAGAACAAAGAGAGAAGGGATTGAAAATGCTACCTAGATGTACAGGCGGAGAGAGGCCTGTCCTAGACAAATGGGACAAAGGGATGTTTGAAAGGATGAGGAAATTGGAAAAGCAATACTGAAAAAGAAATTCCAATTTTTTTTTTTGAATAAACCTAAATAAAAGAACTGTAAAAAAAAATTTGAATTTTTTCCGCATCTGGTCCAGGGTGTCCAGATTTGGTCACCACATCTCTCCCCAACCTACAAACTGTCCCTAGTCTGCATCTGAGCTTGATTTCATAAGAAAAAGAAAGGAAAGATGAATGAACACAAGAAATGGCCATTTGATCTTGAGGGTGATTGAAATGAATATCTTGATCCATCCAAAGAAGATCTTCTAGATTTTACTGCGATAAAATGCAGAAGGCATCCCAGGTGCTCACGTATGTGGCATACAGTAGAGTTTCACAACAAAAAAGCAGCAGATGACCCTGGCGGTGCACAATTGGGAGTACTTACTTCTGATCCAAGTTGCCTCTACAACAATGAAATTTGTTGACCTGATCAGCAGAGAACCTTCTGGCCACCTGAGTACCATCCAGTTCCTCCAAAAGATATGATCCACCTCTGACTTGATGGTGTGGTAGACCAAACCTGATCTATAGCCATCAGACTCAATTTTCTAGTATAAATAAAATCTCAATCATAAATTTAACCTCAGAAATGGATTTTACACCAAAAAAAACCCATAGTCACCCAGCCAAACTACCCCTCTATCTCTCATGGTTTAGAAGATACAGCCAAAATAAAATGTGGAAAGCTCATATCACACCCAGGTATCACAAACTAGTGAAAGGCCATATGGCTATAGTTTAAATCCCTAAACACATACCAGTAACATCTCACCATAACACCTCAACCAAACATACAACCAATCACCTCATCTGTATACTCAGAAACATAAGCAAGACCATGTGTAAACCAAACAACCAGCAGTACAAGGCACCACAGGACTACCCAGCAATATATGCAGGCAGTCTGGACCATGTGTAAACCAAACAACCAGCAGTACAAGGCATCACAGAACTACCCAGCAATATACATGCAGGCAGCCTGGGCCATGTGTAACCAAACAACCCACCAGTACCAACAACCCTCAGCACCACACAGCAATTTATGTAGCCAGAAGCATGTGATACCAAACAAACCACCATTAAAAGTACCACAGGGCTACCCAGCAATATATGCAAGCAGCCAAGACCATGCAGCACCAAACAAACCACCAGTGGATGCACAGCAACACATGTAGGGAGAAACAAGTAGCACCAGACCAACCACCAGTACTGCACAGGAATATATTGTATCTGCACTTCACAGCAGTTTATGCAGGGCTGTGCATGCATGAAATCACTGTACCAGCTTTTTCCAACCAGCAGAATTGCCTCAGTTTCATGCAGTGTCTTTTGTCCAACCAGCAGAATTGCCTCAGTTTCATGCAGTGTCTTTTGTCCAACCAGCTAAAATTTCTCATGTACCTGTATCCCACTGTAACAGGGGAAGCCCCAGGGAACACTCAGGTGCAGCCCTGAGCATCCCCTGAGGACCAGATTTTCTATTTAAGGAGGGCCTCTTTGCCCTATCCAGGTTGTATCCCCCACTACCATCACCATCATCATCCACCATCCAGGAGCTCCACCCACTCATCAACTACTCATCATCCAATTACCACCCAATCATCTGTGGTCCTACCCAGATATAAAAAAAAAGGAGATTGTCAGTGTAACAATAAAAAAAAGGAAATCAAAGACCAATTCTATAACCTCATAAACCATTGAAACCAGCCCATTAGGTGCCTTGAATAAGGGTTCTTCTATGACCTGAACTATTCAGCACCAAATTAAAGGAAACCACCCATCACTCAATAATTACCCTTACAAGGAAAGAGAGCACAACAAAAAGGGACTGCCAACCCTTTTTTTCCTCTAACCATCCCCCTGTGAGTAAACCCATCCTTGGGTCCTCTCCTGAACCACCCCTTTGATAAAACCCTTGAACCCTTTAATATTGGGATATTGGTTAAAGATCACACATATCTGATCAACCACTAACCAATAAGCCAATACATCTGGTCCATTCTTCAACAACCCTACCAATAACAATTAATAACCAATCAAGATCTGATCTGAGACCTATACTAAGTCTCAAAGAAACCAGCCATTAATTTAAATAAATTATTGTGCAGACTTACTATAGTACTAGAAGGGCAGGCAATTCAAAACCACTCTTAGTGTTACTAATACTCTAAAGGAGTAGAAGTAATACTAAATTCCCCTTCAAGGACTGCCAGCAAGCTATTTGCTACTTTTATTAACATAATCCCTCAGGAGTCTCTACAACAGACCACTCAATAAGGACCTTTCAAGCAATTGGAAAAAAGCTTTCCCCACTGATTTTCCAAGGATTGGTTGTAAGCTAAAAATAGTTCACCAGGATTCAAGGGGTCCCTGACTCAATTGGAATGCTTATCCCCCCAATACTGGACTGATTTTTCCCTTTTCTCCATCATTTTCTGATAAGCTTTGTCACAAACATCTTAACTTTTCTCCATTTGCTTGGATCTGGAAACCAATAGATCAGTGGTGGAAGAAACCTTTTCCCAAGAAATACCTAAGAAATATTCCATTTCCAGATCAAGAGGAAGGACAGCCCTTTGACCAAAGATAATTTGGTAAGGTGAGTAGCCAGTGGTTTCCTTAGTTGAAATTTGATTGGAGAAGAGGACCAGAGGAAGAAATTTGCAACAATTCTTTCCACTTTCACCAGCCAACTTGACAAGAGCTGCCTTCAAAGGGGCATGGCCTCTTTCCACCATGCCTTGTCCTTCAGGATAATAAGGAGTGGTCACCCTATGTTGTCCAGGAAGTGATTGGATCATTTTGGACAGTTTGCCACCAAACTCAGAGCCACCATTGGTTGAATAGGATTGAGCCAAGCCATAGCGCATTGTCCAAGTCTTGTAAAGGAAAGCTGCTACTGACTCAGAGCTGAGGTTCTTAAGGAATTTTGCTTCAAACAATCCAGAAAAATCATCTCTAGCCACAATGAGGTACTTAGCTCCACCAGCATTAATGTGAACCAAATCCATAGCAATCCTTCCAAAGACAGTGGACTCCCCAGTTGGATAACAAATTTCAGCCGGGCCCCTAAGATCACGTTTCTGACATACTTTGCAACTATTGCACCATTGAGAGACTGATTTCTTCAAAGATGGCTACCCAAATTGTTTGGATATACACTGATAGGTCTCAGTTTCCCCACAATGCCCAAGGCCTTCATGGAGACTTTTGAGGATTGAATCTTGCTTGGAGGGGATTGTGACGACAATTAGAGCACAAGGATGGCCTCTTTTCATAAGCCTAGTACCCTGGACAAAGAAGTTTGAAGACTTCCTCTTGAGCAATCAAAAATCTTTAGCGGAGAGATCAGGAGGCCTTTGGAGAGTGAAAAGGTACTGCTCTAATTTTATAGCCAGAAACCTTGTTGGAAGCCAGAGTAATTTGGAGAGGAAAAGGTGAAGACTGAAAAATTTTTCATGGCAACTGGTTTATATTTTGAGGCAAAAGAGAGCGGTTTGTGTTTTTGCCAAGAGTTGACCAGAGAGATCTGACTACGGGGATTGAGACTTAGTTCTAACGCCTTCCAAGTTCAATGTTCCGCAACTTTTTCAAAAGGTGCATTTTCCATGAAAGGAGTCCCAGGGGATAATGCATTGCTCACATGTGTGGCACAAGGTAGGGTTTCAAAAATGATGGTAGTAGGATATCCCGCTGGTGCACAATTGGGGGGACTTACTTCTACCCCAATTTGCCTCCACTGAAGCCCGTCTTCTTCCATACAAAAGCCACCAAAAATAGGATCAAGGTTGGGATCTAGTTTAGACTCAATGCAAAGATTTGAATCAGAACTGAAAGAAGGTTGATTAGGAATAAGAGTACAGGGAAAAGATAAAACAAAAGATGAAAAAGAAATATTTTTGGATTTTTAAATTTTGTTTTGTTTTTGATTTTTGATATTTTTGAGATCAGAGGAAACTGTTGACAAGAAAGAGAAATAGGCCTTGGGGATGAGGGTTGACCCTTGAGTTGGAGTTTGAGGCTGAAAAGAACTAAAACTATTAGTAGGACCAACTACTCCCATAAAAAATGAGAGGAACTGGAATTATCCTTCTGTTTAGGAAAATGACTAGGGAAATCTCTTTCCCCGCAACCAGAATCCAAAGAACAAAGAGGAACCTCAATTTTTCTACCATGTGAATTTGGGAGGAGGATTCTCTGCCCAAATTGATTGGAAAACATCAGAGTTTCTCCAAAATTGATTAGGAAAGGTTGACCCAAGATCATAGATCTATCCAAGCGTGTGATCCAGAAATGAAAAGTTCCAACAATGTTTTGGCCAATCCGGACTGGAAACTCTTCAACAATTCCAACCAATTTGCAAGACTGATTCCCTGTTCCATAAACTGAAGAGGTGAAACTGACCCTAGGTCTGAGTTTCAGTTTGCAGGCCATAGCATCTGAGATCAAGTTGAGCTGAGAGCCAGAGTCAAAGAGGAGCAAGAACGTTTTAGCTGATTCACCAAGATGACAGGGAAGAAAACCAAGAGGACATGAGTAAAGAATAGACTCAGAAGAGGGATCTGTTCCACCAGATTCCTCTATCAAAGTTCCAGAGGAGACCTTTAGTTCCTCAGAACCAATTTCCACACGTCAACAAGAAACCCATTTCTTCATTCCTTCAGCAACAGATGGAGAGATTGATAGAAGTTCAGCCACAGATAGATCAGGAATTTTAAGATAATAATTTTTCTTTAGTACCCCTTCCACAGAATTGGGGTAATCATTAGAAATTCCCCTCTCAAACTGAACTTTAGGCTGGGTGGAGGGAGGAAGATCGGCCAAAGCAGGAACAGGATCAGGGGATTGAGGAGGTTCAATAGATGAGGAAGGAGGATCAGGGTGATCTTGAGACCTTTTGATGAGCGGTTCTTTTTCCACCTCCATGTCTTCTACATCAGAAGAGGGCTCAGGTGAGAGTGGTTGTTTGGGGGGTTTTCAGAGGATCAAGGTTGGCAGGGATGGATATTTATGAGGTTTGGGCTCCTCATGTTGCTTCCTTGCTGGATTGGATTGGTAAGTACCAACCAGAGAAGACAAGGAATTAGCTGAGGGATACCAGGGTTGAAGAGTCCCACAAGAAGATTGGAAATCCACAGACGTCCAGGATGCCTTCATAGGAGGGGCTGGCTGGTAAGAGGCCACCAAATGAAAAATGGGGCGAGATGAATCAAAGGGGATCAGGGCGCCATTAGGAAGAAAAAAATTATTCCCTTTTTGCTCTACTAAATTCTTGTCTTTGTCCTTCTGGAGTTTGAGACATTGACCGGTTCCCTGGCCTTCCCTGTGGCAATAATAGCAGACTACGGTATTTTTAGGAACAGCACTAGAAGGTTTAGGAACAGCAAGAGAGGAAATCTTTTGATCCATTTTGTTTTCAAAGGCTTTGAGCAGCTTAGTGATCTTGTCCATTGTAACCGTTTCTTGGTTAGGGTGAGGGTTCTTGGGGCTGCAATCAGATTCCATTTAATTGATTATCTCGTTTGACTCTTTGAAAGACGGGGCATGGACTGGTTCAGTGGTTGGGACTTTTCAAAAGTGAGGGCTGTTTGACCTTTCATGACTTTATCCACCACTCTCTTGAGGATAAGGAAACCAGGGAGCTTGAATCAATTATCCCTGGTAGTGATCATTGATCCAGACTTGACCAGTTTGTCCTTGATCCTTTCCTGCACTCCAAGAGAGAAAGATTGGAAAAATCAGACTCAAATTTTGTCCACTGTGTTGATGTGATTGTTTTGGACCAGGTAGGATTGGATGGGATCCCAACATTTCCTATAAGTCTGATAATTGGAAGCTGAAGCCACACCACAATTGGAGACCCACTGAGAGACAAGGTTATCTAGATCCTGCAAAGTAAATTGTGCAACATCTATTTTTCCCCAATAAGCCAACATTCCTCCCAGCAGCAGGGTCCAGTTATGCCGTTCAAAACCTTCAAACAACTCAATGATTTCCATAACTTCATCAGAGGAGATAAAAAACCATAACTGTTAGGCCATATCAAATTTGCTAGCCCCATCCACCAAAGCAGCCATCTTGTACAAGTCCAAGAAGTGTTCCATAATGGTCCCATTGAGTCCTAAGTTCTTGTTCTGGGGCTTGATCTTAACCATCTTAGGACAAGTAGAAGCGTAGCTGGTGGATTCCATTTTGACAAGGTTTCCTAAAAGATCCAAGGAAATGATTTCCAAAGTGGCTCACAAATGTGGCAAGAGTAGGGTTTCTTGAAAAACAAAAAGTACCTTGCCCAGGTGATGCACAATTGGGAGGACTTACTTCTAAATCAAGTTGCCTCCACAGATCTAGATGATGACAGAAAAAAGAAAGAGATTGGAATACAAAGTTGATGATTGATGTTGGGACTGTGAATCCCAAGGTTTCTGGTTTGATCCCGGCCCGGGGGACCAAATGTAAGACTCCAAACGGTGCTAGGCCGTGGAAGTTTTGCGGAGGGGAAAGGTGCTGTTTAGGCTGCCCTCCTGAGTGTTACAAAAATATTTAAATGTAACCAAGATCAAAGTCCAGAACCTGGTAAAGGGGGGACCAAATGTAAGGGTATAAAGATTATAGTGGTCAGTAGCTGGGAAACAACACTATCTGAGGCAAGATGATGCCGGGGGAAACTTGAATAGAAGAAGTCAAGGTTTGTTCAGAGTTCAACAAGACAAGGCAATTGTAAGTAACAACGCCCACAAGCTAATAGCTCTGGTCATCAGCAGAAGCTTAGGAAAGATCAACTCAATCCCAAACAACCTCCAGGTTCTCAATGAACCTGCCCAACTCTCCGCAATCAAGCGATTGAAGGTTACCAGATAGCTGTGGGTGGCTGCGCAAGACAAAGCTAATTGTTTGAAGATGCTCTAGAAGCCAAAAAATAACTGGTTCCAACAAGAATAACCCAACACTTCTCAATGGACTCAAGAGTAGCGTGGCAGAATTCAACTTCAAAAAAGACAAAGGGAGGTTTAACACTCCAGGTTTTAAGCTTAATAAAACCTCTTCAGTCAAACGTGACTGGTTCCGGAAAGGTAATCAAAGGATGATCAGGACCGGTATGGTTGGATAAAGGGATCAGGAGTGGTGTAAAACACTCAAGAATTAAATTAGTTGAATTCTTCTGTAACCAGAAAAGCTATTGGTTGGTGATAAGGATAAAGGATCAAGGGTTTGAGTATGGAGGCTCAAGGATAAAGGGGCAATCACAGATATACCCAAATTCTTTTCTCAGGTAAAGGGGAATGAGGACCCCACGGATGATGTATTGCAAGGTGAAAATGATGATTATACCCTGGTATGGTAGGATGTGCTGATGATGGTGTGATCTGATCTGATCTGATGATGGCATCTAGGTTGATCTGGTGCTCCTCCCTGGTGGGATGTGATCCAAAAGGCAGGGTAGAGCCCTCCTTATATGGGCAGGACGCCCTGTTAGACTATGTAACAGAGATACTGCAAATGGAGCGGATTTTTTTTTTTTTTTTGATTTTTGGATAAAGGTGATCAGAAAAAATTTGATCACGCAGGCCAGTGGAAGTCAGGCCTGCCTGACCAGGGTGCAATAATTTGTCCCTTAACCTATCCTGCGCCCTTCTGTGGACGGACGCGCGCAACAATACCGGATTGCACCCACCCCTTGCCCAAAGGCAAAAGGGGTGGGAAAAGAAAAATGGGCCAGACCGCCTGCAGGTGTCTGCGGGCGGTAGAAATCACTCTCCCACCCCCACCAAAAGATGGAAGGGGGTGCGAGCTATGATGGATCGGCGTTGGGGTTGGTGAGAGGATCATGATTGGATGGATGGTGTGTACCGGTTGGATAGGTTAGGTTTGTGAGCAACAAGAGTTTGATGGGCTGGACAGGTTGAGGTGTTCTGAGTCCGGTGAGGATGAGGAGGGTTTGGCCTTGTTGGATATGTTTTCCCAAACCAGGACCTTTCCGGTATCCCGTTTGATCTCGATCCTCTTAGCTGGGGGTAGATGGCACAGGCCGAGGAGGATCCTGGGGGTAGGTTTGATGGAGAGTGAATTGGATGGCCACATGGCATTGGCCATGCATAGTGTGGGGAGCGGGATACCATAGCTGAGGGCAATTCTGGCCAAGGTCTTGTTCTTGTGGACCCTATGGATCAGTACGTCCCAATGACCCTTGATCCAATTCAAGTTTTGAGCCAAAGGGATGGGATTGATGAAGATCTGAGGTTGTTGTTTAGGGGGTGACTGGTTTGAGGAGGAGGGAAGATTGGAGAATCCGGATGGAGTGAGGAGGGTGATGAGCATAGATCGCATGATGATGGTTGGCGGAGAGTTGTTTGAGAATTGGTCCAGTGATATTGATGAGTGGAATTGTTGGATGGGATGAGTTGATGGGATGATGGGTTGAAGATGAAGGGAAGTTTGGGCCAAGCGGGTCTTGGCCCACGCATTTGGCCAAAAGGAAGGTGAAGAACAAAGAGAGAAGGGATTGAAAATGCTAGCTAGATGTTCAGGCCAGGAGAGGACTGTCCTAGACAAATGGGACAAAGGGATGTTTGACAGGATGAGGAAATTGGAGAAGCAATACTGAAAAAGAAATTCCAATTTTTTTTTTTGGATAAACCTAAATAAAAGAACCGTAAAAAAAATTAAATTTTTCTGCATCTGGTCCAGGGTGTCTAGATTAGGTCACCACAACAGTCTCCCTATCCTCTACCAAAGGCAAAATTAAAGCAATGGTACTGGCAACACAGGAGAAGATCTGGCTAACTCAACTGCTGAGTGAAATGAATCCATACCTTAAACTCACTCATACCTTGTTCATCAATAATAAAGCACTGGTGTGGTGACCAAATCTGGACACCCTGGACCAGATGCAGAAAATTCAAAATTTTTTTTACAATGCTTTTATGTAGGTTTCATTCAAAAAAAAAAAAAAAAAAAAAGGATTTTTTTTGTATCAGTATCACTCCTCCAATTTTCATCATCCTGCCAAGCATTCCTCTTTCCCAGTGGTCTAGGACGGGCCTCTCTTGGTCTCATCACCTAGGAATTGGGTTCAATTCCTTCTCTCTTTGTTCAACCCCTCCTTTTGGCCTAACGCGTGGGCCAAGACCCGCTCGGCCAGATCTTCCTCCGCTTGGAACATCACCCCAAGTCCAAATCGTGATCCTCACCTCAACAGTTACACAGGTCATCAATCCAGTCCACCCACCACTTGTCTTCACCCAAGCCCAAGCCGGCCAGAGTCCAACCCAACCAGTCCCCCCCAATCCCAGGATCATCATACATAAATCCATGCCCTCAAGCCGTACTTAAGAGTGTCCATGGAAACCTTGAAGGCAACAATCTGAGCCAACATCTAGAGACATACGTAGGTACATACAACCGGCCAGCCTATCAATTGGATGATCTCCAATCCCATTGAGTGTCATCCATCCATCTGACCAATCTATTTCTAAATTCATCTACCTCAATCCAATCCATAATCATCCAGACAATGTCTCCATCATCAGATGCGCGTAATATATCCTAGATGTGCCCTTATTGATCCTTGGATGTAATCCTCATGGCTTGGCTTGAATACCTCTCCATCCTCTTGATCCATTCAACCTTGATCACCAACAATCCAGTCCGGATTGAAGACGCGGTCGCACAGGTACAAACAGCCGGACCCAAGTCTGGAGACTCTCTTTGGTTGCCGGAGTGGTTCCCTGCTCCTCAATTTCAAATCAATTTACCCCTGCTGGAGTTTCAAACGCATGCCTAGCCTAGCAACAGTATAACTCATCCTGCCTCTCAAACTCTCCACTCTCATCATTCCACATCATCTTCTCTCTCTTTTCTACTGGCCACGGCATCAATCATCATCTGCTTGCCCTTTTTAACAACAGAGTGACAGATTGGTCTGGTTCAATTTTTCCCCAACCCCTTCCACCTTTGGGTGAGGGGTGGGTGATCTTTGTGTTGTTGCGCGCGCCCGTCCGCAGACAGACAAAGAAAGGTGAAGGGATGAGAAAAGATCCCACCCCTGTCAGGGAGGCTGGATTTCCACTGGCCCGCGTGATCTATTTTTCTGATCATCTAGTGTCTAAAAAAAAAAAAAAAAAAAAAAAAAATTCTGCTCTATCTGTAGGATCACTTGTACATAGTCTAACAGGGCCTCCTTCCCATATAAGGAGGGGCTCTCCCCTGCCTTTTGGCATGGAGGGGCATTGTATGGCATCTCACTGGAGAATTATCATCATTATCATCTCAAAATAAGTCATCTGTGGGGTCCCATTCCCCTTTATCTGAGTCCAAATTCTGGGTATATCCATGATTGCCCCTTGATCTTTGAGCCTCAATACTCAAATCCTGATTCTTGATCTTTATCACCAACCAATAGCCTTGCTTGTTGAAGAAGAATTTGACTGATTGAATTCTTGAGTGTGTTACACCACTCCTGATCCCTTTATCTGACCATACTGGTCCTGATCATCCTTTAATTATCTTTCCGGAACCAGTCACGTTTGACTGAAGAGGTTTTATTAAGCTTAAAACCTGGAGTTTTAAACCTTCCTTTATTTCTTTTGAAGTTGTATTCCGCCACGCTACTCTTGAGTCCCTTGAGAAGTGTTGGGCTATTCTTGTTTGAATCAGTTATTGTTTTGCTTCTAGAGCTTCATCAAACAATTAGCTTTGTCTTGTGCAGCCACCCACAGTTATCTGGTACCCTTCAAGCACTTGATTTCAGATATTTGGGCAGGTTCATTAAGAACCTGGAGGTTTTTTGGGATTGGGTTGATCTTTCCTAAGCTTCTTCTGACGACCAGAGATATTAGCTTGTGGACCTTGTTACTTACAATTGCCTTGTCCTGTTGAACTCTGAACAATCCTTGACTTCTTCTATTCAACTTTTCCCCGGAAACATCTTGCCTCAGATAGTGTTGTTTCCCAGCTACCAACTACTAGCATCTTTATCCTTTACTCTTTGGTGCCTCATTTACCAGTTTCCGGACTTTGATCTTGGTTAAATTTAAATATTTTTGTAACACTCAGGAGGGCAGCCTTAACAGAAACTTCCCCCTCCACAAACTGCCACAGCCTAGCACTGTTTGGAGTCTTACATTTGGTCCCCCGGGCCGGGATTGCACCAGAAACCTTGGGATTTACAGCCCCAACAATCATCAACTTTGAAATCCAATCTCTTCCTTTTTTTTTCTGTCATCATCTAAATCCATGGAGGCAGCTTGTTCTAGAAGAAACTCTGTCAAAATGGAATCCCCCAGCGCCTCTTCTGCTTTTCCTAAGATGGTTAAGATCAAGCCCCAGAACAAGAACTTAGGTTTCAACGGGACAAATGTGGAACACTTCTTGGACTTGTACAAGATGGCTGCTTTGGTGGATGGGCCTAGCAAATTCAATATGGCCTACCAGTTACAATTTTCTATCTCCTCTGATGAAATTATGGAAATCATCAAGTCGTTTGAAGGTTTCAAATGGCATAACTGGGCCCTGCTGCGGGAAGCAATGTTGGCCTATTGGGTAAAAATAGATGTAGCAAGATTTATTTTGCAGGATCTAGATAACCTTGTCTCCTGGTGGATCTCCAATGGTGGTTTGGCTTCAGCTTTGGATTATCAGTCCTTTAGGAAATCTTGGGATCCCATCCAATCCTACCTTGTAAAAAACAATCACATTGACACAGTGGACAAAGTTTTAGTCCAATTTTTCCAATCGTTTTCTCTTGTAGTGCAGGAAAGGATCAAGGAAAAACTGGTCGAGTCTGGATCCATGATCACTACCAGGGATAATTGATTCAAGCTCCCTCTTTTCCTTATCCTTAGGGGAGTGGTGGATAAAGTTAGGAAAGGTCAAACAGTCCTCACTTTTGAAAAATCTAAAACCACTGAACCAGTCCATGCTCCCTGTTTCAAAGAGTCAAATTAGATTATGAATAAAATGGAATCTGATTTCAGGCCCAAGAACCCTCAGCCTAACCAAGAAACTGCTACAATGGACAACATCTCTAAACTCCTCAAAGCCTTTGAGAAAATAATGAATCAAAAGATTTCCTCTCTTGCTGTTCCTAAACCTTCTAGTGCTGTTCCAAAAAATACTCTAGTCTGCTATTATTGCCACAGGGAAGGTCATGGAATTGGTCAATTTCTCAAACTCCAGAATGACAAAGATGAGAAATTGGTAGAGAAAAAAGGGAATAAATTTTTTCTTCCTAATGGTTCCCTAATCCCCTTTGATTTGTCTTGCCCCATTTGTCATGTGGTGGCCTCTTACCAGCCACCCCCTCCTATGAAGGCATCCTTGGCTTCTGTGGATTTCCAATCTTCTTGTGGTACTCTTCAACCCTGGTATCCCCCAGCTATTTACTCCTCCTCTCTGGTTGGTACTTACAAATCTGATCCAGCTAGGAAGCAACATGAGGAGCCCAAACCTCATAAAGCTCCTTCCTTGCCAACCTTGATCCTCCAAAAACCACCCAAACAACAATCCTCACCTGAGCCCTTCTCTGAAGTAGAAGACATGGAGGTGGAAAAAGAAACACTCATGGAAAGGTTTCAAGATTACCCTTATCTTCATCCCTCATCTATTAAACCTCCTCAATCCCCTGATCCTGTTCCTGCTTTACCCAATCTTCCTCCCTCCACCCAGCCCAAAGTTTAGTTTTAGAGGGGAATTTCCAAAGATAACCCCAATGCTGTGGAAGGGTAATTAAAGAAAATTTCTGATCTTAAAATTCTTGATCTTTCTGTGGCTGAACTGCTGTCAATCTCTCCATCTGTTGTTGAAGGAATGAAGAAATGGGTTCCTTGTTGACGTGTGGAAATTGGTTCTGAAGAACTCATCGTCTCCTCTGGAACTTTGATGGAGGATTCTGTTGGAACAGATCCCTCTTCAGAGTCTAGTCTTTACTCTTGTCCTCTTGGTTTTCTTCCCTGCTATCTTTGAGAATCAGCAAAAACAGTCTCACTCCTTGTTGACTCTGGCTCTCAGCTCAACTTGATCTCAGATGCTATGGCCTGCAAACTTAAACTCAGCCCTAGGTTCAGCTTCACCTCTTCAGTGTATGGAATAGGAAACCAGTCTTGCAAATTGGTTGGAATTGTTGAAGATGTTCCAGTCCGGATTGGCCAAAACATTGTTGGAACTTGTCATTTCTGGCTCACATGCCTGGATGGACCTATGATCTTGGGTCAACCTTTCTTAATCAATTTTGGAGCAACTCTTCTGTTTTGCAATCAAGTTGGGGAGAGAATCCTCCTACCTGATTCTGATGGTAGAAAAATTGAGGCTCCTCTTTGTTCTTTGGATTCTGGTTGCTGGGAAAGAGATTTCCCTGTTCATTTTCCTAAGTCATCTCTAAAAGGAAAACAGGAGGACAATTCTTGTTCCTCTCATTCTTTATGGGAGTATTTGATCCTACTAATAGTTGTAGTTCTTTTCAGCCTCAAACTTCAACTCAAGGGTCAACTCTCATCCCAGAGGCTTATTTCCCTTTCTTTTCAGCCTCAAACTTCAACTCAAGGGTCAACTCTCATCCCAGAGGCTTATTTCCCTTTCTTTTCAGCCTTTTCTTCTGATCTCAAAAATATCAAAAATCAAAAACAAATCAAAATGGAAAAATCCAAAAATATTTCTTCTTCATCTGTTGTTTCTTCTTTTCCTTGTACTCTGATTCCTCATCAATCTTCTCTCAGTTCTGGTTTGAATCTCAGCAATGAGTTTAAACAAGATCCCAATCTCAATCCTATTTTTGGTGGCTTTGGTATGAAAGAATGTTGGCTTCAGTGGAGTCAAATTGGGGTAGAAGTAAGTCCTCCCAACTGTGCACCACCAGGGTATCCTACTACTATGATTTTTGAAACCCTACCTTGTGCCACACATCTGAGCAATGTATTATCTCCTGGGACTTCTTTTATGGAAAAGGCACCTTTTGAAAACATTGCAGAAAATCAAACTTGGAAGGTGTTAGAACTTTGTCTCAATCCTTGTAGTCAGATCTCTCTGGTCAACTTTTGGCAAAAACAAGA
Source organism: Puccinia polysora (assembly GCA_025617555.3). Classification (NCBI taxonomy): domain Eukaryota; kingdom Fungi; phylum Basidiomycota; class Pucciniomycetes; order Pucciniales; family Pucciniaceae; genus Puccinia; species Puccinia polysora. The sequence goes on along the minus strand of CM062615.1, from coordinate 10,916,824 downwards.
ACCGCTCTCTTTTGCCTCCAAATATGAACCAGTTGCTAGGAAAATCTAACCAGTCAACCAACCAATGCCTCTCAATCTCATCCCTCCTCTTAGGCGTCCTCCTCTATCTGGAGATCCTTACTGTGGTTTACCTCAATCTCTCACTGGTCCATTCATCTCCTCTGGTCATGTCACTGAAGAAAGTCTGGGAGTAGTCAACTTTGGACCAGATGGATGGCTTTGACCTGATGAGTTGTATTTGATCAAAATTTTTTTTGATCTTAGGGAAAAAGCTATTGATTTCTGTGAAGAAGAGAGAGGTCTCTTGAAATAATCCTTTGGTCTGCCTTATATCATTTCTATAGTAGAACATGATCCCTGGAAAAAGAAAAAGATCCCAATCCCTGTTTCCAAAGTTGACGAATTCATCAAGTTAGTCCGGGAATGAGTCCAAAGCAGTTTATGAAAACTGTCAACTTCTAGCTATTCCAGTCCTGTTTTCTGTGTCCTTAAAAGTAATGGTAAACTTAGAATAGTTCATGATCTCCAGCCTCTAAATAAGGTTACTATTAAAGACTCTGGTATTCCCCCTGCTACTGAAGAATTTGTTGAATCCTTCTCCGGGAGAGCTTGCTATGGTCTAGGTGACATTATGGGTGGCTATGACAAACGGTCCTTAAATCCAATTTCTTGCCCTCTTACTACATTTGATACTCCCCTTGGTTGTTTCCAACTTACTCGATTGCCTCAAGGTGCCACCAACTTGGTTGCAGTCTATCAGGCTCAGATGGTTTGGATCCTCCAGGATAAAATCCCTGATCATGCTGGTATCTTTATTGAAAATGGGGGAATTAAAGTACCAGTTTCTGATTATAACAATGAGCTCTTACCCTGGCATTCAGGAATCTGTTGATTTATCTGGAAATATGCAACCACTTTGGAAAGGATCTTGTTCCAAATAAAAGAATCTAGCCTCACTGTCTCTGGATCCAAATTGGCTGCCTGTGTCCCTGATCTGGAAATTTTTGGTCATGTGGTCTGCAAGGAAGGAATAAGTATGGCTCCATCCAAAGTCAACAAAATCGTCTCTTGGCCTACTCCCATCAATGCAACTGAAGTCAGGGGTTTTCTAGGTGTTGTTACTTATGTTCAAATCTTTATCCCATCTCTATCCAAAATCTGTGCTCCTCTTTGTTGCCTGACCAGGAAAGATGCTGAGTGGATCTGGACCCAAGATTGTAAAAATTATTTTCAGCTACCTAAAATGATGGTTGGAAACAACATAGTCTTGAAAAAGATTTCTTATGGACCTGGAGCTTGCAAGATCAAATTGGCTGTTGATTCTAGTTATCAATCTGTTGGGGCTGTCCTCACTCAGGAAGATGAAAATGGTTCGGACCTTCCTTCCCTCTATGAATCCTTGTTATTTTCAGATGTAGAATCCAGGTACTCCCAACCAAAACTGGAACTCTGTGGCGTGGCTCAAATGTTGAAGAAACTCCAAACTGTCCTCCGGGGTCAACACTTTGAGTTGAAAGTTGAAGCACAATACATCATCAAAATGATCAATGCTCCCAGCCTCCCAAATGCTCCTATTACTCGCTGGGTGGCCTTTATCCAACTTTTCTCTTTTGATATTGTTCATAGGCCTGGAAAATCCTTCACCATGCCTGATGGTTTATCTCAACGCCCCCTTGGAAATGAAGAATTGGATGTTGGAGTGGAGTTTGATGAGGAGGATCCTTTAATTTGTCCATTCTTCACCTTTTCCTACCAAGATTATTCTGGCTTCCAACAAGGTTTCTGGCTAAAATTAGAGCAGTACCTTTCCACTTTCCAAAGGCTGACCTCTCTGCTAAAGATTTTCAATCACTGAAAAGGAAGTCCTCCAATTTATTTGTCCAAGGTACTAGGCTTATTAAAAGGGGTAATCCTTGTGCTCGTATTGTCATCACTATCCCCTCTAAAAAAGATTCAATCCTTGAAAGTCTCCATGAAGGCCTTGGGAATCCTGGGGAAACCAAAACTTATCAACGTATATCCAAAAAATTCTGGTGGCCATCTTTGAAGAAATCAGTCTCTCAATGGTGCAAGAGTTGTGAAGTATGTCAGAAACGTGATCTTAGGCTCCCAGCTGAAATTTGTTATCCAACTGGAGAGTCCACTGTCTTTGGAAGGATTGCTATGGATGTGGTTCACATTAAGGCTTGTGGAGCTAAATACCTCATTGTGGCTAGAGATGATTTTTCTGGATGGGTTGAAGCAAAATTTCTTAAAAACCTCAGCTCTGAATCAGTAGCAGCCTTCCTTTATGAGACTTGGACAATGCATTATGGCTTGGCTCAATCTTATTCAACTGATGGTGGCTCTGAGTTTGGTGGAAAACTGGCCAAAATGATCTGATTGCTTCGTGGTCAACATAGGGTAATAGCTGCTTATCATACTGAAGGACAATGCATGGTGGAAAGAGGCCATGCCCCTTTGAAGGCTGCTCTTGTCAAGTTGGCTGGTGAAAGTGGAAAGAATTTTTGCAAATTTCTTCCTCTGGTCCTCTTGTCTGATCAAATTTCAACTCAACAAACCACTGGCTACTCACCTTACAAAATCCTCTTTGGTCAAAGGGCTGTCCTTCCTCTTGATCTGAAAAAGGAATATTTCTTAGGTATTTCTTGGGAAAAGGTTTCTTCCACCACTGATCTATTATTTGCCAGATCCAAGCAACTGAAGCAAAGTGAAGATGTTTGTGACAAAGCTTATCAGAAAATGATGGAGTCAAGGTAAAAATCAGTCCAGTATTGGGAGGATAAGCATTCCAATCAAGTCAGGGATCCCTTGAATCCTGGTGATCTAGTTTTAGACTATAATTGATCCTTGGAAACTCAGTGGGGAAAGCTTTTTTCCAATTGCTGGAATGGTCCTTATCAAGTGGTCCGTCAAGTCAGAGGCGGATAATATGTTTTGGAGGAACTGGATGGTACTCAGATGGCCAGAAGGTTCTCTGCTGATCAGGTCAAGAAATTTCATTGTTGTGCAGGCAACTATGATAAGGAGTAAGTGCTCCCAATTGTGCACCGCCAGGGTCATCTTCTGCGTTTTGTTGTGAAACTCTACTGCATGCCACATATGTGAGCACCTGGGACTCCTTCTGCATTTTATTGCAGTCAACTCTAGGATTTTCTTTGGGTGGACCAAGATATTCTTTTCAATCACCCTCAAGATCAAATGGCCATTTCTTGTGTTCAATCATATTTCCTTTCTTTTTTTATGAAATCAAGCTCAGATGCAGACTAGGGACAGTCTGTAAGTTGGGGAGAGATGTGGTGACCAAATCTGGACACCCTGGACCAGATGCAGAAAATTCAAAAAAAATTTTACAATGCTTTTATTTAGGTGTCGTTCAAAAAAAAAAATAGGATTTTTTTTGTATCAGTATCACCCCTTCAATTTGATCATCCTGCAAAGCATTCCTCTGTCTCAGTGGTCTAGGAAAGGCCTCTCTTGGTCTCATCACCTAGGCATTGCGTTCAATTCCTTCTCTCTTTGTTCCCCCCTTCCTTTTGGCAGAATGCGCGGGCCAAGACCCGCTTGGCCCAATCTTCCTCCGCTCGGACCGTCACCCCAAGTCCCAATTGTGATCCTCACCCCAACAGTCACACAGTTCATCAATCCAGTCCACCCACCACTTGTCTTCATCCAAGCCCGAGCCGGCCAGAGTTCAACCCAAAAAGTCCCCCCCAACCCCAGGATCATCATACATAAATTCATGCCCTTGAGACATACTTAAGAGTATCCATGGAACCCTCAAAGGCAACAAGGCAAGCCAACATCAAGAGACATACGTACATATGTATGAATGGCCAGCCTATGGATTGGATGATCTCCAATCCCATCGATTTTCATCCATCCATCCATCCAATCTATTGCTAAATTCATCTACCTCAATCCAATCCATCATCATCCGGAAAATGTCTTCATCATTGGATGCGCGTAACATATCCTAGATGTGCCCTTATTGATCCTTGGATGCAATTCTCATGGCTTGGCTTGACTACCTTGCCATCCTCTTGATCCATCCAACCTTGATCACCAACCATCCAGTCCGGATTGGAGACGTGGTCGCACGGGTACCACCAGTGTGGTTCCCCAACCTGGACACCCTGGCCAGTGCGGAGACTTTAATTTTTTTATGAATTTTCCTTATCATCATTCATAGGCATCATTATCAAAAAAAAAAAAAAAAAAAAAAAAAATACAATCCACTCGCTTGTCTTTTTTTCTTTTTGTTTGTGATTGGCTTCCTTTTCTCTGTCTCTTGTGTCCTTCTACACTCAACGGACCAAACTTTCACCCATCAAACCCGGTCCTAAGTCCTACACACCTCATCCTCATCCTCATCCTCTAGTTCCGATTCCAATCAAACCTCATCCTCCCCATTCTCTGCATCCTCACCCTCTCAGTTGGAAACCTTGGCCTTCCTTCTCAATCAATTGGATTGATTTCCCAATTGGAACGGTCCCTCCTACAATCTCCTCCATAGGAACTGTAACACCTTCAGCAATGAGTTCTGCATGCTCCTCACTGGTAAGAAAGCCCCAAAGTCAATCAATTGGGCCGCCTCCCTTGGATCCACCCTACTTGTCTGGTCCCTACCAAATGGATTGAACCACCTCCTGCGCCAACGGGATTGACCAAAACCAAGCTTGACTTTGAGAGTCTGGATGCGCATTATCACAATCATCTCAACCATTGCTCCCATTGATCCAGTCACTCCTCCCCCAATCAACTCATCCTTCAACCTTGCAAAGGCGTCCAGGTTGACCTCCTGCCATCCGTTGACTCCTGCAATCCTCCCAATCATCCTTGGACCATCCAGTTCTGAGCCTCTTGACCACCATCATTGTCACCCCTCATCCAATCTGCGCTCTCATTGCTCACCAGTTTCCTGCCCAAGTCTTCTGTTGCCTGCGCGTGTTGGTGATATGACCCGGGCCCCTCAAGGATTCTGAACGCGCAGTCATCCGCGGGCCAACGGTTTCCAAGGGGCGTCGGCCTGTCTATGCTGCCCGTCACCTCACCCTCACCTGCCTGTGCCCACCGTTGGCATGGCTGGTGTTTTAGCTGGTACCCTTCAAGCGCTTGATTGCGGAGAGTTGGGCAGCTTCATTGAGAACCTGGAGGTTGGCTGGGTTTGAGTTGATTGTTACCAAACTTCTACTGATGACCAGAGTTATTAGCTTGTGGGAGTTGTTTACATACAACAGCTTTTGTTCTTTGAACTCTAAGTAGACTTTAACTTCTTTTTTTCAAGTTTTTCCCTGCATAATCTTGTCTCAGATAGTGCTTTTCCATTGCTACCAAACTATTATCATCTTTATCCTCTACTCCTTGATTTCTCATTTACCAGGTTCTGGACCTTGATCGTGGTTACATCTAAATATTTTTGTAACACTCAGGAGGGCAGCCTAAAAAGCACCTTTCCCCTCCACAGAACTGCCACGGCCTAGCACTGTTTGGAGTCTTACATTTGGTCCCCCGGGCCGGGATCAAACCAGCAACCTTGGGATTTACAGTCCCAACTTGAAGAATCAACTCCAAAATCCAATCCGATTTTTTTCTTTTTTTTTTCTTTTTTTGTTTGTTCTTTTTTTTCAGATCTGATCCGTGGAGGAAACTTGGTCCAGAAGTAAGTCCTCCCAATTGTGCACCATCTGGGCAAGATGGTTGTTGTTTTTTGTGAAACTCTACTCTTGCCACACTTGTGAGCCACCTTAGAACTCTGCTCTTTTAAATCTCTTAGGAACCCTTCAACATGGAATCTGCTGGATCCTCCTCATCTTTTTGGGCCAAGATGGTCAAAATCAAACCTCAGAACAAAAACTTAGGCTTCAATGGGACCAATGTCAAACGATTCCTGGACTCCTATGAGATGGCTGCTGAAGTGGATGGTGCTAGTGAATGTGATATGGCTTATCAGTTACAATTTTTTATCTCTTCTGAAAAAGTTATGGAGGTTAACAAATCGTTTGATGGATTCAAAACTCATGACTGGAGGCTCCTGAAGGAGGCCATGTTGGTGTATTGGGGAAAAATAGATGTAGCCAGATTTACTTTGCAAGACTTGGATGCCCTGGTTTCTCAATGGATCTCCAATGGTGGTGTCTCTTCAGCTTCAGATTATCAGTCTTTCAGAAAATCTTGGGATCCTATCCAATCTTACCTCATCAGAAACAGTCACATTGACACTGTGGACAAAATTTGAGTCCAATTTTTCCAATCCTTTTCACTAGGAGTCCAGAGGGACAAACTGGTCAAATCTGGATCCATGATCACTAATAAGAATAATCAATTCAAACTTCCTGCTTTTCTGGTTTTGAGGGGAGCAGTGGACAAGGTCATGAAATGTCAAACTTCCCTCACTTTTGAACAGACCAGAATGGCTGAACCATTCAATTCTCCCTCCTTCCAAGAATCCAACAAAATCATGAACAAGATGGAAGCAAATCGTGGACCCAAATCAAACCCCCAGGCCAATAAGGAATCTGCTACTATAGATGAGATCACTAAATTACTTCAGGCATTTGAGAATAAAAAAGATCATAAAATATCCTTTTTAGCCACTCCTAAACCTGCTAATTTTGTTCCTCAATCTAATCTAGTCTGTTATTATTGACATAGGCAAGGCCATGGTACTGGTAGATGTCCTGAACTCCAGAAGGACAAGGAGGAGAGGTAAGCAGAGCAGAAGGGAAATAATTTCTTCCTTCCTAATGGTCCTTTCATCCCTTTTGATTCATCTTGTCCAATCCTTCATGTGGTGGCCTCATACCAACCAACAACTCCCAAGAAGGCCTCCTTGGTCTCTGTGGATTTTCAATCATCCTGTGGAAATCTGCAACCTCTGTATCCTCCAGCTATCACTTCTTCCAGGTTCCCTGGCCCTTATCAATCTGATCTAGCTAGGAAACTCCATGAGGAACCAAAACCTCATAAGTCTCCTCCTCTTCCATCCTCAATCCTGCAAAAACCCGTTAAACGTTGATCTTCACCTGAGCCTACTTCCTCTGATGTGGAAGAAATGGAAGTAGAAAGGGAACCACTTATTGAAAGGTTCCAGGAAAACTCTGATCTTCCCCCTCTTCAACCTGTCCAACCCTCAGATCCTCTTCCAGCACCTATTTCACCTGATCTTCCTCCCTCCACCCAGCCCAAAGTTTGATGTGAGAGGGGCATCTCCAAGGAATACCCTAATGCTGTGGAAGGAGTATTAAAGAAAATTTCTGATCTTGAAATCCCTGATCTATCTGTGGCTGAACTCCTGTCAATCTCTCCATCTGTGGCTGAAGGGATGAAGAAATGGGTTTCTTGTTGACGTGTGGAGATTGGTCCAGAAAAATTGAAGGTCTCCTCTGGTACTCTGATGGAGGATTCTGGTGGAACAGATCCCTCTTCAGATGCCAACCTGTATTCCTGTCCTCTTGGCTTTCTCCCATTTTATCTTGGTGATTCAACTAAAACGTTTTCTCTCCTTGTGGATTTGGGTTCTCAGCTCAACTTGATTTCGGACTCCATGGCCTACAAGCTTAAACTTAGCCCAAGGGTCAGTTTCAACTCTACTGTGTGGAACCATTCCTGTGAAATTGTTGGTATTGCTGAGGATATGCCTGTTTGAATTGTTCAAAATATTGGTGGCACCTGTCACTTCTGGATCACTCGTCTGGATGGTCCCATGATCTTGGGAAGGCCTTTCTTAATGGACTTTGGTGCTACCCTGATGTTTTCTGATCAAGTTGGGGAGAATATTCTCCTCCCTGAAGCTGATGGCAGAAAGATTGAACTTCCTCTTTGTTCGCTGGATTCTGGTGGTTGGGAAAGAGACTTCCCTGGTCATCCTCCCAAATCTATCCTGAAAGGAAAGCAGAAAGAAAACTCTCATTCCTCTCATCCTCATTTTTTAGCAGAATAGTTGGCCCTACTGATAGTTGTAGTTATTCTCAGCCTCAGACTTCAACTCATAGACCAACTCCCACCTCAGAGGCATATCTTTATTTTTCCTCATCATTTCCTTCTCATTCAAATAAGATCAAAAATCAAAAACATGAAAAATCCAAAGAATCCAAAAATATTTCTTCCCTGTCTGGATCTGTTGTATCTTCTTTTCCTTTTTCTTTTCAGCCTGATAAATCATCCTCTATTCTGTTTTTGAATCTCTGCAATGAGTCTAAACTAGATCTTGATCTCAATTCTTTTCTGGGTGGCTTTGGTATGAAGGAGTATAGTCTTAGGTGGAGGCAATTTGGGGTAGAACTAAGTCCTACCAATTGTGCACCACCAGGGGCTTCTACTACTGTCATTTTCAAAACTCTACCCTTTGCCACACATGTGAGCAATGTGTTATCTTTTGGATCCTCTTTTATGGAGAAGGCACCTTTCTGTAGAAGATAAAGTGAGCTAAAACACCTAGACCAGGCTGACTTGCATAGAATTGGACAACAGCGTAAGAGACTAGACATGAGTAGACATGAAGGAAGGAAACAAAGGAAACAAAACAAAGGAAACAACACCAACTTGGAGAACAAGTCTGTTGGAGAGGTCAAGGCCTATGGATAAACTTGGCTGGACAAGGGCAGCAACATGAGAATCAGGCTTGAGAACTCAGGACAACAATGACTGTTCCAACCGATACCAAAGGGAGAACTGTGGTGACAAATCAAGGTATTGAGTGAGACTTGATGCAGAGTTGAAGTGATGAAGATACCTACCGTTCTTTGGAAGATAGGTGATCAAGTCAATGTTGAGTTGAGGACTGGGAGAGCCAAATGGGTGAATGTTGAGATGAGCAGAATGACCATGACAAGGACAATCCAGCGGTTGACCTGGTGAAGAGATTGTTGTAGATGTCTGTACCAAGGTTTGAGATTTCTGTAGGGTTCCCCGGATGGTTTGGGGAGTGTCGCGGACATAGCAAGTAGACAACAGGGAATTGACAGATACAACAGTGATGGAAAGGAAGAGTGAGAGTTAAGAGTAAAAGAATATGAAGAGCAGGCAGGGAGAATAGGGTAAGCCAACAAGATAACTAACACGCCCGCTCAACTCTACATCAAGAGAGTTCAGGAGTTGACATACTTGGCCAGTTGCTTAACGGCAGCATTACTTGCGGCTTTTGTCAGAGCATCAGCAAGCATTTCCTGTGAGGAAATGAGCTTGACCGTAATTTTGCCATTATTGACATCATTGCGTAAGCTTTTCAACTTGATGTCTATGTGTTTCGCGTGAGATTTCGTGCCAAATTTTTTTATTTTGTCTTCCAGTCCCTTTTTGTCAATGAGGTGTACTGGTGGACCCAGGGTCTCTCACCATAGTTTGCAGAGTAAGTGGTGAAGCCACTTCCCCTCCAGGTTACCAGTCAACAGGGAGTTGCATTCAGCTTTGGTAGAGGAATGGGCTATACTGCGTTGACGCCAGCTGGTCCAGTAAATAGGACTTCCCTTGAACAAGCAAAGAAGACCGGACTGCGAGAGTCTGGTGTCAGGGTCATCGTCCCAGGTGGCATCACTGTATACTTCAAGGTGGCTAGGGTTTCTTCTCGTCTTGATCACAAGCTGGAAATCTATGGTACGTAGTAGATACCGCCACACTCGCACAACTTCTTGCCAGTGCTTGATCCCAGGACATTCCAAGAAACAATCCAGGCTGGAAACAGCCAAACTAATGTCCGGCCTGGCTAGATTTGCTATGAAGTTAAGTTGCCCAATGGGAGATTGGTAGCTGACATTGAGTTCTTTAAACTTAGCGATTTCTTCTTTGGTGGCTGGTAGTATATGCAAACCGGGGGTGCAAGGTTTATTTGGAGGTTTAGCCTCAGTGAGTTTCATCTCCTCCAGTCCTTTCTTGATGTGATTGGGCAGGGATAGACTGATAGAGTCCTTACGTCTGTCAACTTTCATCCCCAAGAGCGTATCGATTTCATGGGCTGACGAGTCCTTGAATCTGTCCAGGAAGGAGGTTTTGAACTTGTTGACGTTTCCAACTACGACCAGATCGTCGACATGGAAGAATAAGCTGGTAGTAGTGTCTTTGTGGAGATATAGGCAAGGGTTGGAGTCGCTCTTGTGGAATCCGTTGCTCTTGATCCAGCTGATCAGTGTTTTATACCAGTTGAGTGGTGCCTGCTTCAATCCATATAGCAATTTTTTGAGTTTGAGAAATTTGCATGTCCTTTTTGATCCAGTCAGAGTTTTGATAAAAACCTTTTCCTCGAGCGGAGCGTGAAGGAAGGCACCTTTGACGTTGAACTGAAGGATTGGCAAATCTTTGTTGATAGCGTAAGTGAGGCGCGCGCAAAGTGAGGCAATCTTTCCGTTTGGCGCATAGGTTCCCAGATAGTCGACACTGTATTGTTGATTGAAGCCCTGGACGCAAACTCTGGATTTGAGGGTGATTTCCCCGGTGTGGAGGTCTTGCTTACTTCTGAAGGTCCAGGTGGTGTCGAGAGGATTAGTGACTTCACTTTTGTTGGAATCTTCCCACACCCTGAGGTCTTTGGCCATGCCTAGTTCCTTTTCAATGGATGGTATCCATTCAGGGCATTTTAGGGCTTGGTGAATGTTGGTAGGAACCTTGTTCAATTTATAGTGCCCGTATTGATCAGGAGCCTTGATGGTGTTACAATCCCTTAGACGTGGTTGAAGAGACTCTTGAATGTTTTGGGTAGAATCAATGGATTCAGAGGAGTTGGGGTCAGTTTTGGAAGTGACAGAACAGGTAGGATTGATGATGACCAGCTTTTCTTCATCTTGTGAAGTCTCAGCGGGTTGATCGGACAAATCGGAGGTAGGAGGAGGTATGATTGGTGAATCAGGGTCTGAAGGGATCTCAGAGTTTATAGATACATCCAGAGTGGCGGCTTGTGGCTTTAAGAACTCAATGTGCTTGGTTTCTATGATTGTGCCACTAATGGAGAGTATCTTATAGGATAAAAAGCAAGGATTGTAGCCAATCAGAATTCCTTCAGCTCCTTTGTTGGACAATTTTGATTGGATTTTAGTGTTGGAGAGGAGGTAAATGGCTCTCAAGCCTAGAGGTTTGAGATAGTCGGTGGGTATTTGTGATCTGTGCATTTTCTCCCACAGAGTTTCTTTGCCCTTCTTCTGAGGGATTTGGTTTAGGCTAAAGCAGCAGCTTTGAATCACAACATGCCACACATTTTTAGGAATATTAGCATCACTGAAGGCTGATCGGAGAGATTCAATGATCATTCTGTTTGCTCATTTGGCTTTACCATTGTGTTGAGGATGATACAGTTTGCTGATCAAGTGGTTGATGGATTTAGTTCTGAAGTAATCAGATAAGGGGGAGTTTACAAACTCGCCGCCGCCATCATTAATAACTTCAATTGGGTAGTATCCAAGTTCCTTGGCTTTTTTGCCAATCAGAAACATAATGGTAGCAGCCGCAGCATCTTTTGAGGGTAGTGGGAAACTGGACAGGTATCCGGACTTGTTATCTACGACTGTAAGAAAGTATTTCATACCTCCTTTGCTTGTATGATTCAAAGGTCCCATCAGGTCCATGTGGAGACGATCAAAAACCCAAGCAGCAGGAGTTTGTTGGTGATTGAAGGATGACCTGGTGATTTTGGACTTCTTGCAGGCTAGACATTTGAAGTTGTTTCTGACTTGGCTGCTTACTTTGTATCCAATGTGGGTCTCTATTCTGCCTAGACTGGCATGGCCGAGTTTCTTGTGTATTTCATGGAGTTTGGACAGACTCAAGTAACAGCTAGGGTGCTCTTGAATTGGCATGTGATCCAGAACAAGGAGATTATTCTTGATGAAACCTTCCAGAATTGTTATCCCTTGGAGTTGAACAGTGAAGGTTGGATTGGAAGGCTGGATGTCAACTGCCAGGCAACATCCTTTCTTCAGTAGTTTTCCCATTGATATGAGATTGACGGTAGCTTCAGGGACCCAGGCAGAATTCTCAAACAATATGGTTTTATTTTTACTTGAGATACTGGCAGTTCCTACTCCTTGAATGCTTAGTCCTTCGCCAACCTTTCCAGTTTTGATAATCTCTTCTCCGTTTTGGATGGAGAGTTTGGAAAAGAGGGATTTGTCCCTGAACATATGAATTGAGAAACCGCTGTCAAGGATAAACCGGTTTGGATTAATTTGGTCATTCAGATTAAGAGCACAGAAGAACAAATAGAAATGAGCTTCCTCCTTCTTCTTCAAGCCACGTCTTGCTTTGCTAGGTGGGTGTTCAGGCCTAAGGTGAGGGAATTTGCTCCAACACAAAGTAGGAGGGTGAGATTTGGGTGAGATTTGACCAGCAGATTGTGTTTTCCGTTTTCACAGCGTAGCAAACTAGTGTTGCTTGTGTTTTGATGGTATAGAGCGGAGGAAGTATCCGAGGGGTCCTGATTTTTTGATTGAACTTCATTACAATGTTGTACTAGGTGATTTAGGACAATGGTTACTGTCAAGTCAACTCCAGAATGCATTATTTGGGAACTGATGGATTTGAGAGAATCTGTCAATTTAAAGAGTATAAGATAGCTAAGAATGTCGGACGGTAGGTCAATTCCTACTTCCTCAAGTTTACTCAGGTGTTGCTTGACCGGGGTTACGAAGCCGTCAATGTTGTTTTGGTTGAACCCAAGGTATAGAAAATTGAAGAACATCCAAGCCCTGTTAGCAGCTTGACTGGATGAAAATTGATTCTTAGCGGCCAACCAGATCAGCTTGGAGGAGTCTTCATTTTCTTGAGTAATGATTTTGGTGTGTGTGGAAGGATTGAGTTTGGACATGAGGTAGCCAGCCATTTTGTTGTCTTCTGGAATTTCCTCATAAGGATTGCTGGAATTGATTAAATTCAAAATACCTTGCATTTTAAATAAGCGCTCCATCTTCTTCTTCCACACAGTGTAGTTAGTTTCAGAGTGAAGAGGAGTTGATTACATCAGCAACTTGAGTGCAAGAGCCTTGAAGTTGCTTTCTCCACCTGGTCCAGGTGAGATAGAGGGTTGAGCCATGTTGGTTGAGCGGATCTAGTTTTTGGCTTTTAACCTTGTAGAAGATAAAGTGAGCTAAAACACCTAGACCAGGCTGACTTGCATAGAATTGGACAAAAGAATAAGAGACTAGACATGAGTAGACATGAAGGAAGGAAACAAAGGAAACAAAACAAAGGAAACAACACCAACTTGGAGAACAAGTCTGTTGGAGAGGTCAAGGCCTATGGATAGACTTGTCTGGACAAGGGCAGCAAAATGAGAATCAGGCTTGAGAACTCAGGACAACAATGACTGATCCAACCAATACCAAAGGGAGAACTGTGGTGACAAATCAAGGTCTTGAGTGAGACTTGATGTAGAGTTGAAGTGATGAAGATACCTACCGTTCTTTGGAAGATAGGTGATCAAGTCGATGTCAAGTTGAGGACTGGGAGAGCCAAGTGGGTGAATGGTGAGATGAGCAGAATGACCGTGACAAGGACAATCCAGCGGTTGACCTGGTGAAGAGATTGTTGTAGATGTCTGTACCAAGGTTTGAGAGTTCTGTAGGGTTCCCCGGATGGTTCGGGGAGTGTTGCGGACAGAGTGAGTAGACAACAGGGAATTGACAGATACAACAGTGATGGAAAGGAAGAGTGAGATTTAATAGTAAAAGAATATGAAGAGCAGGCAGGGAGAATAGGGTAAGCCAACAAGATAACTAACACTTTCAAGGAGGCAGCAGAACATCAAAATTGGAAGATGTTGGAACATGGTCTCAGTTTTCGTAGTCAGGTCTCACTGGTCTATGCTTGGAGGAAGCAAGGATTCCTCTCCTTTGCCACTAAGTGCAAACCAGTTGCAAAGAAGGTCCAGCCAGTCAACCAACCAATGCCTCTCAACCTCAATCCTCCCCTTATGCCTCCTCCTCTATCCCGCAATCCTTACTGTGGTCTATCCCAATCCCTCACTGGTTCATTCATTCCCTCTGGTTGGGTCACTGAAGAACGTCTGAAAGTGGTCAACTTTGGTCCAGATGGATGGCTTTTACCTGATGAGTTAAATTTGATCAAAAATATCTTGTCTCTAAGGGAAAAATCTATTGCATTCTGTGAAGAAGAGAGAGGTCTCTAGAAAGAATCCTATGGTCTCCCTTACATCATCCCTATAGTAGAACATGATCCCTGGCAAAAGAAGAAGATCCCAATCCCTGCTGCTAAAGTCAAAAAATTCATCAAGCTGGTCCGCAAACAAGTCCAAACCAGTTTATACTAACAATCAACTTCTAGCTATTCCAGCCCTGTTTTCTGTGTCCTGAAAAGTAATGGTAAACTTAGAATAGTTCATGATCTCCAGCCTCTAAATAAGGTTACTATTAAAGACTCTGGTATCCCTCCTGCTACTGAAGAATTTGTCGAATCCTTCTCTGGGAGAGCTTGCTATGGTCTAGGTGAAATTATGGGTGGCTATGACAAACAATCCTTGCATGCTATTTCTTGTCCCCTCACTACTTTCAATACTCCCCTTGGTTGATTTCAACTGACTCGATTGCCTCAAGGTGCCACCAACTTGGTTTCAGTCTACCAGGCTCAGATGATGTGGATCCTCCAGGACAAAATCCTGGATCATGCAGGTATCTTTATTGATGATGCTGGGATGAAAGGTCCAGTTTCTGACTATGATAATGAGCCCTTACCTTGGCATTCGGGAATCCAATGATTTATCTGGGAGTATGCTACTATCTTGGAAAGAATTTTGTTTTGAATCAAGGAATCTGGCCTTACTGTCTCTGGATCAAAACTTTCCACCTGTGTCCCTGCCTTGGAAATTGTTGGTCATATAGTCTGCAAGGAAGGAAGAAGGATTGCACCCTCTAAAGTCAACAAAATCATCTACTGGCCTACTCCAATAAATACAATGGAAGTTAGAGGTTTCCTAGGTTTTGTAACTTATGTCAGGATCTTCATTCCCTCACTATCCAAAATCTGTGCACCCTTGCTTTGTCTAACCAGAAAGGAAGCTGAATGGATTTGGATCCAAGCTTGCAAACAATCATTCCAGATACTCAAAACATTTCTTGGGAAAGACATTGTTTTGAGAAAGATCACTTATGGACCTGGAGCTGGCAAGATCAAGCTGGCAGTGGACTCTAGTTATCAATCTGTTGGGGCTGTCCTTACTCAGGAAGATTAAAATGGTTTGGATTTTGCTGCTCTGTATGAGTCTCTTTTTTTCTCAGATGTGGAATCCAGGTACTCCCAGCCAAATCTGGAACTTTGCGGGGTGGCCCAAATGTTGAAGAAGCTCCAGACTGTTCTTTGGGGTCAACACTTTGAGTCAAAAGTTGATGCACAATCCATTATTGAAATGATCAATGCCCCCAGCCTTCCAAATGCTCCAATGACTTGTTGGGTGGCTTTTGTCCAGTTGTTCTCTTTTGATATTGTTCACAGGCCTGGAAAATCTTTCACCATGCCTGATGGTTTATCTCAAAGCCCTCTTGGAGATGATGAATTGGATGTTGGAATGGATTTTGATCATGAAGAACCCGTGGTCTGCCCTGTTTTTGCTTTCTCCTCCAAAGTTTACTCTGGTTTCCAGCAAGGTTTCTGGCTTAGATTAGAGCAGTACCTTTCATCTCTCCAAAGACCTACTGATCTCTCTGCCAAAGAATTTTGGTCCCTTAAAAGGAAGTCCTCTAGTTTCTTTATCCAAGGTTCTAGGCTTATGAAAAGAGGAACTGCTTGTGCACTTGTTGTGGTCACTATCCCTTCTAAGCCAGATTCAATCCTGGAAAGTCTCCATGAAGGCCTTGGTCATCGTGGGGAAACCAAAACTTATCGACAAATATCCAAACAATTTTGGTGGCCATCTCTGAAGAAATCCGTCTCTCAATGGTGCAGGAGTTGTGAAGTGTGCCAGAAACATGATCTTAGGCGCCTGGCCAAAATTTGTTACCCCACTGGAGGGTCCACTGTCTTTGGGAGGATTGCTATGAATGTGGTTCACATTAAGGCTGGTGGACCTAAGTACCTCATTGTGGCTAGAGATGATTTTTCTGGATGGGTTGAAGCAAAGTTTCTTAAGAACCTCAGCTCTGAATCAGTAGCAGCTTTCCTTTATGAGACTTGGAAGATGTGTTATGGCTTGGCACAATCTTATTTGACTGGGAGTGGCTCCAAGTTTGGTGGAAAACTGGCTGATATGATCCAATCACTTCCTGGTCAACATAGGGTGACCACTCCTTATTATCCTGAAGGCAAAGGCATGGTGGAAAGAGGCTATGCTTCTTTGAAGGCTGCTCTTGTCAAACTGGCTGGTGAAAGTTGCAAGAATTGTTGCAAATCCCTCCCCCTGGTCCTCTTCTCTGATTGAATTTCAACTAAATGAACCACTGGCTACTCACCTTACAAAATCATTTTTGGTCAAAGGGCTGTCCTTCCTCTGGATCTGGAAATGGAATCTTTCTTAGGTATTTCTTGGGAAAAGGTTTCTTCCACCACTGATCTATTAGTTGCCAGATCCAACAGCTGGAAAGGAGGGAAGGTGTCCATAGTGAAGCTTATCAGAAGATGATGAAGTCTAGGGAAAAATCATTTCAGTATTGGGAAGACAAGCATTTGAAGCAAATCAGGGATCCCTTGGACCCTGGGAATCTAGCCTTAGCTTATAGTTGTTCCTTGGAAACTCAGGGGGAAAGCTTTTCTCTAACCGCTGGAATGGTCCTTACCGAGTGGTCCGTCAAGTGAGAGGTGGATCATATGTTTTGGAGGAACTGGATGGTACTCAGATGGCCAGAAGGTTCTCTGCTGATCAGGTCAAGAAATTTCATTATTGTGGAGGAAACTTGTTCCAAAACCACTTCTAGGATTTTTGGACGGATCAACAAATTATTTTTCAATCACTCTCAAGGTCAAAATGGCCATTCCTTGGTTTCAATTATCTTTATTTTCTTTCTCTTTTTATGGCATCAAACTCGTGAGCAGACTAGGGACAGTCTGTAAGTTGGAAAGAGATGTGGTGCTCCATTCTGGACACCCTGGCCAGTGCGGAGACTTTAATTTTTTTATGAATTTTCCTTATCATCATTCATAGGCATCATTATCAAAAAAAAAAAAAAAAAAAAAAAATTATGATCCACTCTCTTGTCTTTTTTTCTTTTTGTTTGTGATTGGCTTCCTTTTCTCTGTCTCTTGTGTGCTTCTAAAATCAACGGACCACACTGTCACCCATCAAACCCGGTCCTCAGTCCTACGCCACCTCATCCTCATCCTCATCCTCTAGTTCCGATTCCAATCAAACCTCATCCTCCCCATTCTCCTCATCCTCACCCTCTCAGTTGGAAACCTTGGCCTTCATCCTCAATCAATTGGATTGATTGCCCAATTGGAACGGTCCCTCCTACAATCTCCTCCATAGGAACTGTAACACCTTCAGCGATGAGTTCTGCATTCTCCTCACTGGTAAGAAAGCCCCAAAGTGGATCAATCAGGCCACCTCCCTTGGATCCACCCTACTTGTCTTGTCCCTACCAAATGGATTGAACCACCTCCTGCGCCGACGGGCTTGACCAAAACCAAGCTTGACTTTGAGAGTCTGGATGCGCATGATCACAATCATCTCAACCATTGCTCCCATTGATCCAGTCACTCCTCCTCCAATCAACTCATCCATCAACCTTACAAAGGCGTCCGGTCGACCTCCTGCAATCTGTTGACTCCTGCAATCCTCCCAATCATCCTTGGACCATCCAGTTCCAAGCCTCTCAACCACCATCATTTTCACCCCTCATCTGATCCGCGCTCTCATTGCTCACCGGTTTCCTGCGCGAGTCTCCTGTTGCCTGCGTGGGTTGGTGATATGTCCCACGCCCCTCAAGGATTCTGACCACGTGGTCATCCGCAGGTCAGCTGTTGCCAAGGGGCGTTGGCCTGTCTGCGCTGCCCGTCACCTCACCCTCACCTGCCTGTGCCCACTGTTGCCACCGGCTCGTGTTTGTTTTAATCCCCACTCATTCATTTCCTTTTTATTATTTCATTTATCCTGGGTAAAAAAAAAGAATTCCGCTTTATTTGTAGTATCTCTTGTAAATAGTTTACAGGGACCCATGGCCCATAAAAGGAGGGGCTCTCCCCAGCCTTTTTTTTCATCATCCATGGGAGTGTGTGCTTATGTCCCCCCCTGTTATTGTGAAATTAAGACCCTAATCCTTATCCTGGGTATATCTCTGATTGCCCCCTGATCCATTTTTGACCCTGAGTCTTTGCCCTTTGTGGCCTGATCCTTATCACCAACCAATAGCCTTGCTGGTTGAATAAAATTCTGTCTGTTGGAATTTTTGAGTGTTTTATATCTTTTCTTCTACAAAAACCCACCCATAACAGTTCATGATTCATCGATCTAGGTCTGATCTGAAGACCTACTCTAAGTCTCAGAGGAAATCAGCAATTGATTTTAAATCAATTCTTGTCTAGAGACTTACTATTGTAGTACTAGAATCACCACCAGCAATTCAAAACCACCCTTAGTACTACGTACATTTACTCATCCTCCAAAGGAGTATAAGAGTCATACTCAATTCCAATCCAAGGGAAAGCCAGCAAGCCGTTGGCTACTTTTACTTATATAATCCAACAGGAGTCTTCTACACCACTCTGTGTTGAGGGATCAGGAACCCATTGGTCCAGGCTACAGGTTCCAAAGTTTACCTCTCTCAATGACAGGCGCTCAAGATTCCCCCCCCCAGCCTGTATAAACTCTGGCCCCTCCTCTTCAACCTCTATGGATTCTTGATCTCCAAAACTCATTCAACCAAACCTTGTCAAACCTTGCACTGATCCCAATCAACTTCATCCTCTTTGAGATTGGTCCAAGTTCAATCTTGAGAATCTTCCTGTTACCTTCTTTTACTTCATCACTCTCTGTAGCTCAAGGACCCCAAGGTTCCTGGTATCAGCGGGCTGCCCATTGTCACACTCAGTCATCAGTTTCACACCTTGGGCCTGGCCAGATCCATCAAGGGCTTGACTAGAATCCTCTTGACCAGCCTGGGGGAGTCACCCTATCAATCAAGACCCAAAATTATAGATCCTGAGTTTAGAGGGTTCTTTTTTATAATTTTTTCTTGTTTAGTATTTTTTTTTTAAGTGTATGGGGGGAAGCTGCACAAATGATCATTAGAGCAAAGTAAGAGGAAGAGAAGGTGTGACAAAGTCATCATAATCAAAAACTAACAGGGGATGAGTGTGTTACAGAGGCTTGCAAAGAAAGAGAAAAACTTGGATTAAAGTGAACCAAAAAAAACCACACTAGAAATATTTCCCCTTATTTGTTTGTTTGTTCGTTTGTTCGTTTGTTCGTTTTTTTTTTTTTTTTTTTTTTTTGTGCGTTTGTACTTTTTTTTTTTTTTTGTCGGTGAAAGGAATCATGCGGGAAAAAAAACCTTTCAGCTATTTACAATTTTGATAATATTGGTCAACAGAAGCGCCGGTCGAGGGGAGGTCATGTCAAACCATCTCTCATATTTTACTTTTTTCTTCTTCTTCTTCTTTGGTTTGGGTTCTTTTTTTTTTTTTTTGTCTTGTCAAGATCACTGCGCTCCTCGTCTGCGGTTGTAAGCTAAGACTGTCTTTCAAGCTAACGTGCTAACCAGCATCTCTTCACTTCTCACAGCTCTTGCCCATCGTACCTGTTGTCGATTTTTTTGTGAAACAGGAACAGACGCATCGTATGAGCAAGTCTACCAATCACTTTACCGGTTTTCAACTAACGTTGATTTGACAGGAACAAGAGATCACTTTACTGCTCTCCAGTAATTGATCAGTCCACCTAACAGTAGAAACCAACCAACGGCGATCAAGATATAACCCAACCATTTGTTGGCAGCACTCGAGAGATGGGATGAATCGCTGGGGACTCCATCTTAAGGCATGTTGTGAGAGCCTTTGGAGCCTCGGTCCGTCAAACTATCCCAATTGCTGGTCGAGGATGGACCAAACAATCCCCATGGATCTGTTGTCGTAGGTGGAATCAAAGAGGAATTGTAAGCGGCTGAGCTATTTGAGCGATCGTTTGGGTCGACGGTACGTAATCCTTTGGCAGCACGCGTCCTCGTATACAACCCATACTGTATCAGGGTGATTCCTAGCCCAGCCCTTGAACCATTCTTAGCAGCGTGAGTGGTATGCAGTAAGTAAGTCAAAAGAAAACCTGGGAATCATGACAGGGTCATCGGAGGCGGGGCCGCATGAGACAAGGAGCACGAAAGACGAGGAGCACAAAAGAAGAAGAAGGAACGGAAGAGTAGGAGAGCAAGACAGTCAGTTTGGATTGGCTTGATATGAGGATCTACGACCAGGAGTTGAACCCAAAGGAGAAATGGGTGACCAACCGATGAATTGAAAGCTCATGGAGACCAATAGATTCCAAGCAAAACCAAAGAGATTACCGACTGGGAGACCCTTGACAAGAACATCATTGGGACCCAGTAGGCGATAGGGACTGGTGTGAAGACTGGGTAAGGTGACTGTAGTTTCCCAGTAAGGAGGCGCAGAGTCCAGGGCGGCTGAATTGTAGGTTCCTTGATCCCTTTCTCTGACCATACTGGTCCTGATCCCTGATCATCTTTCTGGAGCCAATCACGATTGATTGAAGAGGTCTGATTAAGCTTAAGACCTGGAGTGTTATACCTCCCTTTATTTTCTTTGGAGTTGCATTCTGCCAGCCTACGCTTGAGTCCCTTGAGAAGTTTTGAGGTTATCCTTGCTTCAAATCAGTTACTGTTTGCTTTTAGAGCTTCTTACACGTTGTGCTTTGTCTTGTACAGCCACCCTCAGTTATCTGGTACCCTTCAAGCGCTTGATTGCGGAGAGTTGGGCAGGTTCATTGAGAACCTGGAGGTTGGCTGGGTTTGAGTTGATCATTCCCAATCTTCTGCTGAAGACCAGAGTTATTAGCTTGTGGGCATTGTTTACATACAACAGCTTTTGTTCTTTGAACTCTAAGCAGACTTTAACTTCTTTTTTTCAAGTTTTTCCCTGCATAATTTTGTCTCAGATAGTGCTGTTCCATTGCTACCAAACTATTATCATCTTTATCCTCTACTCCTTGATTCCTCATTTACCAGGTTCTGGACCTTGATCTTGGTTACATCTAAATATTTTTGTAACACTCAGGAGGGCAGCCTAAACAGCACCTTTCCCCTCCACAGAACTGCCACGGCCTAGCACTGTTTGGAGTGTTACACCGGCAGGAGGCAAGTCTGGAGACTCTCTTGGGTTGCCGGAGTGGTTCCCTGCTCCTCAATTTCAAATTGATTGACCCCTGCTCGAGTGTCAAACGCATGCCTAGCCTAGCAACAGTATAACTCATCCTGCCTCTCAAACTCTCCACTCTCATCATTCCAAATTATCTTCTCTCTCTTGTCTACCGGCCATGGCATCAATCATCATCTGCTTGCCCTTTTTAACAACAGAGTGACAGATTGGTCTTGTTCAATTTTTCCCCCACCCCTTCCACCTTTGGGTGAGGGGTGGGTGATCTTTGTGTTGTTGCGCCCACCCGTCCCTGTATGGACGCAAGAAAGGTGAAGGGATGAGACAATATCCCACCCCAGTCAGGGAGGCCAGATTTCCACTGGTCCGTGTGATTGATTTTTCTGATCATCTAGTGTCTAAAAAAAAAACAAAAAAAAAAAAAAAAAAAAAATTCTGCTCTATCTGTAGGATCACTTGTGCATAGTCTAACAGGGCCTCCTGCCCATATAAGGAGGGGCTCTCCCCTGCCTTTTGGCATGGAGGGGTACCTTATGGAATCTTACTGGAGAATTATCATCATTATCATCTCAAAATAAGTCATCTTTTGGGTCCCATTCCCCTTTATCTGAGTCCAAATTCTGGGTATATCCATGATTGCCCCTTGATCTTTGAGCCTCCATACTCAAATCCTGATACTTGATCTTTATCACCAACCAATAGCCTTGCTGGTTGAAGAATAATTTGACTGATTGAATTCTTGAGTGTGATAGACCACTCCTGATCCCTTTATATGACCATACTGGTCCTGATCATTTTTTGATTATCTTTCCGGAACCAGTCACGTTTGAATAAAGAGTTTTCATTAAGCTTAAAACCTGTAGTGTTAAACCTCCCTTTATTTCTTTTGAAGTTGAATTCTGCCACGCTAGTCTTGAGTCCCTTGAGAATTGTTGTGCTATTCTTGTTTGAATCAGTTATTGTTTTGCTTCTAGAGCTTCATCAAACAATTAGCTTTGTCTTGTGCAGCCACCCACAGTTATCTGGTACCCTTCAAGCGCTTGATTGCGGAGAGTTGAGCAGGTTCATTAAGAACCTGGAGGTTGTTTGGGATTGGGTTGATCTTTCCTAAGCTTTTGCTGACCACCAGAGCTATTAGCTTGTGGGCATTGTTACTTACAACTGCCTTGTCCTTTTGAACTCTGAACAATCCTTGACTTCTTCTATTAAAGTTTTCCCCGGAATCATCTTGCCTCAGATAGTGTTGTTTGCCAGCTACCAACTACTATCATCTTTATCCTTTACTCTTTGGTCCCTCATTTACCAGGTTCTGGACTTTGATCTTGGTTACATTTAAATATTTTTGTAACACTCAGGAGGGCAGCCCTAAACAGCACCTTTCCCCTCCACAGAACTGCCAGGGCCTAGCACCGTTTGGAGTCTTACACTGGATGACTTAGTCAATCAAGAATCACATCATGGAGGACTTAAACATGTTGATACACAAATAAAGTGGCTCAGAGAACAAAAGGCAAATCACCGGCTCATCACTCAACTCGTTCCCTCCAACATGATGTTGGCAGACTCTCTAAACAAGCCTGCTTTGCAAAGTTCCATTGTACATCCAACCTCCTCCATAATGTCTTCTCACATCTGATGACAGCGGTGTGTTTTTATTGTTGCCAGGCACACCCACGCCCTTGTGATATTGTCCAGGCTATCCCCTCTGCAAACACTCCAGTTTCAAAATTATACCACAAATTTTCCATTTCTTTAATTCAAACTAACTGGCCCTGAACCAGCAAACCCCTGCTCATTCATCTCAATTTTTTCCCCATCCTCATCTATCCATCCCTGATACATTCTGATCTGTCCATTCTTCATATGCTCAAGCTCATTTTCAACTTCTCAATAACCTCCCTCCTCTCAACTGCCTTCCTCTTTTCATCCCATTCCAAAGCTCTCCCCTTGTTGTAAACATAACTCAATCAACCTTCCCTCAACCATTGAATTATCTTCATCCATCTTTCCTCAAAGTGATACAAATCAAAAACTCAATTGCAATACCTCTAGTCCCCTCAAAACCAATGAACATATTATTCAAAATTCATTTGATCAGATGTGAGAAACATCCAACCTATGAAAATTTTCTTTTGTCTCAATCCTTGTTCTCATAATGTTCCATCTTCTTCAGGTCTCCCAATCCGTTTAGTCTCCCTTGTGTTTATTCTGCATCTCATTTTCATTCTTCCATCAGAGAAATTCCTGGGTAAGAATCTTTGTCACAATTATTTTTCATCAATTCCCACTCTTACATACGTTGATGTTCCTTGTTATTCTCAGTAAAATTGGTCTTAGTTTGAAATAAAGCCCACCTTGGTTTTTTTCATATCTTCAAACTTTCAGAATCTCCATTTTCAGTCTCCTTAGTCATCCTAAACCCTCAGTGAAATCAAACTTCTACTCCTGGATCCACCAGATGCACCTCCTGAGGTATCTCCCTGCATCCCCAAAACATCCTAGGCAATCTTCCAGGCGCTCCCTCTCTATCTATGGATTGGTTTACCCTCCATCTCTGCTCCAGGTATGAGAAGTACATACACATTCTCTCACCAAATCATGAAAATCCCCCCCTACCACTGTGAAACTTGACCCCCAGCCTTGCACCCATGGCTTTGTACACCCTGCCAAAAACATTTGCCTCTAAGAATGGAGGTTGATACCATTGACCTGGGTGACCAACAATGAGGCCTTCTGGACCCCCCCCCCTACCTAACACCACCGCTGTCAGGCCTCCAAACCCTCCTGAGCAAGCTACTACCTGACCCATAAAACATATCACAAAGTTAAAGTCAGCCTGAATTCAAGTTTTTTTAAGATTATCCTGGGCCTCTTTGCCAAGTCCAACTGGCATTTCAAAATGATGAGTGAAATGATTGACAAAATGAATTCCAGGCTGGAAAAAATTGGCCAAACAATTGCCCAACTAACCACTGCTCACCAAGCTCCCACCTCCCCACCATCAATCAATCATATGGATTGGCTTATGGCTTCAACCAATCCCCATGTAGCCCAGCCCCTCCCAAAAACCTCACTTAAACCCAGTTTTTCCTAAAAAGCCTTGGAAACAAGAGTTTTTATTCAATCCAGCACCCTCAACACCACCCTTAAGGAAATAACTGCAGCAGCTCTGGTTGAGAACGCAAACAAATACATGGAGGCCACGGACACAAAGGTGGATGGAAAATTTTTTAAGGTGAGGGGAGAAAGCCAATTGCCTTTGGTTAATGTTTAATTTTATGAGCAACACCATGCCCACCAGAAGTGGCTGATGGAAAATAAAAACTTATGGTCTAAAAATTCACACCCTTGATTGGTGGCCTCCCCTAGAAATATTTTGGTTATGGTCCATGGTTTCACTCAGGGTTAGCTTACTGGTAGCAGCAATTTTGAATTCCTTTAGCTAAATCAAGTGATATTGGCGTTGGAACAACAATAATTTGAAGAAAACACATAAAATTCTCAAAAATCTTGATTAACAGCAAGTCCAAAGTTTGGAATTTGTTTGATTAAAAATTTTTTAAATATATTTTTCAAGAGGCAAAAAATTTCATACCAAAAAGGTGATCTTTATTGAAAAAACATCTCTTCAAGGGGCTCTTTTGCACCATGTAAAGAACTTGGGACAATGAGGTCCTACTTAATTTCTTTAAAAGGGGTTTACTCAAGGGGAATGGGTGGACTGGATGTCTCACAGAACTTATACCTGGAATAAAGGAGGAGATAACTTACTAATTTAAGAATGAACTCCAAGATTATTGCAGTAATTCACGGTTGAAAGGGTCTCAGAACAAAGGTTGGGGATTTTGCTGATATTCTTCAATGGAATTAACAATGGGGTTAGAATTAATAGTTATACTATTAGAATGAGGCCATAAATGAATTTTTTATCTTATATAAACACTTGATCACAATTTTAAAGGGTTCTGCATTGATTATTTAGAAATTACTGGGGTTTAAATCATCCAAAAAGGGCTGTTTACATACCTGTTTGGGGTAGTAAGACCTTCCAAGGGCACATAGAGAGGGTTTTGATTGTAACCTGAGGATAGAAATTTTGCCAGGGCTATTTTGGCACGTATTCTTAGTGCTCTAAATCAGATAGCCCTCCCTGTGCCATATTTCTATGTGAAATGATTGTCAGAAACTTTTTAAATGTTAATTTTTTATTTTTACAGTTCTGGATATTTCTTTATTTTGTATTATTTTCTTTTGACTGACATGGGCAGAAGTGGGTATTTTTATATTTTAATCCATCTTCCGCCCTTTTTGGTAATTTTTAATAATTTTTAGGTTAAATTCTTGATATGTTTCATGGTTTATAGAGATTTGAAAATCAAATTTACCTGAAAACCTTTATGATTGTTTCCCTTAATTTATTTCTTTTTTATGCTTTGAATTTCAAAATTTTTATTCAATATTCTGATTTTTCAGAAATTCCTCCATCTTTCAGTCAAAGTTTTACATATTCATGATGTATGCATGCAGGTTGTTGCATGTTTGTGCAGTATCTGGCTGTCAGGAAAGGTGCATTTGTTTTTGACGCGCACAGGTTTGACAGCTGCATGTGGGAATCTTTCATCCCCGGCCAGCATCATATTGCATGTGGGTTTCTTGAAAGGTTCCTACATATTGAGTTCCAGGGGTGTGTAATCTTGCTGTATGGATGCGGGGATGCACACCGGAATGGTGACACAACACAAATCCACCTGTAACTCCTAAAATATACACAACACCTCAATTCTGAGGGAATTTTAGTTGTGAAATCTATTAATGACATCACATGTGAAATATTAAAAAGGCTCAAAGTGCCACAGTGGTGCAGGGGTCTTTTGGTCATTTTCTTTTAAAATTATTTAAAAATATAAGGATTTGGAATTCAAGGGTGGGTCAGTGAGTTACCCTACCTTAGTTTAGGTGAGGAATCCAAGTTTGTAATAATTTCTCACTCTTTTTTTATTTTTATGATTTATTTTTATTTTTTATTCTACTTTGACAGGTTTCTCTGTACAAGTAGAAAGCTGAAACTCAGTTGTTTGATCATCAAGCAAGAAAAAAATTGCTAGATTAACATCCAAGAATCAATTCCAAGCATCCAAAATGGCTGGCATTCAATGCATGGGCTTCAAAGCTCCATCCAACAAAAAGTATGGAACCATTGTAATCTCCTTCTTTAACAAGGACCTATACCTTTGAGTTGAACAATTGGGGATATTCCAAAACTATGAATTCCATCACACAAAGAAGTTAAAACCACACCCTCCACAGGGTCATAAATGTTTTCATATGGAGAAATTAGGAAAATGGTGCCATAAGTCCCCCAAATGTGCCAGGTGCGGCAGGAAAAACTTGATCAATGTATTCCCAGATGGCCCAGGCAATGTAGAATTTTTTTTTATATTTCTTTTTTGAGGGCTTGTCTGCCGGTACCCCAGGAATGTCAGACACCCTCCACACTCCCTTTTAAGTGGCTTTCACCTTTAAGAAAGGATGGTTTGACAAAGGCCCCATACGCAAATCATGTTACAACACCCCCAATCAACCACTTTCCTGCATTAACCATCCCCCTCTTCTCCTACAGCTCCCCAATTGTACCCTTCTGGCCTAGGCTAGACCTTTGATTGTATCTCTGTCTCCCAGCTTTCCAGTTTCCATCTTTTCCAGCTTAGCTTCCATGTCTTCAAATCCTTCACCTTGAGATTTATACATTTGGGCCTTCTGGCCAATATATTAGTTTTTCAAGAAAAATGGTTTGATCCCCAAAATCTCTTCCCTCCTTCTCACCAAGAATGGTGGCTTTTTACCACCTTTGGACATACCCAGGCCTGCTGAAACAAGTTTAAAACAGTTTTAAGAAGTCAAACTCAACATCCTTGGATTAAATACTCCTGGGAGATCACCAGTGCCTTGTGGATCTTGGGTTTTAATTTCTGGGGAAGTCCTTTTGCATTGTTAATGTCTACAACCCTACACCCTTCTTCTTGTCTATACCAACTCTTTCCAGCTGGCTAGAGTTATAGAATGATCACTCCATCCCTCAAATTGTTTTTCTAGACTCCAACCTCCATCACCCACACTGGAACCCATGAAATTTCTCAAAGGAATATCCCAAAGCAACCAATTGATTATATTGTGGGGCTACATCTTTTTCTCCCCTAAGGACACCCCCACTTTTACTCAAGAAAGCATAATGTTTTCACTATCAATGATATTCTCACTAACTTCTTAGGCTCTAAGCTTATCAAGGAAAGCAGATTACCCAGCAAAAACTGTGTGTTGGACCACCAATTACTTACCCTAAACCTCCATTTGGGAAAGTCTCTTGAACCATAGTTGGAGCAAACCACTGTGGTCCACTTTATCTCCAAAAAAGGTGAGCACTGCTTGGAACACTATATCAGAATTTGCGGATGACCTGGGCCAGCACATTGATCAGAGGATTTAGATGCTGGCTAGTGCTATTCTTGGGGCCCAGAAACGTCTGGTATGAGAGGTAAGTGACAATCCTGATCTGCAGAAGGCCTGGTGGTGCTCAAAGACACTTGCACCAGCCACAAAGACCCAGAAAAGCGCTAGGGGGTGGTTCAGACTGGCCACAGCAGAGGGGGAGAAGGAATTTTATGAAATGTGGAAAAAGTCTTTCCTGTCTTAAGTTGCTGTAATAAAGAAATGTGCGTGGCTGAATTTTCTTGAATGCTCCACTCCTTGAAATAATTTCCATGTTTGGAACCTGAAAAATTCTAAGTCCAGTCCTGATATTCTACCCTTGCACCAACCCAACAGGTTGCTAACTCATCTAAATCATGAGCAAGCCAAGCTCCTCTTCATTGGAACCTCAGCTGCTGCAACACACAACCACCCCACGTACTATAGGGCAATTCTTAGATGATTGTGAGCGCAAAGGAATACCAAGTGCAAGGGCAAGTGCGAATAGCAAGAACCAGTTGCAAAGTGGGAACTTGGTTATGCCACTCAACAAACGGCAAGATGAATGGAAGGTGTTCCAAGAAGGAAACTCAACCTGAGTCCAATGTGATAACTAGGTTGCAGCAAAATGCGAGAACGTATGAAATTAACTAACTGAGGAGACAATCATCAGGCAAGGGGATAGCCCTTATAACGTAATCCAAAGTGACTAGATACAACCTGGTGATGAGCTAACTACAGGTGAAGCGGTGAGGCAATGAATGACAGGAATGGAATAGGAAATGAAGCAGTGGTATAGATCCAAGGTCTTAGCGTAAGTGCAAGACAATAGAATCTGAGCATACAATTGCATGAAGAATTGGGATAGGAGCGAGTGACGTTGAATGTAATGCAAATGAGAGGTAATATTGTATGCAGGGTAGGGACTAGTCTAATTGCAAACTATACAGTAGTGATGGCTTGGTTAGACATAGATGCGAACTAACGAACAATGCATGACCAAAGATGGAAGTCCAAGGCTGTTGATTGGCCAGGGAAGGAGATTGGATCTCATAATGGATGGCCAACCGGTATGGAGTTAACCGCAAAGTTTGCAAGTATATACTGAGTTGGTTGCCAAGATTGGAAGGTCAGCGCAAGCCAGAGGAAATAGCGGATCACACCATTGATGTTGTGCTTTTATTTGTGTCACGCTTTTAGACTGAGGTAGATGGTACTGAGGAGAGGACTTGTGAAAGTGGTGAAGACAATAATCCTTAAGTGCAAAGCGTGAAAGTTTCCTGGGTATAAAGACGCGAGCTCCTGCAAGCGTTCAGGTAAATTTTCCCATTGATTTCAAGTAGTTTAATTATCCCTGTATACCCTTATACGTTACTTAATTTATTACCCAATAGATTTTTAGAAATTTTGCAAAAATGTCGTCATCTTCATCCCGCCGTTGCAAAAACTGTATTTGCCACAACAAGCGATGTATTCCCAGTACTGCCGTCCAAGGTCTCCAAGGTAAATGCAAGCAATGTTGCCTTTGCAAGGTGGCGTGCAACTTTCCTATAAATGTCAAGTCAACTTTCAAGGGTCCTTTGGAATCATCAAGGGAGATGCAAAGTTGTAGGTCCGCGCCAAGGGTTAATTACAAGATACCACGATTGCCGGAGATCCAATACTTGGGGACTCAAGTTCCTCGTGAGTACTAATCAGGACTAACTAATGAACTTGAAATAGTAACTAATGGTTTGCTTGTTTGCTAGTGTTGCCCCGCTTTCAAAGATATACTACCAACACACCACCACCACCACCACCTTACTGGGGACCGCCGACTGAAATCCCCGGGCCCCAGATGAATGCCAAGGTGCGAGGCGAGGTTTCCGGTGCGGAACCAGTAGGAGTTATAACCAAGGAAGCAAGGGAAGAAGAAGAAAACGCAGCAGAAAGAGAAGCGGAAAATGGAGGAAACGGAAGTGGAGAGAACAAAGAGGGAGCGGGTGAAATAGAAGAAGGGAATGAAGGAGATGGAAGGGATGAAGTGGCTGGGACGGAAGGGATGGAGGGCCAAGGCAAATTGTATTGCCAGTCGAAACGGATGCAAGGGGCCTGACGGACAATATCGGAGAAGGCACGTCGGGTGGCCAAAGGAAGAGAGCATATGAAGAGCTCTTGGAGGAAGGCGGATGGAATGCTTGGCCAAAGCAAGCTTGGGTTGCGAGATGCGAGGAGATTTTTGAGAGGAACATTGTAACAGAAGTGCTGGTACTTCAAAGAATGTCCGCATTGATCAAAGATGAAGAACTTGATACCTTTTGGTCCATGGTTGCAGAATTGAAGGCAAATTGGGAGGATGCGGAAAAAGAAATAAAAGAAACATTGTAATTTAATATATATATATATATATATATATATATATATTTATTATTAAAAATAGAAATATTATTATTATTATTATTATTATTTTTAATAATAAGTGGAAATGAAAGGAAAATGAGAAAAAAATAACACAGTGAGATGGAGGAATTAACTGATGAAATGATGGTGACATAAGATGAGTTTTAATTGGATGGAATATGGAATGGAATTTGATTGAGTAAGATAAATGTGGAATGGAATGAAATGGGATTGGATGGGATGAAATGTGGAGTGGAATGGAATGGGATTGGATGGGATGAATTGTGGAGTGGAATGGAATGGGATTGGATGGGATGAAATGTGGAATGGAATGGAATGGAATTGGATGGGATTGGATGGGAAAGAATCATGATTGCCAAGGTTTTCAAGGGTAGCTTGCATGGAATTCTCAAATCAGATTGGATGAATTGCAAAGGTGATGGGCTGGTTCCCGCAAGGTGCGATCTTTTTCGGACTGGAAGCCAGACCATTCAACAAGGTATTGAAGTTTTCCTTTGCGTAACCTGGAATCCAGAATACTGCTTACTTCCCACTCTTGATGATTGAGGACAGTGACCGGTTCAGGAGGGGGATGAGTCTTGCCCGGGTATAGGACTTGAGCTGGCTCTAGGAGAGACACATGAAAGACTGGGTTGATACCTTGCCATTTCGCAGGTAAAGTAAGTTTAAAGGCGTTAGGGGAGATGACTGATTCTACTTTAAAGGGGCAAAGCTTTCTTTTTGAGAGTTTGGGAGTTGGGCGAGTGCTGCAAATGTTGCAAGCATAGATCCATACTTGATCTCCAACTGCAAAGGTTGGAGCCGAAGTGCGAGATTGGTCTGCTTGCTCCTTATGGCGCTGATTCGCTTTTTTGAGGTTGGTTTGAAGTTGCAATTGAAGGGATTGAATTTGTTCAAGGTAATCGGTAGCAGGTTGAGAAGGTTCTACGTGAAGGGAAGAGAAAGTCAGGTTTCTACCATAAAGAGTTTGGAAGGGCAAATGTTTGGTGGAGGAATGAGTGGAGTTGTTGTACGCAAATTTGGCTAGTGGGAGCCATTGAGACCAGTTGTCTTGTTGATAGGCAACATACATTTGAAGATATTGTTTGAGGATCTGATTAACTCGCTTGGTTTTCCCATCCATTTCTGGGTGGTAAGCCTTTGATAAATTGCGAGTGATCTTCAAATGTTGGCATAGTGAGGTCCAGAAGCTTGAGACAAACAGAGATCCACAATCACTAACTATATTATCAGGGAGGCCATGTTTCAAAAATACATATTCTATGAACAAGTTAGCCAAGTCTTCTGAAGAGGAAATCACATTAATGCGTAAAAATAAAGCCATCTTTGAGAAGCAATCTACTATTACTAGAATAGCATCATATCCACTAGAAGAAGGTAATTGAGAGATGAAATCCATAGACAGCGAGTGCCAAGGACGCAGCGGAATTGGAAGTGGCTGGAGCAGCCCATACTTCCGGTGTTTCAAGGACTTGTTACGATTGCAATCATAGCACGCGCTAACATAGTCTTTTACTTTGTTGGTCATACCAGGCCAGTAGAAGTCTCGTGCAATCAATTGGTAGATTTTATCCTGCCCATAATGACCAGAAAGGGGAGAATCATGCCGTGACTCGAAGATATCTAACTTAATACAAGAATTATCTGGTACTACTATACAATTATCATAAACTAAAAAGTCATTATCATCTATACTGTAACTACTATCTAATAAGTTCACACTTTTGCATAGTTTGATGCACTTGGGGTCGTCGCGTTGAGCTTGTTGGAGTTCGGAAGCCAAATCTTGTAAGCAAGCGATGATCAAACTGAGTTTGGCAGATTGGGTTGAGAAGAGTGTCCTAACGTTTTCAGGGTTGGTTTTGGCGAAGGTGCTCCGCCCCCCTGGGTAAGCGTCCTCCCAAAGTGATAAAGCATCAGGAACTACTGCTTGTTTCCCAGGACGGTACGTGATTGTAAAGTGGAACTTGGAGAGGTATTCAGCCCAAAGTGCCTGTCTACGTGTGAGGACTTTTGAACTCATGAAATACTTCAAAGAATAATGATCAGTTAAAAACTCAAAGGATTCCCTAAGACTCAAAAGGTATGAACGCCATTTCTTCAAGCAATAAACAATTGTGAGAAGTTCCTTGTCATGAATCTCATAGTTAAGCTCTGCAGCGAGCAATTTTCAAGACTCAAAAGCTACGGGGTGAAAGAGAGAAGTGGAAGAAGAAAACTGCAAGATGAATCCTGCGATTGCATAGCCGCTTGCGTCTGTTTTGACAATAGTACGAACTAGCTTGTTGAAGTGAGCAAGTATTGGAGCAGTGGTGAATGCTTTCTTCAGAGCTTCAAACTCCAAAGCAGCTTGTTTGGTAAAAACAAAATGAGTGTCTTTTTGAAGAAGGTTAGTAAGATTCATGGTTTTTTCGGCGTAACGCGCAATAAACCTTCTATATAAATTACTGAAACCAAGGAAAAATTGAAGAGATTTAACCGAAGAAGGTGGGGGCCAGTCCAATATGCGTTCGCTCTTGGCTGGGTCCATCGATAGCCCTTGCTGCAAGACCACA
The DNA here is from genome assembly GCA_025617555.3 of Puccinia polysora. NCBI lineage: Eukaryota > Fungi > Basidiomycota > Pucciniomycetes > Pucciniales > Pucciniaceae > Puccinia > Puccinia polysora. The sequence continues at coordinate 10,884,155 of CM062615.1, read as the reverse complement.
ACACCTAGAAAATGAAGAGAAGAGGAATGGAACTCGCACTTAGAGGCTTTTGCAAACAGGTCATTCTTGCAAAGTCGCTGTAGCACCTCTTGCACATGTGCAATGTGATCTTCAAGGTTTTTTGAGTAGACTAGTATATCATTGAGAGATACCACAAGGTATTTACCTATGAGATCGGAGAAAATGTTGTTGACAAAATTTTGAAAAGTGGAAGGAGCGTTGCAGAGGCCAAAAGGCATGATGGTATACTCATAACTGCCAAACCGGGTTCTCATCGCAGTCAAATACTCATGACCTTCCTTAATGCAAATTAGGTTATAGGCGCCTCAAAGGTCTAACTTTGAGATATAAGTAGCTCCATGGAAGAGAGTAAGGAGATGTGACATAGGCAGTACTGGATAGGCATTCTTCTGGGTTACCTGGTTCAGTTTCCTGTAGTCAACACAAAGGCAAAGTCCGCCGTCCTCTTTTGGTACAAATAGGACAGGGGAACTGGTGTTTGAATTGCTTGGTCAAAGAAATCCTTTTGCTAAATTTTCCGCAATGTAGTCTTGAAGCGCAATTGATTCTTGCGTCGAGAGAGAGTAAACTGGTCCTGGTGCCGGGTGTGGGCCAGTAATTTTGATATTGTGATTGTAAGGACGGGATGGAGGCAGTTTATCTGCTTTTGCAGCTGAAAAGACGTCAGCAAAGTCATGATAAACCAAAGGTAAAGACTCTCAAATGATTTCTAAATCTTCAATCTTGTCATCTTTGAGCACCGGGTTTGAGGTGCTTGCATGGTGCAAGAGGATCAGGGAGCTCAAAAAACACCTTTTGGTTTGTGTCTGTTTCTCTTCAAAGGAACAGGAAAGAGGTAAGCTGGATAGGTAAGGGATAACTCCTAAATCTGAAGAGGGAATTTGAGAATGAAGGTCAGGATATTGCAAATCTCCTTGCAGAAAAGTGTCATCCAACTCAATGAAAGTGTCAGGTAGGCTGTTTAATTCCTGATTGACGGAAATTTTAGCGTTCTGGGGGTGCAAGGTTCAAAGGTTAATTACTCCTTCTTGCCAATTCACATCCGGATTCCAGTAAACTAGGAAATCATGGCCTAGAATGGTATCATCCATTCCAGGTATAGCCAAGACAAATAAATCCCATTCAAAGCTTGGGAAATTGGAAAATGAAAAGGTCCATTTTGCCTTTTGGGAAACCCAATAAGAAGGTTCAGTCTGATGCAATGAAACTAGGCCAATGAGAGAAGTTTCATTGCACACTCAGTGATGAGAAGAAGAGAAATGGAAAACAGAGATGTACTCACCTAGGCCAACAAGAGAATAGAGTGGAAAGGATGAAGAGAAATGGTTCCACTCTATGGCTTGGCCCAGGTGAGGTATACAAGGCTGAGATGTCACTGACTGTGACATGAGATGTGAAAGTGATGGAAGCAGAAAACAAGAAAGGAGAAACTGAAACACCGGACTACTCCAAAACAGTCGCACTACTTACTAGATAGATGGGAAATTTATCTATCTTGGAACGCGTAAGATTTTTGGAAGTGGCGAAAGATTCACTGATGAAGGAAGCATTAGCGCCGGAATCAAGTAATACTTGATAAGGAGTGTTGTCGGAATGAAATAGGATAAATCTCAAACTAGGAGCACCTAGTGACTTGCAAGTGCAAAGATTTACTCACGGTGATTTAGATAATGTGTAGTTTTTGTTGCAAGTATCAGAAAAACTACAAGCTAATTTTTTGACTGCTTAGCCGCTTCATGCGCTAACCGCTTCGCACAGCTGTCGACATCATGTTTACCTCCACAATAAATACACATCCCGTTCTTTTCCCTTTGCAGCCGTTCCTCACTTTGAAGCATCCCGGTTTCCTTGTCCAAGAACTTTGGAGTTTTGGCGACGGCTTTCCCTTTCGAGTTGGAGTTCAAATTCAGGGTTGGTTTGGATGGTTTTGGGTTCCTTGTGTTTTGCTGTGAGGAGTTGTCCACCCTCGGAGCCAAGGTGGATGGTCCATGGTCGTTTTGCCAAGAGCAATTCTTGTCATGATAGCCATTATCAAGCTCAATCACTCAATCAATTAGCTGCTGAAGCGAGGTTGTCTTATGACCCCCAACTGCAAGCTGTTCAATTAAGCGTGCCGGTAAACCATTTTGGAAATGGAATAGAAGAGCGGCCTTGTTCCACTGGATGCAAGACTGCAAGTTTCAAAAATGAGAAATATAAACGGAAGTTGGGCCCGAGGAGCGCTGGTTCTCCCTACCCAATGGATCTCATCATTGTAAGGGGCAAGGGAAGCATTCCCGGTGGAGCAAGTACGTGACATCAAAAAAGAAGAAGTCTAATATAGGTTGGTAGGCTACAATAGATGAGTTGAGTTAGTTAATTTACTGTCACACAACCACCCCACGTACTATAGGGCAATTCTTAGATGATCGTGAGCGCAAAGGAATACCAAGTGCAAGGGCAAGTGCTAATAGCAATAACCAGTTGCAAAGTGGGAACTTGGTTATGCCACTCAACAAACGGCAAGATGAATGGAAGGTGTTCCAAGAAGGAAACTCAACCTGAGTCCAATGTGATAACTAGGTTGCAGCAAAATGCGAGAACGTATGAAATTAACTAACTGAGGAGACAATCATCAGGCAAGGGGATAGCCCTTATAAGGTTATCCAAAGTGACTAGATACAACCTGGTGATGAGCTAACTACAGGTGAAGCGGTGATGCAATGAATGACAGGAAAGGAATAGGAAATGAAGCAGTGGTATAGATCCGAGGTCTTAGCGTAAGTGCAAGACAATAGAATCTGAGCGTACAATTGCATGACAAAATGGGATAGGAGCGAGTGACGTTGAAGGTAATGCAAATGAGAGGTAATATTGTATGCAGGGTAGGGACTAGTCCAATTGTAAACTATACAGTAGTGATGGCTTGGTTAGAAGTAGATGCAAACTAACAAACAATGCATGACCAAAGATGGAAGTCTTAGGCTGTTGATTGGCCAGGGAAGGAGATTGGATCTCATAATGGATGGCCAACCGGTATGGAGTTAACCACCAAGTTCCCAAGTATATACTGAGTTGGTTGCCAAGATTGGAAGGTCAGCGCAATCCAGAGGAAATAGCGGATCACACCATTGATGTTGTGCTTTTATTTGTGTCACGCTTTTAGACTGAGGTAGATGGTACTGAGGAGAGGACATTTCAAAGTGGTGAAGACAATAAACCTTAAGTGCAAAGCGTGACAGCAACCCTCTCTGATCCTGTAGGCATTGATACTCCTTAAGTGCAAAGCCTGACAGCAACCCTCTCTGATCCTGTAGGCATTGAGGAGATGAAACCCCCTTGTTTCTTTCTCTACCTGCCTATCAGAAGGGCAGAGGCCAATCTGATACTAATGAGAATCTTCATGAAAAAGGTGTGTGGCATGGATGGGATAGAAAATGAGATACTGAAGCTAATCACACCTGAGATAAGTCCCAAGCTAACTCCAATAATCAATGATGTTTTTTTCAAAAGGTATTTCCCCTCTCTGTGGAAACTAGAAATGTTTGGAATTATCAGAAAATAAGGGAAAAATTATTACACAAAAGCAGAGGCCTACCAACCAATTTAGTTTCTGAAAACCATTGGAAAAATATTGGAGATTAAAATTGCCCCAGAATCCCCTTTTGGGCTGAAACCTATAACATCCTTGCAGAGGGCTACCTGGGAGGCAGAAAGGTTTCAGGGACTTACAACACGCTGTTCATCCTCGAAAGATGGACTCATGGAAATTGGACAGAGGGAAAAGCTGTTACAGATTTATTCCTTGATGTGAAGTTGCTTTACCACTCCATTAGGCCCTCTTGATTAATCCAAGTACTCAAAGAATTGAAATTCCTAACCAACCTGATTTTGCTGATTACCTCCTTCCCGGAGGGCCAGAAAACCAGAATTTAACTTGATGACTTTTTTCAGCCCTGCTTTGATGTCCCAATTGGCTTGCACGGGTGATCTCTCCTCTCTGTCATCTTTTAAAAGATATATAACAACTGTTTACTGATTCCCCCTTGAGCTGCAGACTGCAAAAGAATCCCCATAGTGTCATCATTGTGCACTTGTCCATCTTCTCCTGTCACTCCAATTTGACTTCTCCGGTCAAAACACTTTTGATACAAATCAACTTGTCACATGGCCTCCACCTGCCTGTACAAATAAAAATCTGGTTCCCCGCTTCATCATACAGGTCAAACATCATCAAAAATTCTAATTGCAACTTTCTCCACCAATAATCCATCCTCATGCTCCCTTCATCTAACAATCATCCTTCCCCCCTCCTTCCATCATTCTTCCCTTCTTTCAACCATCATCTCCTCCATAATTCATCCACTCATCTCTGATTTCTTATCCTCCCAAACCAGCTAACTCTCTCACATTCAACATATCCTCAAATTTTCTAGCTCCCAATTCCAACCCACGCTTCACCTAAACATCATTGCACTCAAGCTTTACTTCCTATAACATTAACCAATAGGGTGATGTTAAATTCACTTCTCCAGCCGTGTGGGAGCCGTGTACACATCCCCACATGGCCTGTGGGAGTCGTGTAGGGCCCCTCAACGCGTGGGGGCCCGTACACTACTACATATAATTTTTAATTTATGATTTATGATTTATTATTTATTATTATTTATTATAATTTATTATTTATTGTGTATTATTTATTATTTATTATTTATTGTGTATTATTTGTTATTTGTTATTTATTGTTTATTGTTTATTGTTTATTGTTTATTGTTTATTATTTATTATTTATTATTTATTATTTATTATTTATGATTTATGATTTATTATTTATTATTTATTATTTATTATTTATTATTTATTATTTATTATTTATTATTTATTATTTATTATTTATTATTTATTATTTATTATTTATTATTTATTATTTATTATTTATTATTTATTATTTATTATTTATTATTTATTATTTATTATTTATTATTTATTATTTATTATTTATTATTTATTATTTATTATTTATTATTTATTATTTATTATTTATTATTTATTATTTATTATTTATTATTTATAATTTATAATTTATTATTTATTATTTATTATTTATTATTTATTATTTATTATTTATTATTTATTATTTATTATTTATTATTTATTATTTATTATTTATTATTTATTATTTATTATTTATTATTTATTATTTATTATTTATTATTTATTATTTATTATTTATTATTTATTATTTATTATTTATTATTTATTATTTATTATTTATTATTTATTATTTATTATTTATTATTTATTATTTATTATTTATTATTTATTATTTATTATTTATTATTTATTATTTATTATTTATTATTTATTATTTATTATTTATTATTTATTATTTATTATTTATTATTTATTATTTATTATTTATTATTTATTATTTATTATTTATTATTTATTATTTATTATTTATTATTTATTATTTATTATTTATTATTCAATTTATTATTTATTATTTATTATTTATTATTTATTATTTATTATTTATTATTTATTATTTATTATTTATTATTTATTATTTATTATTTATTATTTATTATTTATTATTTATTATTTATTATTTATTATTTATTATTTATTATTTATTATTTATTATTTATTATTTATTATTTATTATTTATTATTTATTATTTATTATTTATTATTTATTATTTATTATTTATTATTTATTATTTATTATTTATTATTTATTATTTATTATTTATTATTTATTATTTATTATTTATTATTTATTATTTATTATTTATTATTTATTATTTATTATTTATTATTTATTATTTATTATTTATTATTTATTATTTATTATTTATTATTTATTATTTATTATTTATTATTTATTATTTATTATTTATTATTTATTATTTATTATTTATTATTTATTATTTATTATTTATTATTTATTATTTATTATTTATTATTTATTATTTATTATTTATTATTTATTATTTATTATTTATTATTTATTATTTATTATTTATTATTTATTATTTATTATTTATTATTTATTATTTATTATTTATTATTTATTATTTATTATTTATTATTTATTATTTATTATTTATTATTTATTATTTATTATTTATTATTTATTATTTATTATTTATTATTTATTATTTATTATTTATTATTTATTATTTATTATTTATTATTTATTATTTATTATTTATTATTTATTATTTATTATTTATTATTTATTATTTATTATTTATTATTTATTATTTATTATTTATTATTTATTATTTATTATTTATTATTTATTATTTATTATTTATTATTTATTATTTATTATTTATTATTTATTATTTATTATTTATTATTTATTATTTATTATTTATTATTTATTATTTATTATTTATTATTTATTATTTATTATTTATTATTTATTATTTATTATTTATTATTTATTATTTATTATTTATTATTTATTATTTATTATTTATTATTTATTATTTATTATTTATTATTTATTATTTATTATTTATTATTTATTATTTATTATTTATTATTTATTATTTATTATTTATTATTTATTATTTATTATTTATTATTTATTATTTATTATTTATTATTTATTATTTATTATTTATTATTTATTATTTATTATTTATTATTTATTATTTATTATTTGTTATTTATTATTTATTATTTATTATTTATTATTTATTATTTATGATTTATTATTCATTATTTATGATTCAGTGGAGGCTACAAAAATTGATTTTTGTTTTTAAGCGTGCATTAAAACTCAAATGGGACGTGTAGCATGCCTTACAGCCCATTTGAGCTCTGTAGCATTCCACACAGTCCATTTGAGCCGTGTAGCAAGCCACACGGCTCATTTGAGCCGTGTAGGGTGCCACATGGCCCGTTGAGCCATGTACAAGGCTCAAAGAGTCGTGTACAGAGCCGTGTACATGGCTCTGTAGCCGTGAATTTAACATTGCTCTAACCAATACTATCACTCATACTCTCCACACATCCTTCTCATAACTATCAATCCCAAAACTAAAATTGCTTGAATCACTTCATTCTCACCCACTTGCAAACTCTTGATTAATCAAAATCAATAATCAGTTGAACCTCAATATTTGATCAGATGTGAGAAATCTCAACCTACCACATCAATCCTGTCATTCATTCTAAGCTATGACTTCATTATTTAGTTTCTATTGAATTCTAGCACTTCTTTAGTTCATGAATAAACTTATTCTTCTTCAGAGAATATCCTGGGTAAGTTCTTTCCAGCATTTTTCTTTAATTTCACATTTCATCCAGTTCATCAATTAATGCTTTTTTACTTGTTTCAGTTTCATTGGTCCTAGTTTCAAATACATCAAAATTTCAATCTCGAAGTTATCACATAGGGTATAAAGATGATGTGTGTTACTTATTATTGGCTGGGTTGGTATCTGAATAAAAGAAAATAATAAAGTTGGAGGGCACCAATCACTGGAATGGGGCCTCAAGCGTGGGGCTGTTCTCCACCAGTAAAAAGTACAACTGATGTGGCTGGCAAAACCACCATATAATCCCAAAACCTCCACCCAGTTGAGAGTGTAAAGTGGTCATTTTTTTCCTCAAACATTCACTATGCTATGGTAAGCAGTTAAAAAAAATGATAGCAAGGATCCAATTCACTGTGAAACAAAAAAAACATTTGGAAGCGCCAGGAGGGGTTCCAGTAAGAAACCTAAATTAGAAATGATCTACATGGTACTACTAAACTGTGTTTCTTAGATAGCACATGCTTTTGGTTCCCAGGATAAAAAATTCCATGTTTCCAAACAGAAGCCAAGGTGGATTGCCCAGCCAGAGCCTTTGCCCTTGGAATATCCAAAAACACTGCTCTCAAAACCATTTGCTCTTTCCTGGCCCTTTTGTACTCACTAAATTTCCTTCTTCAGACCAGCTTCCCTTTCTTCCACTGCAAGCAGCTTGTAGTAAGAAAGTGTAAGAATTGGGCTTTAAATGTATTGCTTGATACATTCCGCACAATGGGAAAAGCCCTTGGCCATCCTTTGGAGCGGCCCATTTTTCATTGGCATTTAGATAGTCTACTCTCTATTGGAGTCAAAACCCTTACCCTCCACTTTGAGTTTGACCTGGGAGGCCCCAAAACTTTTTTTAACTATTCCTGAAAGCCCCAAAAGAACTAGCCACGTCCAAATTTCTCTCACTCCTGACAAAAGTTCATAACAATGATTCTGCACTTCAAATCTTCTCTGATGGCTCTTATTGTTCTGGAAAGGTTGGAGGGGGAGATACCTAATGCCCTAAAACAAACCTTTTCATTTCATAAAAGGCTCCAAAACATGCTTTTATCTCCAATCATGACTGCAAGCTAATGGGCTTTGTATCCACAACCCACCTAGCAATCAAGGCCACATCTTCCCTCTCTCCAAAATTGATTGTAATTTTTTTGACAACCAAGGTGTCATATGAGGAAAACAATTCCACCATGCTCCAAACACTGGGCAGGGACTAGTCTCCTTATCCATAAATCACCTCATAAGCCTGCCATAAGGCTTACAGATCACCTGGGTTTGGTGCCCAGGGCATTATAGCATAGAACAAAACAAGAGGGAAGATTTTCTGGTTAGGCAGGCTTTTGAATGCCAAGTTGCACCCATACTTACAGTTGAAAATAGTGCAATTAAGAGAAAAATCTTAATCCTAGGGCCTAGGCCAAAATTAAATTAAACCTTTGCAAAAGTTAGAATTGGACTCAGTGCCCTCATAATCCACCTTTCCTCAGGGCACTGCTTGCTACATGCATACCTCTACCATATTAAGAAGCATACTGACCCCCTGGGTGACTTTTTAAGGGACAGAGAAACGGTAGCGCATTGAATGAACCACTTCAAAAATTAAAAGATCTCCCAGATCCCCGTATAGTGCTGAATCTGGAAAAGAAAGACCATTTTCATAACAAATCAGCAAGATCTGTCACTAAAAAACCTAAAGGCCCACAACTTCCTGTCCCTAGCCTTTCTTGAAACCAGCTCGTTGAAGCAAGAAATTGTTGAATCCCTTACATGAATTACATTCCCTCGAAGTTATTATCACCCCTTTTGGATTTTCCACCATCCTGACCCTTCCCTTTTGCTCTTGTTCTTGTCATCCTCCCCCCTTACTTGTTGTTTACTTCTTTGTAATATCTGCAATTGTTGGCATTGCTCTCTCTAAGAGGCCCTTTCTTGTTCCCCTTTCACCCCTTTCTTGCAGGGAATTCTTTTATTCTCTTGTTTAATATTCATAGTGCGCAATGCAACATGAAAAAATGCACTTTTTAAAAAGAAAGTACATACATATTAAATACTGTATATCCATAGTGCGCAAACCTGGGTGGAAAAAACATAATTCCAGTTCAGTACATGCCACAATCTGCTGGACAGGACCATAATTCACTCTATCAAGCCACTGCCTCCAGCAAATCAGGTCAACATGTAATTCCATAGGGAATTGTAGCCCCTGCACCAGTAATCCACTCCTCAAGGCCTCTGCTCAGTTCCCACATATACTGGCTTCTATTTCATTCCTAGAATAATACGCCCAAGGAATTAGAATACTACTTTTTATTGGTTATTCACTTTCAATAGGTACCACTTCAGCAAAAGAAAGCCATCCAGCCCAACTTACTCATCTCTTGTTCCCCTCTGGTATTACTCTTATAGGATTCATTAAACCTGTTTTCTTCAGAGCCTGAATCTTGGATTCATCTCATCTCCTCATCAACCTTTTCCTTAATTTTTCCCTCATCCCTTGCAATAGAATCTTCTGTATCCTTGGTTCTTTCAGAAGTTGTGACTGTTTTTGGAATTCTAGTCTGATCTATATGTTTCCCAAATTGTAATTGCAACCTTATTGATTTCATCTCTATATCCATTGATCAATTTAAAATCTTGAGTGAACATGTCTATTGTGTAATTTTTACTATATCAATTTAGTTATAGTTCTAATTACATCTTCATATTTTTTCCTGGTGGCTCATCCTTATTTTTCAGATCATGATTGTTTCAGTCTAGTAACCTATTTATACTATAATAACTATTCATTGCTTTGGTGGGTCTCTACTTAAATACTTAATTTCCTTCCTTATGATAAATAATTTGAGTGTTGTTCTAGGGAGTGAATCGGTAGGTTTTTATTTCATTTATTTTTGGAGGGCTTATATAGATTGGAATAAGGGTCTGATAAAGTCTTTTCAACCTCAAAATAACAGGTCCATTCCATTGGTACCATCAGACCACATTATAAAAGATAGAAATTGTGGTACTGAATTTCTTCAGCTGCCTATTATTTTGAACTTTTCTTTAAATTCTTTTCTTTAAAATTCTATTAAATTTGAATATTAACCAAAAGAGAGTTGGTTCCCTGTGGAAAAATTGGATTATTTTGGAATAAAACTTCCACAAAGAGAATTCTATTCCCCTTGATTCATTCTACTATGACAAAAAAAAATTTGAAAAAGATGCAACATTCACTTCCAATACCATATCACAAGTAACTTGATGTTTTTTCTGGAACAACAACTGAAAAATTCTTCCTTTAAGAAGCTTGAAAAATCAGGTAGAAAATATTGGAGATCCTCCGCCAAAGGGCATTTTTTACCTGTTATAATTGACAAGGGATTAATTTAGTCATCATTTGGACTAAATTTCACCCAAAGCTCATTATTATATATATCTGGAAAAATTTTCATACAGGAATAAAATATTGATAAAGATAAGTAACTAATTGATTCCTTGAGTCTGAAATTTAGTTGAATAGTCCAACACTAATAGCTTAACTTTTGGAATGCATTAAGTCCCCAAATAATCATGATAAGCTAGAAAATCAAAATTTCGTTATTCATTGCATGTATCTCAGTATTTCAACTTATCAAAAAAATTATTAATCTCTTGTCTTGCTTTTGTGCTACCAAAACCTAGTCCAAACATGTAATTCCTGGGTAATAATTCCTTTTTTATTGGGTTTCAAGATCCCAGGTGCATTCAATAAAAGTTGAACCCCCTAAAGGGAGGTTTTAAAAACCCCAGGTTAAACTTTGGCCCCTGTTTTTAAATTGACAATTAATTCATGTATTTATTCATCGTTAATAGGGCTAAAAAATTCCTTCCATTTGACTTATACATATATTTACGCATTATTTCTGCATGAGTTTTAATAATACATTTATTCTAACTCCATCTAATCTAGTAGCTAAACAAATGCAAGTGCCATGGGATCTACTAGACTTAGACCCCAATACCTGTGAAAATTTCTTGAGGAATTTTGGGGGCTAAAATAGGGATCCCAGGAACCCTGTGAGGTCAGTCTGGGGTAGATTTGTTGGAAGAAATCAAGGTTGGAAATCACTTGAGCTGATTTGAAATGTAAAAATCAAAAAGAATTTGTTTTCTCGCAATGAACTCAAATTTGAGGTCAGAATTGAAAAAATTTTAGTAATTATTAGAAAAATGATCAATAGGGTGTATCAGAGTTGGAAAAACCACCATTAGAAACCCACCATTTTTTTCAGCCAAACCCACCATTGAAAGTGCTGTGTTTCTAAAATAGACATACCCCCTAGCTGGTGGGTTTGAAAATGAAAGATCTCAAGCACCACATCTGCCATTTATGCATATTCATTGATTACCATGAAAAACACCCAATCACCCCCCATTCCCAAAGTTTTCATTCTCATTCTCATTTTAATCCACAACCATCTAGAATTCCCATCCTCTTCATTCCAGGTAATGCTGGCTCTTGTTTTCAGCTCAGATAATTGGCCTTGCTCACCATAACCACCTATGTTTGATCCCCTCAATTCCTTTATCCTCATCAAACCAGTTTGGATTTCTTTTTCCCCGAATCCAAAAATTACTTCATGTCCTTTCATGGTCAAACCCTGCTCAATAAGTCCCATCCTATCCCTCTACCAAGAATTTCAAATCCAAACTAACTCTCCAATACCCCTAACCATCTTATTTGTCATCATTTCTCATTCCATGGGCGGTATTGCCACTTGCAAATCACTCACAACCCCTAAATACTTCAGTTTTAGTATCAATACCATCACCTACCTCAGTTTGCAACAATAAATCAATCCTTCTTTGAGGAAAATAATCTCAACCATTCCTGTAAAAATGAGGCAAATGAGAACACTAACCACAAGAAAACAACTGCACCATTTGAGTCCAGCCCAGCCTGGAAGAAGTTAAAATCAACAAGGTACACTTGGGACAGAATAGATGCATGGTAAGATGAACTCCTTTCCAAATTAAATAAAAACTCCTAATGGCTAAATGCTCATCTCTTGATACTAATCCTGGACCATCCCAAGGCTTAAGCCATCAGGAAAAACACCAATTGATCCTCTGCCATATAATATCACCAGTCCAAATTACTCAAGCTAGTCTTGCAGGGCCAACCAGTTGTGCCTCTGAAAATGGACCATGAGTATGCACTATGCTTTCCATCATAACTTCTAATCTCACCTTACCATTCTTACTTGCATCATCCTTACTATCTTCAATGATTTCCTAACTCTCATCTAAGCACAAATTCTGCCTTTCTTATTGCTGAAACCTAACTTTTTCATTCCAAAACCAAAGCCACCACAGCTGGCCTCCTAGCCTAAAAACCAGATACAACAGCATAAAAGTTCTTGGATTTTGAAAAAAAATTTCTGACTGGATATTCCCAGTGGAAATCTTCATTTATTTTCATCACCATCTTATTTTTACATTTTATTCCTTCTTTATTGCTATTTTCTAGTTCATTTATTGTTCCACACTCCTATCTATGCTCTCAGTGAAGATCTTTTAATTTGCAAATCTCATAATCTTTTTTGCTGCTGGAAGTTCACATCTTCTGGTAGTCTTTTGCTTAATAAATTCTAAAATGCCCACCTTTGATCCAAACTAGTCAGTTTTGGAGCTGGTTGTCCTATTCTTCTGGAGGCGCAAATTTCAGAAGATGGGAAGTGCATTGCTATTTTACACAACCCAGTTTTAAAACCAGAAAATCCTGACAATTATCATGAGTTATGCAACACAATTGATTTTCCAAGGCGGTCTGATGATAATTTTCATTGCCATTTTTCCATTTTTGTGGAGTTTTTATGAACTTCCATAGATTTTTTGAAAGATAGAAAGCCATTTCCAGGAATTTAACCTGGTTTGGGCTTGCCTTAGATGCCTACTTCACCAGTAAGCTACAACAATGGTTTGCAGGTTATTAATTAACGTAATATGTGCACCTTTGGTGCTAAGTCTTGGGCCAACATGCCTTTCATATTCACAGCACAGGCCTTGCACTGTACTGCTTTGAATTTTAATCTGTTAAAAGAAGGAATGCCATTTCCAGGAGTTGGAACTGGGTTGGGCTTTCTCTAGCTGCCTACTTCACCACTAAGATACAACAATGGTGTGAAGGTTAGTAAATCTAACAGGATTTACCTTCTCAATCTTGTATTGGTTCCAGTAACTAAATTTTTTCCCATGGCAATGATTAATTCCATCAAAAAAAGGCTTCAGTTGTTGACCATAATCATAATCAAGATCATCTTTGTCACTCTTACTCCTCCTCCTCCTTGTCATCAATTTAATTGAAGAAATTTTCTCAAGCTCATACTTCCCTGGTGTGGAAAAAAGAGAAGTGATCTCCTTCTTATTTCCCTTATATTTAGAAGTTGATGGTCCCTTATGCCTGTAAGGAGTTCAGCCCACATTTCAGCCAACAACAAGAGATCTTTTCCTTTCTTCCTTCAAAATCTGGTTTTACTACTGATGGTATGGTTTCCTACAACCCAGAGTTGAGAGTGAGGATTTAAGCCTTCCCTCTTGACCCTAACCTAGATACAATCACAACTGCAAACCAAAAACCACAAGAATAAAAATGCAAGAAAGAAAACCTAGCCCAACCCTATCTATATCCTTCCATCCTCCAATGCCCTCCTGCCATTACATCCATCCAGTCTTTCCTTCTCATGAAGCCCCCTACTTGGAGCCCCGCGGGATTTTCCGTATTCTCCCAATGTGTCATCTTCAAATATCTGGAATCTGCAGATTGGTCCATTCTTTGCTTGGTAGTACCTCCCCAATCCCCCCATATAACCCACCACACTCAATGCGGCCGTGACCAAGCCGCTACTGCTGAGCCACCACACTCCCAAATTCTGAGCCATCTTTTTCTAACTTTTGAGAGCACAGCCCACAATGCAGTTTGAAATCTGTGGCTATAAAATGCTACCCCCCAACTTGAGTTATGTCCCGAGAGGTCTTCCCATTGTTACCTTTACCCTTAGCCATACCCATGACTTCCCACATCACTAAGACTCCTCCGTGCACCTATTGCACTTGCCATTTTATCTCCTGCAATCTTCTAACTGGTTTCCCTGTCTTTATTTCCTGCCCTGCTGGTCACTGCTGCTTCACCCTTGGTAAGGTCTTGACTTGGGATCTCCCAAACTCCAGCTCTTTGCCTTACCTGCATAATAGGGACCATCAGGAATTGTTTGTGGTATCAAGCAACTTTTAAATCTTGGAGTAATTGTGGACCCTGCCACCCACGCGCTCCACCTACCTCCTGCAAAAACTGCTACTAAGCCTTTCCTCTCTGCCCTTCTGGACTGAGGCAAAAGGATAAATTTTCAAACTCCAAGTAATGGTTCCTGTTACTTTGCTTCTGGGTGGACTGGTTTGGTGTTAATTAACCCCAACTGACCCGCGCACCAAGGAGATTTTTGGCCAACACCCCCTTGCTCCTCCCCCTCCACCAATTCCAACCCCTGGAAAACCTCTGGGCCCATCTCTCA